>JACYFF010002017.1:27859174-27967360 GCA_017589665.1 Selenicereus undatus | reverse complement strand
GTAATTTTTAAAGTTTTTGAAATTATGAAACTCACCGCCTTGTATATGCACATAAATCTTCAAGGCTTTAGGCATCATGGGACATGAAAGGTCAGCACAGAACTCTGGATAACAGTTGAACGAATTTGGTCTGCTATGTATGCCGATATCAATCATGGCTCATAAACATGATTTGTATTTCATCAACTTTTAGACTTCTAAAGCCATGCAAATTGGCACGTTAATCCCTTTTCTTATAAAAGGTTTAACTGCAACTTGCACTAATCCACCACGCGCAAAATGGAAGTTGTCCTCCAAATGTATGTGAATGGCTTCTAGTTTGATCAGAGAAATTGTTTGTACTCCATTTTGTAAACTCATGATTTCTTTATGAGTTTTATTTGAAAAAGTAGTTTGAAAGTTAAATATACCAATTTTGTAAATAGTTTCAATATTGACTTTGGGAATATCCTACCTGTGAAGATTGTTAGGTGACGGAGCCTTAGAAAGGTCATTTATCCTAATCTCATTGCTACTTACTATATCACTTTTACGACTATTTAGTCTAGAAGAGACTAATTTTCTCAAGATACTAGCCATTGCTATATTTTCTACAAATGCAGCATTGATGAAATGTCTGCCCCTGCAGTGTAAATTAAAGACGGGACCAAAATGACAACCTCACTCGACTAACCAACGGCTTTGCACTTGATCAACGGCTTACCAACACCTATCAAATATCATGCACAGACAGACATATATATGGCTCTGATGCCAAAGGGGAACAAGATCGGAAGAAATAAACTGAAATTAAAACTCTATAAAACAGAAGTTAAGAAGAAAAAGGAAAACTTACAGAGATTTAAGACTCAAAAGAAATTAAGAAAACTTACGGATAATTTTGTAGTAATAGTCAACTTTCAAATTACCAATTTTGTAACTTGTACAGGGACGTGTAAGCTTGAAGAGAGCGAGAATTCCTAGAGGAGAGACAGAAGATTTCTCTGCCTAAAATATTCTGCTATTTTTACGGTCGGGTAATTTGCGACGCTTAGTTCAAATGAATTGTCTACCTTATATAGAGCTGAGAGGCAATCAATAAGAGAGTCAAAATTATGCTGATTTGTTTTCAATTAGACGATGGATGATGGAACCACTGGGGTGGTGTCGTGGATGGAGGAGATGGAAGCCAGTGAAGGTGCTTCGTGGCAGTAGCAGCGTGGTTGACGGCAGTGGGATGGGGTGATTAAGGTGAAACCGTGGGTGGGGGATGATTTCTGGTTTCGGGAAGGGGGTGTGCTGGAGGAGAGAGAGAGATGACGAGGTAGAGAGAGAAGGGGGAAGGAGATGGGCAAGGAGGAGGGTCGAGGGGTTCTGGGCTTCTAGGGTTTTCTGGGATGGGTATCGGGGAGAGACAAAGAGTAGGGGCCAAAGATGAGGAGAGAGAAGAAGAAGACAGACGCGAGAAAGGGGGGGTTTTAAGGGGAGCCGGTCCAGCTGAACCGGCCGGTCCGGTTCACTAGACCGGTTTGGTTTTATTTTTTCCTTCTTCTTTCTTTGGTCGGTTTTTATCGAATTTGGGCCCGGTTCTTCAACCTCTGATAATTCTTCTATTTTTCTTGCTTTTTCCGCCATTTAAGCCCATTTTTCGCATTTATTCAAAATCTGTAAAATAAAATAAAATCAATTAAAAACTTAAAAAATATTAATAAAACGAGCCTAAAATCGGTGTAAAAGTACCTTAAAAATAACACATTTTTGGCTCAAACAAATACTCCCACACCAAGATTTTGTTCGTCCTCGAGTAAAATAAACTAAGCTAACTATAAGAAAATGAAAAGTGAGAAAAGAAAATCGTAACTCACTGTCGTAGGAATCACGATTGCATTTAGTGTATGCAACAAGCCCTTTAAACCCCTTGGACTCCCAAGTGGACGAGTGAGGTCTCGTGAGGGTTTCAGAGTGAAAATACCCACCAAATTATTCCAAAAATAAAAGAAAAATCTTTTTGGGTTTTCTCAAAACTGATATGTACAAAACACGGGAAACATATGCACAAATCCTAATCAGCTAAATCACCCATATACTCAGTTATTAACCTGTATATGCACAAAATGTACATCAAAGCCTCTCTACCTCTAAATGACATCAAAACACTGATTTTTTCACCCCATTGATCATCCAGATTTTGAATCCATCCCGGTGTTTGTGTGCAAGTGTATCATCATCTCCAGGACTCAGATTTACCAGAACAGACTCAATCCCACTTAGTTGACATTACTACATTATTCTTATACTGACTTTGGAAGCAAGCTTTCCCGGTAGCAATATTGCCTCAAAGGGTAACACCCAGTAGCACGTGCCTCAAAGGGTCCCAGTGGCGCATGCCTCAAAGGGATACTTGTCATTCCAAATTTTATTCTTTTTCTTTATTTATAATACAATTTATTTATTTTTTCATTTTTTCCAAAGTAATCATGTCTCAAGCTAGTGGGAGAATCATTCATGGAAACAAAAGACCTAAAGAAAATGATGAAAGGATAACAAGGACTGGATTACACAACCTTCAATGAACTATTGGGGTTTAGCATCAGGGCTTAGAATATCACATTCGAAGTTGGAGACTTATTACACACATCCTACTTATATACAAACTAACAACTAAAACACAGGGGATTCAAACTAATCAGAAAAGATACAAACGTCCCCAAAAAAAACAAAATTTTCAAAAATTTTCAAAAAAAATGGCACCTCACTCCCACACCAAAACTTCACTATGTCCTCATTGGGAGAATTAAGGCGCTAAAAAGCAAGCTCATAAACTATACAACCGAAAAACCTAGAATATATACAACTAGAACACCACCAAAAACATAAAACCAAAAACAAAATAAAACCAAAATGAAAAAGAAAAAGCAAGACTAAAATCAAAGAAACACACAAAAAGTGAAAAAAAAAAACAAACCACAACCCTAAAAACTAAAGAAAAGAAGACAAAAATCAAAATCATAACAAAAATCAAAACAAAACCAAACACACACATATATTTACAAAAGCAAAACAAAAATCAAAGACCTACTAAATTGCAAACTAAACAAAAAAAATCTAAAGCAAAATAAAGGAAAACGAAAAAATGAAACAAAAATGAAAAGAAGATGAAAAAGGAAAATAAAAAAATGAAAGTCAAATGAAATAAACAAAATAATGAAAATAAAATGTAATAAACAAAAAAATGAAATAAAAAGGAAAAACTAAAACATGCTAAACTAAAAAAAACAAAGTATTTACAACTAACACATATTCACAAAATCCTAATATATACAACTAAATACAAAAAGAAAGAAAAGAAAATAAAAAGAAAAGAAGTGAAGAGTGGAACGATCATAGCAGGTTGGATACAGATTGTACCCAAACTATAACGCTTATGGAGCATCAGCCACTCCATATTAAGCTGAAAAGGTGCTACGCAAATCAAAACTCGTTAGAGCACACAACAGCTTATCAAATACAGATGCCCAACTCTCAATAGCATAGGAACTATGAATCGTAGGGAGTTGGAACCAGATTGAGTACATCCATCTAGTGAATAAAGCACAGGTAAGGGCCCGTTTCAACTTATGGAACAGTTGGGCCCACTCAGGAATGAAGTGAATATACTCACAAACAGCCAGTGGTGAGGTCATAAGCCTAGAAATTGGATCAGCATGAACGAACTGTCTAGGCAAAGCAAAGGATGCAAGTCTGGTAATCATCTCAGACTCAACAGATTCAGACTTGCTAGATTAAAAAAGGAAGTCAGTTTGGATGGAATTAAAAGAAAATGACTCACAATCAGCATGAAAACCATCATCCGAACTTCCATGGATACCAAACTCACTAGAAAAAGATTCATACTCTACAGGCAGAATATTATCATCAAAGTCAAACATAGTGAGTTCAGGTATCTCATCATGCAAGTCCTGTGAAACATCTTTTGAATCACCCAAATCATGAAACTCTAGTGCAGGTATGATGCTAATTTCTAACTCACTATCAAAAGCAGATTGTTCATTAGTGACATTTTCAAGTGAGCTAGTGCAGGGTGCAAGATCTGACGACAGAGACTTAGGGAGGTCACTTTCTTGTTCTAAACTAGGAAAACACATGTTTTCATTCAAATCAGGCCTAGTAGAATAAGAAGGTTCAGAAACATCACAGAGATCAATTTTAGGAGATCCTAAACTAGAATCAATCTCACTAGAAGTCTCCCTATTTTGATTAAAACATTGAGAATATTCAGCAATTCTCAATTTCGTGGTCTCTATAAATTGATCAGTCATATCATCAAGTTTAAGCATTTGATCAGTCATATCATCAATTTTCTTTTCAAGTCTTGCACAGGTAGCACGATAAGGACAGGAGAATAAGATGGGTCAGATGAGTTTAGAAAATGATTTGGGGCGGAAGGATTAGCATAAAAGGTATACTCATCAGAATTTGGGTATCCAGAAAACTGATTAGCTTGTTCAAACTGGTAAGTATCTCAACCTAATTTTTCAAAGAAATCCCAAATTTCATCTTGAGTTTTAGATAACAATCCTAGCAAACCCCCTGGGCACATAGACTCAACATGACCTTTAAATTCAGAATTTAAACCCAAAACAATGACCTCACAGATTTCCCATTTTTCGAAATTTCGATTCAGTTGAACACGATAATCATTAAGCCTCGACAAATAATTCCAAAAAGGTTCATGCTCATATTGTGGGAAACTGAAAACTGGCATTTTGAAATTTTTTTAAAGTTTTTGAAGTTTTTTCATTTTTTTTTGGATTTTTGGTTTTTCACCTTTTTTTGGGTTTTTGAAATTTCTAATTTTTTTTGTGGTTTTTGTAATTTTCTAATGTTTTTGAGTTTTTAAGCATTTTTCATTTTTTTTTGGATTTTTGGAGGTTATTCAAATGTTTTTGATTTTTTTTTTGGTTTTTTTTTGCGTCTTTTTCAAATGTTTTTGGATTTTTTGGGTTTCTTCGAAAACGAAAACGATACCAAAATGAGAAATTGAAAATCGATTCGAAACTTAAAGTTACGAAATGACTAACAAGAACTCATTAAGTAAATAACAACTAAACAAAATAATAACACAACTAAACTAATATGAAAGCAACTAAAAACATGATCAAATCTCACCGTCTTCCCCGGCAATGGCGCCATAATTGTTGATGGGTTTTGAGGGGGAATGGAAAATTAAATGAAAGAAAAAGGAAAATGATGCCTCAAATACTCACGATTGTCAGTCGCAGTACTTAAGGGTCGGTCCACAGGGAAAATGTGAGATTTTTGGTCACTAACTTATTAACTAAACTAAATGGAATTACTTAAAGCAATCTAACAATCTAAACCTAAACTAAACCATATATCACTTATCCATACTAATAGTGAATTAAGCATGAATTTTTAGCAGAGTTAACTAACTAACATTATTCCAAAATTGATCCTAAATTGCACATGGTTTCAATTCAATACAATAACCAAAACAGAACCTCAACATTTGAAACAAAGCAAGCAACAATCACTCATTCAATCAAAGTTACCAGAAAGTAGACAAATTACCTAAAAGAATTGCACCATCATAACTTTCGAACTAACAAATAGAGGAAGGGGACGAACAGGCAGATTCAGGGGAGGGGAAGTAAAACAGAATTGAAACAAAGCAACGAAAGCAGAATAAAACTCACAAAAACTCCGGTGAATCCAGAACACAACCCACTGAATCCAAACGCACCCATTCGAACCATCCAGAAACAGGGGAAATGGGAAGTATAGAATTTCGAATGAACTTCAATGAAATCGCAACCAACCTTGCGATTTACGAACAAAAATTCCAAATCAAATCTTAATTAGATGAATTTGAATGCTGGAAACAACTGAAATTCGAACCCTAATCCGAAATCGAAATCGAAGAACACAAATGTGAAATTTGAGGCTAAATTAAAATTAAAACTGAAATTAAACAAAAATTAAACCTAACTAGCCTAAAATTACCTAAACCTAATTACCTAAAAATACCTACAACTCGAACTTCCGACTTGCCTTCAATGGCATCGCTGCTCCCTTTAAATACCCAAACCTTCTCGATCTCCAGCCCTTCGATTCGGTGTTGTGTTGGACGATGGATGATGGAACCACTGGGGTGGTGTCGTGGATGCAGGAGATGGAAGCCAGTGAAGGTGCTTCGTGGCAGTAGCAGCGTGGTTGACGGTAGTGGGATGGGGCGATTAAGGTGAAACCGTGGGTGGGGGATGGTTTCTAGTTTCGGGAAGGGGGTCTGTGGAGGAGAGAGAGAGATGACGAGGTAGAGAGAAAAGGGGGAAGGAGATGGGCATGGAGGAGGGTCGAGGGGTTCTGGGCTTCTAGGGTTTTCTGGGATGGGTATCGGGGAGAGAGAAAGAGCAGGGGCCGAAGATGAGGAGAGAGAAGAAGAAGACAGATGCGAGAAAGGGGGGTTTTAAGGGGAGCTGATCCAGCTGAACCGGCCGGTCCGGTTCACTGGACCGGTTTGGTTTTATTTTTTCCTTCTTCTTTCCTTGGCCGGTTTTTATCGAATTTGGGCCCGGTTCTTCAACCTCCGGTAATTCTTCTATTTTTCTCGCTTTTTCCGCCATTTAAGCCCATTTTTCGCATTTATTCAAAATCAGCAAAATAAAATAAAATCAATTAAAAACCTAAAAAATATTATTAAAGTGAGCCTAAAACCGGTGTAAAAGTACCTTAAAAATAACATATTTCTGGCTCAAACAGGGGGTAAAGGACTTGCCGGTTCATCTTTCACTCCCTTTTGATGGCTTGGAACTCTACTCAAAACCAAAAGTTCTTCTTCACTAGCCTCTTTCCTGACCTCCTCTTGAGTTTCCTCAGGTTCCTGATCACTTTCATCTTCATTTTTTTCCTTATTCTCTTCCTCCATTGCTGCTTCCCATTCGGCCAAGGAAATGATTTCCTTGTTGGGACAGTCCGAGGGTGTGTGACCAAGACCTTGGCACTTAAAACACCTTGTAGGGCTGAAAGTGTCAGGGTTGGGTCTATTTGGAGGAACTAGGCTTTCCTGAACAGCAACTCATGTTGCCTCATGAGTGCATCAAATCTCTTATTCAAACTCGTACTAGTACTCATCATAATAGTAGCTAGGTACGGTTTGTGTTTGGGCAGAGTTGGATGACTGTTTTTAGGAGTGTGTTTGGAAATAGATGGATGGATGAATGCTGGAAGTGTGTGGGACGTACCGGGCTTAGGAGAAACCAAGCTCTGATACGTAATATGATGTATCTGTTAAGGATCTAATCCAAAACAGAATTCAAGAGTGAAAGCTTAAAACTAAGAGAGAGTACAATCAAGGAAAACATAAGAGAATGGTAGGTTAAGAGCTGGTTGTGAGGAAGCAAAAACGTAAGGAAAGGGATGGAATTAAGAATCAAGAGATTCTAAATGGGAAAAAGGAAAAGAAAGGATAGATACTAAACTAATCCTTGGATACAGAAATCATCACCAAAGAATAATCTAGGTAGAACTAAACTCTTACTTAGATCCAGATATCACCAGTAAGCTTGAGTTTAGGGCCCTTAACCTTAATTAGGATACAGAAACACCACCTAATTAAGAGTTAGGACTTACTTGATCACCACCTTGATCGGCCGAATTAAGGATGAGCAAGTGAAAGTATTTAAGGAAACGAAAGCAAATGCTCTCAATTCTGGTTTTTTAATCAATATCAAAGTATATTCCTTATAAAAGGTCGTGACTCCCCTTAACGTAGAGCCAAGCATGCACCGAAACAACTAAGCTAGCAGCGGGAGGTTTCCTCCCTAGGAAGGAAACAGATTAACTAAGCTAATCCATGCGCGTAGTACAAATCAAAATACAAACTTGCTTAACTTAAGCTAAATTACATCAAAAACATTAAGCAAAGTAAAACAAATGATATAATTAACCTAATACATCATTAACTAAGCTTATGCAGCAGTATTAATCAACAAGTGTAGAGAAAAGAAGCCGTAAAGCACTTCTCCTTTTCAACTATCTGGTTAGGTTGCAAGGTGTTGTTTTCGCCTTTGTTTTCTCATTGGTTCACATGTTTTAAAGCCTCTTTAGCAGCAAATCATGGTGTTTCTAGAAGCCTGGACGTGGAATGATGTAGGCAAGAGACCAAGTAGCTAGGAAAACACATTTGGGAAGAAAAAACCCATAATGTTTCAACGGGGTTCACTAGGCAGCTTTCTGCTCGGTTTTTTGACCGTGAGCTATTGTTCTTCTACACGGGTTGATGCGGACCATACAACCAAACCTTTGATAACCCCTCCCAATGGTCCATCCCCCGTTCCAGAGTCCAAGAAGGTTGGACAGGTCCATACCATGGTTAGAAACAACTTGAACGAGGAAGACGATGGGCTGCCCACTTCATCCAGGAATTAGCCCAGTTTTGTATCTCTGTTGGAGCAGAATCTGGAAGGGGAAATTTCCTGCACGCACCACCCCTTTAAGGCCTAAAGTCTTAGCTTTCCAACAAGACCTTTTGCAAAGCATTTGGAGTTCATTTGTCAGCCAACCAAGCCAAAAACCAAAGACAGCGCACTGTAGGGCACAATCGGCACAGTCCGAAAGAAGGCTATGTTTGGTTGACCTACCTTGCTCCAAATTTTGTCAAACTTTAGGGCATGAAAAGGCAACTATATATTTATCAAATCATGGCACTAAACTTGAGCTATGGGACTAGCTTTTGTTGGTTTTATCCATCCAAGATAGGGAAGAAATCCGTTTCACCCGGGTACAAGGTGTGGTCGGCTGCCCACATTGTTTTCGTGTTCCTCTTGGACTACTCGCAGGTTCAAGGTCCTAAGCTGATGTACTAAGATTGTTTATAATCTTGACACCTCAATTTGGAGTTTATTAAGCTAATGAGGTGTCAAGGTTAGGCTAAATCTCTTGTTTTATCAACTTGTACTTGTAAGCTAGGTTAGGCCAAGTCATTTAGCCACAAATTGGCTTGTACTAATCTCCTTGGCTGAGTGCAAGAGAGGGAAGGGCTACAAGTACCTCATCTCTTCCATTTTCAAGGGACTTTTACCAAATTGAATACAAACCTTGAGCTTTGTCTCTCCAAATCCTAGTTCTATATCTTGAGTATGGCAACTTAAGTGTTGTACTAGGTCTCTCTATCTCAATTAGGTGGTATTCTGTATCCTAATTGATCTAAGGAGATAGCCCTAGTGCTGAACAATAGTGGGTCTGTTGGATTATCTCTTGAAGACACTTGCATTATCATGTTGTTCTTGCTCTCATTCTTATCCTCTAATCTCCCCCACATTCGCTCTCTCAGTACTTGCTAGGTGACATACGTCAATTGGTATCAGAGCCTAGGCTACCCTCCTAGTACAGCTTCCAACCTTACACACACTCCCAAACACTAAGCCACAAATCACCCATATTCACCTCTCTATTTTTTTCCTTGCACGCCCCATACCGTGCCCAGGACAGAATTTCAGTACGATCGCTACATACCTTACGGCACAACCCTGCGTCCTCGTTGGCACACTTGTTCCGTTGCAGCCGTTTAGCATAGCCAGGCCATGCCACATGGCACGACCGTGCTCCTTGCTTCCTGTCCCGAAGCACCACACTTCCTACTCTACTACGACCATGTCTTCTAGCCTCACACTGGAACAAGTTGCGGAAACTGTTCTGAAGGAAAATGTCGAATTAGAGGCCAAGGTCAAAACTTGGCCAACTCCTAGAAGAGAAGAGAAGGAGTTTGAGAAACTTAAGGAGTCCCATGGAACAAGGGCCTAAAATGGATCTTAAGGAAGAAGAAAGCTACCCACATGAGTCTTCTAGTGAAGAAGGTGAAGGAGGGAGACCATTCCGGTCTAGTGGAGGCGGCAATCTTGATTTCAAGGAAAACATTCCCGAGTTTGAAGACCATCTACACCCGAACCTACTTTTAGATTGGCTGCGAACTGTTGAAAGAGTCTTCGACTACAAGGACATCCCGGATGAGAAAAAGGTAAAGCTTGTAACCCTTAAGGCTCGCAAATATGCTTCAATTTGGTGGGCTAACTTATTGACCAAGAGGGTAAGGAAGGGAAAAGGGAAAATCCGCACTTGGGCACAAATGAAGGGCAAGCTGAAGACCAAATTCCTACCCTCCTATTACCTCCATGATAACTACCTCAAATTCTATAACCTCAAACAAGGAACCAAGAGTGTGGAAAACCACACTAGGGAGTTTGAACAACTCCTCTGGAAGTATGACTTGAACGAAGATGAAACCCAAACTCTTGTGAGGCCCTTACTTCTCTCTTGATGAACTTAGCTCCCTTGCATAAAAAGATGAACAACAACGAAAAGCCAAAGGGAAAAGGATTGTGTCCAAGCCCCCTACTCGGTCTTACCCTTTTCAAAGACCCACAAACACAAATCCTTGAGCACAAGCCACTCATCCTCCATGGCCAAGTCGACCAAATGCCCAAAACGTGCCCTTACGAAACCCTCCCAAACCGAAAGATAGGAGAAGCTATTTTCGGTGCCAAGGGCTAGGGCACATTGCATCCGAATGCCCAAACAAGAGGATTGTTACCCTAGCTGAGTTTCAAGCTTCCTTTGAAGAGCTTGAGGGAGAGGACGAAGGGGAGAAGGAATTGTATTTGAATGAATCCTTAGAGGAGGTTGAAGAAGGCCCGGACGAAGGGGAGCTTTTGGTGATCAGAGGGGCCTTAAGTGACCTAGCTTCCCAAGATGAATTTGAGCAAAGGGAGTCCATTTTCCATACAAGGTGAACCATCAGAGGCAAAGTTTACTCCCTTATCATTGATGGGGGAAGTTGTGCAAATGTGGCCTCACAATCCATGGTGGATAAGCTCAAGCTCTCGGTGACTCCACATCCAAAGCCATACACCATCCAATGGCTTAACCAAAGCAAAGGTCTGTGAATTTCTACTCGGAGTCTCTTATCTTTACGCATTGGGAAGACTTACAAGGACGAGATTTGGTGCGATATCGTACCTATGGATGCTTGCCATGTCTTGTTTGGTCAGGCTTGGCACTTTGATAGGAAAGTCATGCATGATGGCCGCATGAAGACCTACACCTTCACAAACGACCACAAGAAGATCACCCTTACTCCACTCAAATCATCCTCCCCTTCAAAACCCAAAGAAACTCACAAATGGATATCTTTCTCACCACCCTCCTAAAGTGTCAAATGCATGAATATGAAGCATGCAAATAGCGGATTTTGCTAGGCCAAGAACCGGCCCCAACTACGACCTCAAGCCAGCCCTTGCTCACCCCTCCCCTACACACCTTCCAACGTGTTTTCGCTCAACAGATACCCTATGGTTTGCCTCCCAAAAGGTGCATCCAACACAAGATTGACCTCATTCCCGGTTCCACCCGCCTAAATAAAGCAGCCCATAGGATGAACCCCCAGGAAACCCGAGAAATCCAATGCCAAGTTGATGACCTCCTAGTTAATGGGCTAATCCGTGAGAGCCTAAGCCCATGTGCCGTCCCGACTCTACTCGTGCCCAAGAAAAATGGGCGCATGAGAATGTGTGTTAATAGTAGGGCCATCAACAAGATCAACATCAAGTACCAGTACCCCATTCCAATATTAGAGGATTTACTTGATGAGCTTCATGGAGCCACTACCTTCTCGAAGATTGATCTTCGAAGTGGCTACTACCAAATCCGAATCTTTGAAGGGGATGAATGAAAAGCGACATTCAAAACCAAGGGCAGCCTCTATCAGTGGTTGGTCATGCCATTTGACTTGACTAATGCACCTATCAATTTCATGAGACTTATGAATGAGGTGCTTAGGCCGGTCATAGGCAAGTTTGTCGTTGTGTATTTTGACGATATACTTGTGTATAGCTAGGATGAAGAAGAGCATGCTGACCACCTCCACCAAGTTTTGAGCATCTTGGTCCAAGAAAAGTTGTATGGTAACATTGAGAAGTGCAACTTCTTTACACCCCAAGTCATCTTCTTGGGTTATGTAGTTTCAGCTCAAGGAATCCATGTGCTTGAAGACAAGGTCAAGGCCATCGGAGAGTGGCCTACTCCCATATCCATGCACCAAGTTCGAATCTTCCATGGTTTGGCCTCCTTTTATAGGAGACTTGTGAAGGACTTTAGTTCAATTGCCTCTCCCATGATCGAGGTTCTCAAGGGCAAGACCTTTGAGTGGAATGAACAAGCTCATTTGGCCTTTGAAGAAATCAAGAGGAGGCTTACAAGTGCTCCCATACTAGCACTCCCTAGCTTCTCAAAGGTCTTCGAGGTGGAGTGTGATGCGTCCCGAGTGGGCATAGGGGCTATTTTTTCCCAAGAGAAGCGGCCAATTGCTTTCTTTATTGAGAAGTTCAATGAAGCTAAGACAAAGTACTCAACATATGACAAAGAGTTTTGTGCGATAGTACTGGCTTTAGAGCATTGGAGACACTATCTAGTTGGGGTCGAATTCATCCTACATTCGGACCATGAGGCCCTTAAGTTCATTCTAGGGCAACATAAGCTCAATCCCCGCCACAACAAGTGGGTTGAGTATCTCCAATCTTTCAACTTCATGATACATCACAAGGTTGGCAAATTGAACAAGGGAGCGAATGCCCTTTCAAGGAGATACTTTCTCCTCTTAATCCTGGAATCCAAGGTGCTTCGATTTGAGATTGTCAAAGAGATGTACACCGATGATGAGGACTTCAAGGAGATTCATGCCAAATGTGGTAGCCACCCCCACGGCCTATTCCACATCCAACAGGGGTTCCTCTTCAAAGGGCCACGACTTTGCATACCCAAGTGTGGGTTTAGGGAGTTGCTAATCCAAGAACTTCATGGTTGTTAGATCTTAGAGTATACTTCCACAAGAGGGGGGGTGAATTGTGGTGTCTGATTTTCGCGTTATAAGTAACAAACACCCTGACTAAGGTTGTTCTCAGATGACGAACACCCTGTTGACTTGTTTGCAGGGGGTGTTTTCAGATATTGTAAATACGAAAATCACCAAGATAAATGCAGAATTAAAGCACACACAATTTTTATGTGGAAAACACCTCTAGCCCAACTAAGGTGTGAAAAACCACGACCTACCTCGTGTAGGATTTAACCACTTCACTAAAACCGGGCTTAACTCGTTACAATTGTAACACACCTTGTTACAACCTTGCAACCACGTAATCTCCTTCTCAAGGCAGATTACACCACGTCCAAATCTCACCAGATTGGACACGTCCAAAGTCCACACGACTTAGGACCACTCACTCACTTTTCTGATTCAAGATCAGGGTTACAAACACCTTACAGGGGGTGCTTCTGACTAAGCAGATGTAAGGTACAATGAAGTCCTAGTATGCCAATATATTGAAAGCTTGCTTTAAACACAACTTGAACTGGTTTTCTTTTCTCACGTGAAGCTCAAAAATTCTTTTCACTAGAAAAACCTCTTTTGAAATTTTGCCTTTTGGGAATGTTGTGTTTCAAGATTTCATTTTGCTTTCTTCCCTCTATAGCTCAGTATGTGTCTCTCTGTATTTGTTTCAGTGAAAACGAAGTTTTTTTTAACCATAAATTCCAACGGTCAAAAACCAAGGAGAGGAAAGGAAATCACCTAAGTTTGGAAGGTGATTTTTCAAGAGAAAAAAAAAACAAAAACTCCCAACGGCTAGTGATAAAACATTTCCCAAAATCTAAGGGATTTGTTATCTTAAGAGATAACCTTTATCTCCTTATAGCCGTGGGTAAGCTTTAACCAAGGCAACCAGAAATCTTTAGCAATTTAAAAACTTTATCACATCCGAAGATATGGGCAGAGAAAATCTTCCAATTTTGGCAAATCTCCCAAAATCTATTTTCCCAAATCTCCCATAATATATTCAAGAAATATATTTTCCAGAAGAATAACATTTGAAAACATTCTGGAGATTTTGGCCAACCGAAATAATAATTTCAAGAATAATCGGGTATGGCCACTTCAGGTCAGAAACACCCTAAGCACCCTGTTTGCAGGGTTGTTCGCAGTCTGGTGTTCTGAAGCACTTAGCGCAAATACCGATTCAAGAGATGTTTAAAAAGCTTTTTCAATATTGGCATATTAACAAGAGTCTAAATAAATAAAGCCTATATACCCAAGACTTCTTGTTTTGAATCTTGTCCAAGATCTGTAGAGCTGCTGTGAACATCAAGGCTACCTTGTTTGCTGGAGTTGTTCTTTGCGTCGCTAGAGAAGCTGCTGGGAACATCAAGGCTACCTTGTTTGTTGGAGTTGTTCTTTGCATTGCTAGAAGAGCTGCTGTGACCATGCCTTACAACCAACTGTGAGATGGCGTTCTTGACTTAATGTAGGATCACCTAAAAAACCTGTTTTAGAGGCTTGTTCTCACATGTAGTAAACCGGTTAATACAGTAAAGATTACAAACACCAGTTAGGCCTGTTTGCAGATCATGTTTGGAGCAACACTACTTGGACACATTTTTACACTTGGATTTGTTATCATCAAAACTAGAATATAATAACTCAATAATGGTGGTGCTTTAGATGGCCACTTTGGGGTAGAGAAGACTTGCACAATGCTTAAGGAGCATTATTATTGCCATAAGATGGCCAAGGATGTAGAACATTTTATCAAGAGGTGTTCAATTTGTCACATGGCTAGGGGCCATGTACTTCCCCAAGGCCTTTACTCTCCTTCGCCTATGCCCTTGGCCCCATGGGAAGATGTTAGTTTGGATTTCGTTACGGGCTTGCCACGGAGTCAAAGAAGCAAGGATTCCATCATGGTTGTGGTGGATCGGTTCTCCAAGATGGCCCACTTTGAACCATGTCACACCACCCATGATGCGTCCGACATAGCCAATCTCTACTTCAAGGAAATTCTGAAACTGCATGGCATCCCACGGAGCATGGTTTCAGATAGGGACTCGAAGTTCCTTAGTCACTTTTGACTCACTCGATGGAGGGAGATGGGAACACATCTCAAGTTTTGCACCAGTTGTCATCCCCAAACCGATGGCCAGACTGAGGTGACTAACCGGACTTTGGGGACCTTGCTTAGAGTACTTGTGAAGAAGAATGTCAAGGCTTGCGATGAACTCCTCCCTCATGCCGAATTTGCTTTCAATCGAGCCTCAAGTAAGGCCATCCACCTTTCCCCATTTCAAGTGGTCTATGGGTACAATCCGAAGACTCGCTTGGACCTCACACCCATTCCCACCCCTAGAAAGTTTAGTTGGGAGGCCGAGAAACGAGCCAAGAAAATCAAGGACCTTAAAGCTCAAGTTTGGGAGAGAATTGAAAAGTTCAGCACCCAAGCCACGCAATAAGCCAATAAACACAAGAAGGAGGTCCATTTCTAGCCGGGGGACTTGGTGTGGATTCACATGATGAAAGAAAGGTTCCTAAGCAAGCGCAAGTCCAAAATCATGCCGAGATCGGATGGCCTCTTTGATATATTGGAGAAGGTCGCGCCTAATGCCTACAAGGTGGACTTACCTGGTGAGTATGGGGTCTCTGCCATCTTCGATGTGGCTGACCTTAGCCCATACTTTGAGGAAAATGAAGAAATCCCGAGTTTGAGGTCAAACTCCAACCCACCCAAGGAGGATGATGAGGACCATCCAACTAAACCTGTGGCTGACCTCAGCCCATACTTTGAGGAAAATGAAGAAATCTCGAGTTTGAGGTCAAACTCCAACCCACCTAAGGAGGATGATGAGGACCATCCAACTAAACCTTTGATAACCCCTCCCAAAGCTCCAGCCCATGGTATAGAGTCCAAGAAGGTTAGGGAGGTCCATGCCATAGTCAGAAACTACTTGAACAAGGAAGACGATGGGTGGCCCAGTTCATTCGAGAACTGGCCCGGTTTTGTATCTTTATTGCAGCAGAATCTAGAAGAGGAAATTTCCCGCACACACCACCCCCTTAAAGCTTAAAGTCTTAGCTTTAAAACAAGACCTTTTACAAATCATTTGGAGTTCATTTGGTCAGCCAACCAAGCCAAAATCCGAAGACAGTGCACTGTAGGGCGTAATCCAACACAGTACGAAAGAAGGGTTTGTTTGGTTGACCTACCATGCTCCGAATTTTTTCCAAATTTAGGGCATGAAAAGGCATCTAAATTTTTATCAAATCATGGCCCTAAAGTTGAGCTAAGGGACCAGCTTGTGTTGGTTTCATCTAGCCAAGTAGGGAAGAAATCCCTTTTACTCGGGTAAAAGGTGTGGACGGCTTCCCACCTTGTTTTTGGTGTTTCTCTTGTACCAATAGCAGGTTCAAGGTCCTAATCTGATGTACTAAGATAGTTTGTAAGCTTCGCTCCTCAATTTGGAGATTATTAAGCTAATGAGGTGTCAAGGTTAGGCTAAATCTCTTGTTTTATCCACTTGTACTTGTAAGCTAGCTTAGGCCAAGTCATTTACTCACAAATCAGTTTGTAATCAGCTCCTTCGCCAAGTACAAGAGAGTGAAGGGGTGTAAATACCTCATCTCTTCCATTTGCAAGGGACTTTTACCAAATTGAATACAAACCTTGAGCTTTGTCTCTCCAAATCCTAGTTCTAAATCTTGAGTGTGGCAACATCAATGGTGTTCTAGGTCTCTTTATCTCAGTTAGGGGGTGATTTTGTATCCTAATTGATCTAAGGAGATTGCCCTAGTGCTCAACAAGAGTGGCTCCATTGGATTATCACTTGTAGACACTTGCATTATCATCTTGTTCTTCCTCTCATTCTCATCATCTAATCTCCCCCGCATCCACTCTCTTAGTACTTGTAAGGTGGCATACACCACTGGTCCAAGGCATTGAACTGAAATTCTGCTTGCTTAACCGTGAGCTATTGCAATCTTGCTTTAGTTATCATTCTTTCCCTCAAAGGTACATCATATTTGGTATCAGGGCTTTGCTTCTCCTAGGCCTGGTACATCCCTCACCCTTCCAAAAATCCATCCCACTCAAAATCTAAACACAAAGTCAGTTTCATTATTGGGTTGAGTGAAAACACAAAACTGTGAAGTTTGCTGTTTTTAGCCGTGCCTAGAAGAAAATTAGCACGGTCACCCCGTGCCATTAAGCGCATTCGTGCCACCCTTATTCTGCGTTGTTCTACTTGCTTAAGCGACCTTGTTCAAGCATGACTTCGACAAGCATGACCTTAGAGGAGAGGTTCGAGGCTTTGATGAAGCAGAATGAGTTCTTGGCCAGCAAAATTCGAGAGGACTCACAAAAGAATCAAGAAACTCAAGCACAAAATGAGTTTTTGAGAAAGTAATTGGGTTCGGTTTTGAAGCAAAAGTAAAAATTGAATGAAGACACTCTTCAATCTGAACCTAGAAGGCACGAACAAGTCTTTAGCCATGAAGTTGATTCTTCAAGTGAAGAAGAACCAACCAGAATGATGAGAGGGGAGCGACGGTTTCAAGCCAATTCCAATCACTTCAAAGTGGAAGTTCCTAAATTTGAAGGTAAGCTTGATCCTGAAGAGTTCTTTGATTGGTTGCATACTGTTGAGAGAGTCTTTGAATATAAAGATGTTCCTGATGATAAGAAGGTTAAGTTGGTGGCTTTAAGAGTCAGAAAGTATGCATCTATGTGGTGCACAAACCTAAGTGCTGAACGGCTAAGAGAAAGGAAATAAAAAATCCGTACCTGGGATAAAATGAAATCCAAACTCAAGGCACGTTTTCGACCACCAACCTATGTTCAGGATTGTTATTCTCAACTTCATAACCTTACACAAGGTAATATGAGTGTTGAAGAATATACACGTGAGTTTGAAAAGTTGCTTATTAAGTGTGACATTCAAGAGCTAGAAGAACAAACAATAGTTAGGTACTTGGGAGGACTGGATCCTAGGTACTGTAATGTGGTTGAATTGCAAGCATATACTTCATTTGATGATGTTTTTGTCTTAGCACATAAAGTGGAGTAGCAAAAGAAGGAAAGACCACCCTTTAAACCTCAAAACACACGACCTTTGAACCGAAACCAACCTTTTAACAAGGGGAGTTCAATTCCAATTCCTAAGCCATAAAATCCATCCCCTGCCTTCCTACAAAGAACCCCAGCACCACAAAGAACCCAAGCATCTGAAAATGGGCCTAGTTGTAACCCAATGAGCAATAGAAGGTGTTTCAAATGTTATACGCATGGACGCATAGCTTCAGAGTGCCCAAACAGAAAGGTAATCACCTTGGCTGAATGGACAACCATGAAGGAGAGCTTTGAAGAGGAAGAAAATGAGGTTGAAAGTGAACCAGAACTTAGGGAAACTCAAGATGAAGTTGTTGAAGAGACTGATGAAGGTGAACTCTTAGTTTTCAGAAGAGTTCTAAGCAACCAAAAGGGAGTTAAAGATGAACAAAGGGAGAACATTTTCCATACTCGTTGTACTGTCCAAGGGAAAGTGTGCTCTTTGATCATTTATGGAGGGAGCTGTGCAAATGTAGTTTCTCTAAGCATGATTGAGAAACTAGGGCTGCAAATAATGACTCATCCACACGCATACAACATCCAATGTCTAAATCAAAGCAAGGGAGTTCAAGTTAACTCTCGGTGCATGATTTCTTTGTCTATTGGAAAAAACTATCAAGATGAGTTATGGTGTGAAGTGATTCCAATGGATGCGTGTCATATGCTGTTAGGAAGGCGATGGTTGTACAATCGAAAGGTTATTCACAATGGTTACCTAAACAACTACTCGTTTACTAAGGATGGCAAGAAGATCACCTTAGCCCCTTTATCCTTGTCAAAACTCCACGAAATTTAGCCACAAAAAAGGCCTAAACAAGTTGATTGTTTATTGTCCGTGAGTGAAGCCATCCTAAAGGCTTCTCAACATGAGTTTAATGCCTTTAAATAGCGGATACTAAATATGCAAGACGAACCAGAAGGTTTGATGCCCACTCACCCCATTGCAAGAGAACTCACTGAAAACTTCTGTCATTTGTCTCGTCACGAGATACCTACGGGTTTACCTCCCAAAAGTGATATCCAACACCACATTCACCCCATACCTTGTTCAATCCTTCCAAATAAGCCAGCTTATAGGATAAACCCAAAGGAGACCATGGAGATTCAAAGGCAAGTCGAGGAGTTGATGTCAAAAGGGCTTGTACGTGAGTCCTCAAGCCCTTGTGTCGTACCTGCCTTGTTGGTTCCAAAGAGAGATTGCAGCCAACGAATGTGTGTGGATAGTAGAACCATAAACAAAATCACAATCAAGTATAAGTATCCCATACCTACGCTTGAAGATATGTTGGATGAACTACATGGCTCTAAGTATTCTCCAAGACTGATCTTGGAAGTGGATATTACTAGATTAGAATCTATGAGGGAGATGAATGGAAGACTGCACTTAAGACTGAAAGTGGTTTTTATGAATGGCTTGTTATGCCATTTGGTCTTTCTAATGGTCCTAGTACATTCATGAGGCTAATGAATCAAGTATTCAAGCCTTACATTGGCAAGTTTGTAGTAGTTTACTTCGATGATATCCTGATTTATTCGAACAACGAGTAAGCACATCAAGAGCATCTTAATCAGATTATGCATGTCCTGGAATGTGAGAGATTGTATGGTAACCTAAAGAAATGTACTTTCTTCACTCAGGAAGTCACATTCTTAGGTGACATTGTTTCTGAAGAAGGTATCAAGGCAGATGAAGGGAACATAGAGGCTATTCGGCCTCAACCACAAAGCATACATGATGTTTGAAGTTTCCATGGCTTAGCTTCCTTTTACAGGAGGTTTATTAGAAATTTCAGTACCATAATGTCCCCCATGACTGAAGTAATTAAGGGTGCATCATTCAAATGGAACCCTAAAGCACAATTTGCTTTTGAAGAAGTAAAGAAGAAACTAACTCAAGGACCGGTCCTAGCATTGCCCTGCTTTGAGAAAGTTTTTGAAGTTGAATGCAATGCATCTGTAGTGGGAATAGGTGGAGTTTTTACTCAAGAAGGTAAACCATTAGCCTTCTTTAGTGAGAAATTATGTCACCCAAGAAGAAAATACTCCAGTTATGACCAGGAATTCTATGCTATAGTTCGATGTTTAGACCATTGGAGCCATTACGTTGTGGCTAATGAGTTTATACTGCATTCAGATCATGAAGCTTTGAAGTACATTCAAGGGCAACACAAACTTAACTCACGCCATGCTAAATTGGTTTAGTTCCTTCAGTCATTCCACTTCACCATGAAGCACAAATTAGGAAGATTAAATCAAGGTGCGGATGTATTATCAAGGAGAGATCACCTTTTGTTTCAACTAGATGCTCTTATTCTTAGTTTTGAGCATCTTAAGAGTTTGTATGCTCAAGATGAAGACCTTGGGGACCTATATTCTATATGTTTGAAGCACCGCAAGGGAGATGCTATTTGTTCAAAGGAGTACGGCTGTGTATTCCTAAGTGTAGCACCCGTGAGCTCTTGATTAAAGAAGTTCATGGTGGTTCCTTGGCTGGTAAATTTGGAGAGTCCAAGACCTTAAACATGTTAAGGCAACATTATTACTAGCCAGGGACGTAGAAGGATGCTCAAGACATCCTAAGAAGGTGTGGTACGTGCCAAGTAGGTAAAAGTCATACCTTACCCCACGGTTTGTACTCTCCACTGCCCGTGCCTACTCTACCTTGGGTGGATGTGAGTATGGACTTTATTTTGGGTTTGCCTAAGACCCGAAGGGGCAAGGATTCCATATTTGCAGTGGTGGACAGGTTTTCAAAGATGGCACACTTCATACGTTGCAACAAAACCAATGATGCTACACACATTGCCGAGTTATACTTCAAAGTGGTAACAACGCTGCATGGTATCCTTAAATCCATTGTTTTGGATAGGGATACAAAATTTTTAAGTCATTTTTGGATCGCTCTTTGGAAGAAGCTTGGCACTAAGTTGCTGTTTAGTACCACATGTCATCCCCAAACTGATGGCCAAACTGAGGTAACTAATCGAACCTTAGGTACTCTCCCAAGAGCTTTGATTAAACCTCACGCTAAAGATTGGGATTTACTCTTACCCCATGCTGAGTTTGCGTACAATAAAGCTCCCAGCAAGGCTACTGTTCTTTCACCATTTAAAGTGGTGTATGGGATTGATCTTTTAAGTCCCAATGACCTTACTCCCCATAGTCATCAATTGCAAGGTGAATAGATGAGCTGAATGGATCACAGTCTTCTGCAACCTTTTCCCACTCATCCATTCCACCGTAAGCTTCTTAGTGCCGCTTAGTAACACTCTTTCACCCTTGTAAGAAAAATCCATTTGGAGTGCCTCAAAATCCCATGAGATAGGACCTAAGGTGGATAGCCATTGAACCCGTAATACCGTCTCATAGCTTCCCAAATGCACCAATCACACATCTGCTGTGAATTCTTATCCTAGCAAAGACCAACAGAAATCCTTGCACATAGTGTTACAATCCAGCTGCTGCCCATTGGCTATTACTATAGGTAATGGAGGGATCTTCTTGAGCTCACAGCCTCTTGGCCACTAAAATGCCCAAGAAATGCACTTGGCCATTGAGATAGGGATACAAATTTCTTGGATCTTTATAGGATGCACTTGGTAACTAACAAGGCTGCATGGTATCCCTAACTCCATTATTTCAGATAGGGATACAAAATTTTCTAAGTCATTGTTGAATCACTCTTTTGAAGAAGCTTCGTATTAAGTTCCTGTTTAGTACCACCTGTCATCCCCAAACTGATTGCCAAACTGAGGTAACTAATCGAACCTTAGGTACTCTCCTAAGAGCGTTTGATTAAACCTCACGCTAAAGCTTGGGATTTACTCTTGCCACATGGTGAGTTTGCGTACAATAAAGCTCCCAGCAAGGCTACTGGTCTTTCACCATTTCAAGTGGTGTATGGGATTGATCCTTTATGTCCCAATGATGTTACTCTCCGGCCTCAAGACCAAAAACCAAATGCTGATGCAGCAACAAGAGTGAAAGAGATTCAGAAGCTTCATGAGTTGGTGAAGGCTGGAATTGAGAAGACTAATGCATCCTATGAATGCCAAGCCAACAAGCAAAGGAGAAAGATGGTATTTGAACTAGGAGACCTAGTTCGGATCCACATGAGGAAGGAAAGATTTCCTTCCAAATGAAAGAATAAGCTTATGCCCCGAGCTGAGGGTCCATTTAAGGTCTTGGAAAGGATAAATGACAATGCATACAAGGTTGATCTACTTGGAGATTATGGATTTTCAGCCACGTTCAATGTGGCAGATTTGAGTCCCTTCCATCTAGATGACTCCCCCATGGATTTGAGGATCAAATCTTTTCAAGAAGGGGAGGATGATGGAGTCCTGCCTAGCCATGACCTTCTCCATGATGTGCCAAGTGCAGAACATCCAAGAAGAAGGTCCTAAGTTCAAAGGATGGCTCACAGTTTGCAAGACTCCCGAATAGCTACAACCAGGCTGCTTGGCTTGAAAATGCCCAATTTTGTTCATCTCATAAATTAAGCTACATTGTGGCTTAAGTTTAATATTTTTCCTCTTTTGGAGTCGTTACCATGTCTAATTTCAGGTCCAAGCATTCATTTCCAATCATGCACACAAGAAGGTGAAAGATGAAGGAGATTTGTCAAACCGGCCAGTTTTGTACCTAAATTGCACGGTCGAATGTTTCAAGGGGATTAAACTACTTAAAATTTGTTGAGCCTTGATTTCTTTGTGCGGGGTGTTTATACACGTCTTAAAGTTTTCCCCTAAGGTGTGCAAACAAGATCATGCACACTTATGCTGTGGTGAAAATTGGTTGCAAAATCGGCTCAATTATGCCTGTGGACCCGGTTCAGCAGTCCGATTTTATGCTTCCCCGTCCCGTGGGTTTGCTTCATCCAATCTAGCTTGGTACACGTCTCAAGGAGTCTAGAATTCCATTGATCAGCTGAGTATCTTAAGAAGAGCTGCAAATACCAAGCTTGCTACACGAAAACCTTATCTCTTGAACATGATTGGTCGGCCATAAAGGGAGAGTTGCTTTTCGGCTACATCATGTGTTCTCAGCATTGTTAGTAGCATATTTAAGCTTAAGCATGATCTAATTAAGTTGTAATGTCATTTGTTTTGCTTTCCTTGAAGTTTAGAATGTAATTAGATTAAGCTTAAGGCGTGGTTTGTACACGGTTAATCTCAACCATGGAGTTTAAGCTAAGCTAACACCTTTCCTCCCTAGGAGGGTAAGGTGAGGTGTGTGCTTGCTTGCTATAATGCTAGTTCGGCTTGTATCCAAAGGAAAACACACGGATTTGCCTGATACACTACACTTGAATTTCAAAATACTCTTTTGAGAGCTTTTGCTTTCGGATTCCAAACACTTCACTTGCTTATCCTTAATTTGGTCGATTAACGCAGTGATCAAGTAAGTCCGAACCTTTGTTAAGTGTTGTTTCTTTATCTGAATCAAAGATTAGGGACCCTAAGCTTTAGTTTGGTGGTGTTTCTATATCCAAACTTTGAGTTTAGCCCTAACATTTTCATTGTTCTTTTACACGGGTCCAAGGCATTGAACTGAAATTCAGCTTGCTTAACCGTGAGCTATTGTAATCTTGCTTTAGTTATCATTCTTTCCCTCAAAGGTACATCCAAATCAAGGCTCCAAAATAGCACATGGGCCACATCCCCTTTGATGGCGCTTGTGAGCATTAAGGGGGACATGAGACCTCTCTTGGACGTGACTGGGCATGAGACTTGCTTCAGGTAATCACGTTCCATACTTGTTTCAATTATGGCTAAAATAAAATCAGCCACGTAAACAAGTCTCTTTTAATCTTGGAGACCCTTTTCCTTTCATTCCTCTTGCTTGTTTGAAGAGTGTTTGTAGGGGACTCTTTGGACTGTCTTTGAACCACTTTTTCAACTGCTCTTAATTTAGAATTAGGAGCTTTTAGTAATGGTTCTTCACATTCAGTAGGTATCTCCTCAGGAATTAAATGACAGAAGTTTTGTATGTGTGTTTGGGCTATGGGGTGAGGGGGTAAAGGACTTCCTGGTTTATCTTTCACTCCCTTTTGATGGGTTGGAACTCTACTCAAAACCAAAAGTTCTTCTTGACTAGCCTCTTCCACGACCTTCTCTTGAGTTTCCTCAGGTTCATGATCACTTTCATCTTCATTTTTTTCCTTATTCTCTTCCTCCATTACTGCTTCCCATTCGGCCAAGGAAATGATTTCCTTGGTGGGACACTCTGAGGGTGTGTGACCAAGACCTTGGCAGTTAAAACACCTTATAGGGTTTAAAGGGCTGGGGTAAGGTCTATTTGGAGGGACTAGGCTTTCCCAGACAGCAACTCATGCTTCCTCATAAGTGCATCAAATCTCTTATTTAACTTCATACTAGTACACATGATAGTAGTAGCTAGGTACGGTTTGTGTTTGGGCATAATTGGATGAGTGTTTTGTGGAGTGTGTTTGGGAAATGGATGGATGGATGAATGCTGGAAGTGTGAGGGATGTAACAGGCCTAGGAGAAGCCAAGCTATGATACCGAATATGATGTATCTGTCAAGGATCTAAGCTAAAAATGAATTCCAGACTGAAAGCTTAAAACCAAGAGAGAGTACAATCAAGGAAAACATAAGAGAATGGTACGTTAAGAGCTGGTTGTGAGGCAGCAAAAACGTAAGGAAAGGGATTTAATTTAGAATCAAGAGATTCTAAATGGGAAAAAGGAAAAGAAAGGATAAATGACCACCAAAGCCTAATCTATGTAGAACTAAACTCTTACTTAGATCCAAATATCACCACTAAGCTTGAGTTTAGGGCCCTTAACCTTAATTAGGATATAGACACACCACCTACTTAAGAGTTAAGACTTACTTAATCACCACCTTAATCGCCCTAATTAATGATAAGCAAGTGAAGTACTTAAGGAAATGAAAGCAAATGCTCTCAATTCTGGTTTTTCATTCATTATCAAAGTATATTCGTTACAAAAGGCCGTGACTCCCCTTAACATAGAGCCAAGCATGCACCTAAACAACTAAGCTAGCAGCTGGAGGTTTCCTCCCTATGAAGGAAACGAATTAACTAAGCTAATCCATGCGCTTAGTACAAATCATAATACAAGCTTGCTTAACTTAAGCTAAATTGCATCAGAAACATTAAGGAAAGCAAAACAAATGATGTAATTAACTTAACACATCCTTAACTAAGCTTATACAGCAGTATTAATTAGCAAGTGTAGAGAAAAGCAGCCGTAAAGTACTTCTCCTTTTTGGCTATCCAAGCAGGTTGTAACGTACTGTTTTCCCCTTTGCTTTCTCATTGGTTCACACATTTCAAAGCTTCTTCAGCAGCAAATCATGGTGTTTGTAGCAGCTGTGGACGCGCTATGATGTAGGCAAACAACCAAGCAGCTGGGAAAACCCACTTGGGAAGGAAAAACATATCATGTTTCAACCGGGCTCACTAGGCAGTTCTCTGCCAGGTTTTCTAACCTTGTTTCCACCAATCAAAAGTGATTATGATTCTGATTTCAAGCCATGGGGGAAACCTTAGGGTGTTTACAAACCCCCCTTTCAAAGAAATCAATGTTAAATCATGTTTAAGCAGAAGATTTGCACTAAAACATTTTACTGTGCAGGTTTGCACCAAAAATGACAGGGTTGATGAAATCACTTGATTCCGTCACTTCGACTAAGCATGATTGGTTTTTCTTGCTTCGACTTGAAAGGTAACACTGGGAGAACCCAAAAATGCAAAAATCCAAGACTTAAACCATAATTGAGCTTAAGAAATCATATACCCAAAACAAGGTACATTCTGGTTGAAATAGGCAGATTGTATAGCTTGGATTTAATGGCTGATTTGAATCAGCAAATCTAGTCCAAATGAGATGAAACGTGTTTTGCTAGAACGCTGACTTCTTGAACTTCAAACCAAATGCAAAGTATTAGACTTAAACCTATTGTTTTGCTTCTTAAACAAAATGAGGATGATTTATTCAACTTAAGGCCTTCAAAATAAGATTACCTCTACTGATTTGAGTCTCAAAATGAAGGGGCATCGAGAGATATCCATCGTCCTCCCCTTGTTGAAATTTTTTTTTCCTTAAATCGATTTAGGTAATGGAGCGTGCACGGGATGGGCCAAATGAAGCAACTTAAGTTTAGTTCTAAATTCCCCCTTAGCAATAAGATATGACTTGATTTAAAGGCTAGGCCACCAATCAAGACTAAGGATCCACCAAGAATTTTTTAAAGGCTAAGCCACCCACATTTCTATAAAGGATTCCACTCAAGACTCACCATCATTGAGAAAGGATAAAGGGAACTTAAGATTTTGAGAGAGAGAGAACGCTTGAGCATCTTTGCATATAACCAAATCAGATTTTTACATCCTAAGGTCTCCCTTATAAATTAGAGCCTCTTACAAGCTAAAAGAAAGAAGAAAAAGGGCCTTAAATGTCCATAAAGAAAGAGGGGACCACAAAGTAATGTAAAAAGCTAAAAAGTGCTTTTTGCTTTTGTCAGCAACTTTTCAGTTTACAATTGTCAACTTAAAACAGCTATATCTCCTAGGTTTCTCACTCAAATTGGGTAAAATAGACCTTGATGGAAAGCTAAGGAAGTCATATTTCACTTGGATCAAGTGGGAAGCAATTTGGAGCTACCATTTGGCAGATATAGGGAAAAAGGTGCAGCATATGCAAGCTCAGATAATTTTTACAGCATCTGGAAAAAGGCTCCACTTGACCTATTACCCAATTCCTTAACCTAGAACTCTTTTTATTCCCTTTTAGACGACATAATAAGGTTCACAATGCATTTTAAATCCATTCTAAACTTGAATAATCAAGCCCACAAAACTGGGCTAAAACCGGGTTAAATTACAGCTAGCGTATACCTCGCTGTTTTAGGCCTTCCTTATTATCTTTGTGGGTTTAACATCATTTTGGTGGAGAAAACCCTTCAGAAGGCCTCTTGACCTTGCCAAAATAGTAGAGTAACACATCCTAAAGGCTTAGGATGAGGTTGGAATTGATGCTCCAAAACCATACATGCGCCAAGTCCATTTTGATGGAGCTTGTGAGCATTAAGGAGGATGTGGGAGCTCTTTGGGACGTGAGTGGGCATGACACTTGCTTTATCCTCCCCTTCTTGATTGTGATTTTCCCTCAAATCATCACCATCTTCTTCATCATCAAGGTAGGGTGTGAGATCACCCACGTTGAATGTAGGGGATACACCTATATCTCCGGGCAACTCTAGCTTGTAGGCATTATCATTCTTCTTCTCAAGGATCTTGCAAGGACAATCGCCTCTTGGCATGAGCTTGTTTTTCCTCCATGATGGAAACCTATGTTTTCTCAAGTGTAAGCATACCAAATCCCCCGGTTTGAAGGTGATAGCCTTGCGATGCTTGTTTGCTCTTGCCTTATACATCTGAAGTGGAAGTGGTATGAGCTCTAGGGGAGTTAGTGGGTTGACCCCACAGCATGATTCGAAGGGAGAATGGGCCATAGCGAAACTAGGAGTGCGGTTGTATGCAAATTCAGCGTAGGGAAGCTTGAGACCCCACTCCCTAATGCTTTTACTCACCAAGCTTCTAAGCAAAGTAGCAAGAGTTTTCTTGGTGACTTCGGTTTGCCCATCCGTTTGAGCATGCTGGGAGACACTATACAAGAGCATAGTACCAAGGAGTCTCCACAAACAACTCTAAAAGTGGGTAAGAAACTTTGTGTCTTCATCAGACACAGTGCTCTTAGGGATACCACGAAGCTTAACAACTTCTTCGAAGTAGAGGTGAGCTACGTGAGATGCAACATATGTCTTCTCACATGGAATGAAGTGAGCCATCTTTGAGAAATGGTCGACCACCACCATAATGGTATTTTTACCCATTTGAGTCCTTGGAAGAGCAACTATGAAGTTCATGCTCACATCTTCCCATGGACCATTAGGGATAGGCAAAGGAGTGTATAACCCTTGGTGGAATTGACTCTAGGCTCTTTGGCTAATAGAACACTTGGAAATCAGCTCTTGAAAATCACGTACCATCTTAGGCCAAAGGAAGTGTTCGTTGAGCATGTTAATGGTCTTGTTGATCCAAAAATGGTCGGCTCGACCTCCTGTATGGACTTCCTTAACAGGAAGCTTTCTGATAGGTCCCTTTGGGATGCAAAGCTTGTTACCCTTGAACAAGAAGCCCTTTTGAAGAGTATAAGGGCCATGCTTGATGCTCTCTTGATCGTTGAGGTAGAGATCGCGGATGAATTGGAAGCCTAGGACCGTTGCTTCCATCATGGCCAGTAGGGAATGTCGCCTTGAAAGAGCATCCACAACCACATTAGTGCTCCCCTTCTTATGCTTGGCCACAAATGAGAAGCTTTGCAAGAACTCCACCCATTTAGCATGCCTTGGATTGAGTTTGTGTTGGCCATTTAAATACTTCAATGCCTCATGGTTCGAATGGAGCAAAAACTGTTTTGGCCTTAGGTAACGAGACCAATCATCAACAGCTCTCACCAATGCATAAAACGCTTTGTCATATGTTGGGTAGTTCTTCCTTGGGCCATTAAGTTTCTCACTAAAGTAAGCAAGGGGGCATTGGTCTTACATGAGGACAGCCCCTATGCCAACTCTACTTGCATCGTAATTAACTTCAAAAAGCTTGTCAAAATCGGGAAGGACTAACATTGGGGCCTCACATAGCTTGGCTTTGAGCTTCTCTAAGGCGACATGGGTAGCCTTGGTCCACTCAAAGGATCCCTTCTTAATACACTCGGTGATGGGGGCCGTGGGGGTGCTAAACCCTTTGATGAACCTCCTATAAAATGATGCCAAGGTATGAAAGCTCCTAACTTCAGTGATGGAAGTAGGAGTGGGCCATGACTTGATGGCTTCAACCTAGGACTAATCCATGGAGATTCCATCCTTGGAGACAACATACCCCAAAAAGTTCACTTGGGGTGAAAAGAACTCACATTTCTCCAATTTCCCAAAGAGCCTTTGAGCTCTCTAGACCTTGAATACCTCTTCTAAATAGTGTAGGTGATCCTGTTCGATCTTGAAGTAGATTAGAATATCATCAAAACACACGACCATGAATCTTCTAAGAAAAGGTCTCAAGACTTCATTCATCAACCTCATGCAAGTGCTAGGGGCATTGGAGAGGCAGAAAGGCATCACTAGCCACTCATAAAGGCCACCCTTTGTCTTGAATGCCGTTTTCCACTCATCCCTTTCCTTCATAGGGATTTGGTGTTACCCACTTCTCAAGTCAATCTTGGAGAAAATGGAAGAGCCATGTAGTTCATCAAGCATGTCATCAAGCCCAGGGATGGGATACTTATTCTTGATAGTAATGTTGTTTATGACCCTACTATCCACACACATACGAAAGGTACCATCCTTCTTGGGGACTAATAAGGTCGGAACCGGACATGGGCTCATGCTCTCTCTTACATACGATCTTGCCATCAATTCATCAAGTTGCCTTTGGAGTTCTTTAGTCTCTCGAGGGTTACACCTATAGGCTGCCTTGTTAAGGAGAGGAGCATCGGAAATGAGGTTAATGTGGTGCTCAATGCCTCAGATTGGAGGGAGGCCGGGGGGTAGATCTCGTGGGAAAACATCTTTGTATTGTGAGATTAGGTGGCTGATTTTGGGATGTAAGGGAGTCACTTCCTCACCTTTGTTGCATTCAAGCATGAGTAGAGCCAAAGCTTGCTTACCCTTGTTGAAAGCTCTCTCAACCCGTGTTTCACTCAAGATGAGAAGGACTCTGTTTTTCTCACTTCTAACCCTGGGCTTAGTTTTGTGGACTTAGTTTGGAGGTAATGGGTTTAAGACTATCTTTTCCTTATCAATGACCAAAGAGTAAGTGTTCTTGAACAAATCATGTATGACATGCCTATCAAATTGCCAAGGCCGACCTAAAGTATATGACATGCACTCATGGGTACCACATCACAAAGCACATTATCTCTTTACTTTCTACCAATTGAAAAAGAGATGAGTGCTTACTTAGATACCTTAATGTCGCCACCATCATTGAGCCATTTGAGAGAATAAGGTTTGGGATGTGAGATGGTAGGAACATCAAGCTTCTCAATGAGTGTAGTAAATGCTATATTAGTGCAACTTCCATCATCAATGATCAAGTTGCAAACTTTGTCTTGTATGGTGCACCGGGTGTGAAAGATCATGTCCCTTTGAACCTTGTCATAAGGAGTGTCTTGGTGTGTAAAACCCTCCTCAAGACATGTAATTCACCTTCATCGGCCTCAAGTTGAGTCTCTTCTTCCATGTAGTCCAATTCCTCTTTATGAGCTTCCTCTTGAGTCTCCATGAATTGGGCCTCTACTTCCTCAACTTCTTGCATGGTCATGGCTCTTCAATTAGGACAATCATATTGGAAGTGTACATACCCTTGACATTCAAAGCACTTCTTGCCCTCAAGCTTCTTAGGTTATGGGGTCCCCACCACCATTGAGAAGGAAGAGTGTCTAACAATTCCAACAAGATGCATTTCAAGCTACAAAGTCCAAGCATTTGCTAAGATTGTTGAAGAAAGCCAAACTGAAGCAACCGGGTTCAAAGACCAGAAGTTGCCCGGTTTTGTTCACCTCATTACTTAAGCTACATTGGGGCTTAAGTCTTGAATTTTTACATTTTTGGAGTCCTTAGGATGTCTACTTTCAGGTCCAAGCGTTTATTTCCAACCATGCTTATAAGAAGATGGGAGATCAAGGCCTTTTGTCAAACCATCCAATTTTGGCTTAAAATTGCACGGTTCAATGTTTTAGTAGAATTATCCACCTTGAACATGGTTTAACCTTCATTTCTTTGTTGGGGGGTTTGTACACACCCTAAGGTTTCCCCCCATGGCCTGAAAACAAAATGATGCTCACTTTTGTTAAGCCTAAAACAGGAGTGAAAACTGGCTCCATTCTACCCGTGCACCCGGATTGGTGTAAACCGGTTTATTTGCCCTAATTCGTGGGATTGCTGTATTCTAGCTGGAGTGGCACACACTTCTTGGCTTGACACACATCCCAAGGCTTCTAGAAGGCAATCATCAGCTGCAACCTACAAAAGAACAACCATTAGCAAGCAAGCAAGCAGCAAAAGGGGATGTCTCTTGGCTCTCATTGGTTAGTCCAAAAGGAACTCTACTTTATGGCTGCTCTCTTTCCATTTGCTGGACAAGCTGGTTGTATTCAGCTTAAATAAGCATGGTTATTATGTGAACATCATTTGTTTTGTTTTCTTTGATGATTTAGATGTAATTAGATTAGCTGTAATAAAGCTTTGTACATGGTTAGTCTAAACCGTGAAGATCAGCCTTAATTAGCGCCTTTCCTCCCTAGGAAGGAAAGCTTTGGTGTGTGCTTGCTTAGTAGTGAGCTTGCTAGACTTGTAAACTTAAGGCATTCACGATCTCTTGCTGGTTCATATGCTTTGATATTCAGAATACATTTTGAGACCTTCTTGCTTTCGGATTTCAAATACTTCACCTGCTTATCCTTAATTTGGTCTATGAAGGTGGTGTTCAAGAAAGTCTTCATCTCTGTCTAAGAGGTGTTTTTGTATCTTAATCAAAGGTTAGGGACCCTAAGCTTATGTTTGGTGGTGATTTTGTATCCAAACATCAGTTTAGTTCTATCAAACTTCTTGATTGTCTGCACGGGTTCAAGGAGAGCTAAGCTAGTTTTCAGTTTGCAAACTGTGTGCTTTTGATCTGTAGCTCTTGTTTTCATTCCTTCCCTTGAGGATTCACCATATTTGGTATCAGAGTAAAGGTTTTTCATTGGCGTGGTACACCATCCCACTTCCGAAATTCATCCATTCGTTCCCTTTCCACAAACACCTTAGTTTCACTTTTTGCTTGAGTTTAAGCACAATCCGTGAGTATGAATACTACAAGCACGACCTTGGAAGAGAGATTTGAAGCCTTGATGAATCAAAATGAGTTTCTGTCTAGAAAGATTCAAGAGGATTCTCAAAAGATTCAAGAGACTCAAGCGCAAAATGGGTAATTGAGAAAGCAATTGGGTTCGGTTTTGAAGCAGAGGCAAAAGCTGAACGAAGACACTTTTCAATTTGAACCTAGGAGGCGTGAAAAAGTCTTTAGTCATGAAGTTGATTTATCACGTGAAGAAGAATCAGCCAGAATGGTTAGTGGAGAGGCACAGTTTTAAGCTAATAACAATGACTTCAAAGTGAAAGTTCCTAAATTTGAAGGTAAGCTTGATCCTGAGAAATTCCTTGATTGGTTGCATACTGTTTGATGGGGATCAAGCCCCTACTAATACATTCAACATCCCAACTGTCCAACCAAGCCAAGAAAATGAGTCCAAGGCACAAGAATTAGCTCAAATGATCAAGAACATCATGCCCGCCCAATCTTATCAGATTCTGGCATAGCTACCGGGTTTTGTGAGCTTGATTATTCAAGCTTAAATTGGATTTAGGACACTGAAAATCCACTTTTTGGAACCCTTAATATGTCAACCTTAAGGACATGTAAAGAGTTCTAGGTTTAAGTCATTGGGTAATAAGTCAAATGGGGTCACTTTCCGAATGCTGCAGAATCTGATCTAGTTTAGATAGTCAGGACATTTTGACCCACAACCTCCAAATAGTAGCTCCAAATTCCTTCTAACTTAATCCATCCCAAAATAGACTTTCCAAGCTTTCTAACAACACCTATTGGAGCTAATTTGGGATAGAATTGCAAAATTTATAGTTGTTTAATGTTGGAGGTTGTGCACTGAAAGCGACAGGCAGCCTGTCACTTTCACCTTTTGTACTATGCTTACTTTTTGGTTCTTGGCTCCCATTGGCTGTCCATTTGAACCCCTTGGATGCTTGTAAACATCACTTAGGCCCTTCCCCTCTATAAATATGCTCATTCAAGGTTGTAACATTCAGATTTGACATATATGAAAAGAAAGAGTTCATTCTCTCTCAATTAAATTCTCTCTTGCTTATCTTTGATTTGGCTAATAAAAGTGGCGTTCAAGTGTGTCTTAATCTTACCTAGGGTGGTCTGTCTTATCCCTAAGTTTGATTAAGAGCCCTAGTGTGATTAATGTGGCATGTCTTATCCTTCTTCATACTAGATTATCCTTCTTTCTCTTTGCTTGAACCGAAACTAGCTTAGGCTAGTTTACGATTTCCCCTTTCTCTTACCTTTGTTCTTGCTTTGTTTTGGTTCTTGGAGACCTAATTACTCCATTTCCTTGCTTGGCACATCATATTTGGTACCAGAGCTTACGCTACCCTATTTGCCTAGCTTCCAACCCAAACACATTCCCAAACACAAAACACAAAAATTGTTGTTTTCACCCGTGCCAGGCAAAAATATTGCACGGTCACCCCGTGCCACCCTTGTTTTGTGCTATTTCACTTGTTTAAAGCCACCTAGCTCAAGCATGACTAGTAGCATGAGCTTGCAGGAAAGATTTGAGGCCCTCATGAGGAACTTTGAAGAAGTGAAAAGCCAAAATGAGTACTTAAAGAAGTAACTTGCCAAATCCATGAGCAACCAAAGAAGGAACCTTCGAAGTACCCCTTCCCATGAGTATTTTGAATCCGAGCAAAACAATGAAGAAGAGGATAGCAATCCCTTTGCTTTCTCTGGTGATGAACGTCATCCAAGAGCAAGAAGAAATCAAAGAAACTCCCATCCTTCCATGGACTTCAAGGTCGAGATTCCGGAGTTTGAAGGTCGTTTGGATCCGGATGAATTTCTTGAGTGGCTACAAACCACAGAGAGGGTTTTTAATTACAAGGTTGTACCTGAAGACAGGAAGGTGAAGTTGGTAGCAGTTAAGGTACAAAAGTATGCCTTTCTTTAGTGGGAGAACTTGATTAAGAAAACGGCTAAGAGAGGTAAGGAAAAGATTAGAAGTTGGGAGAAAATGAGAACAAAGTCAAAGGATCGTTTTCTTCCTCCCTCTTACCTTCGAGACAACTACTCTAAACTCCATTATCTTCAATAAGGGAGTTTCAGTGTTGAAGAATGCACAAGGGAGTATGAGAAGCTCTTGATCAAGTGTGAAATCAAAGAAAGTGAAGATCAAACTACTATGAGATACTTGACTGGTCTTAAGCCAAGGTATGCTCATGTAGTTGAACTTCAACAATACTCCTCTTTTGATGATGTTTGTGTACTAGCCCATAGAGTTGAACAACAAAAGAAGTCCAAGCCCTTCAATAAAGACCTACCCAAACCTCCTTTACCCAAGAGCTCACCCTTCAACAAGGGGAGTTTCCAACTCCCCTCCTAAAGCCACCACCTCTCTTCCCAACACCCCCTTAAAGCGCCCAACTCCACAAAACAAACCCCCATTCTGTACTAACTCCAACCGAAGGTGTTACAAGTGCCAAGGCTTGGGTCATATAGCTTCGAAGTGCCCAAACTGAAAAGTTATCACGTTGGCCAAATATGAAGCAACTCAAGTGGAGGGGGAGGAAGAGGAGAAATACTTGTGTCTCATGGAAGGCGTGGAGGAGGTAATAGAAGAGGCGAATGAAGGGGATTTATTTATCCTATGAAGAACTTTGAGGGGTCTCAAGGGGAGTCAAGATGAACAAAGGGAGAACATCTTCCATTCAAGATGCACCATCAAAGGGAAGGTGTGCTCAGTCATCATTGATGGTGGGAGTTGCACTAATGTTGCATCCTCAAGCATGGTGGAGAAGCTCCAACTCAAGGCTACGGCTCACCCTCACCATTACACCATTCAATTGTTAAACCAAGGTAAAGGCCTCGAAGTTAACTCTAGATGCCTTATTTCTTTGAGCATAGGCAAGAGTTATCATGATAAACTTTGGTGCGATATTATACCAATGGATACTTGCCATATTCTACTATGGACCTTGGTCATTTGATAGGAGAGTCTTACGTGATGGTTTCTTAAACACTTATACCTTCACCAAGGATGGAAAGAAGATCACCCTAGCCCCACTTTTTGCCTCTCAACTCACAAAGTCCAAACCACAAAAGAGCAAAGACCAAATCGAAATGCTACTTAGCTCCAGAGAACCTTTCCTTAAGGCCTTACAACAAAAGTTTAAGGCTTTGAGAGAATGGTTACTCTTATCCCTTGAAGAAGCGAAAACTTCCTGATGTAATTCAATCAGACACATCCATATTAAAATCCCCAAGTCAAGGTAGTCCAATTACATAAGTCCAAGTCCAAGGAACAAGTTCCATTTTGCAAATACAAAAGGAGATGGTACCCAGGTTCACCCCCTTGCACGTACTCAGTTTTGTTTTTATTATTTCATAGTGCAAATGACATCCAAATCATGTAATTCTATTTTTGTAAGTTCCATTAGGATGTCTAGTGTGTTTCTTATGTTAAGCACAAAGGCAGACAAGCACATTAAAGGGGTCAATTCAGTCAATTTATCAAAACTGCCCGACAGGCATTAGGATTTGTATGGTTTGATAGATCATGATGATTAAGGAATTTAATAACGTCCAAATCAAGATTTTAAAAGGGGGGTGGGGGGTTTCTAGACATCTTGAAGTCCCCCCCTGAAGGAAGCCCCAGCTTAGTCATCAAAATGTAGTGGCCCAATAGCATGGAAGATCAGCCTGCATGCGTCACCCAGGCAGCCGTTTACTCAGCCTAGGAGTTTTCGCTCTTAGGTGGGTTTTCTCCTTCAAGGTGTGTGTCTAGTTGTCTAGAAGCTTGAGCTTAGTCACTAGGTGACTCATCAAGGCAACAAATGCCACATGGAAGAGGAAGATTCATCCATTTTGCAAGCATTCATTCGTCCACTTCAGCACGAGGTGTCACGTATGCATTCCTCTTGTACTTTTGAGGTGATAGCCGTGTGTTCTTTCCTTCCAAGGGAGGAAACATGACTCACGCAGCCTAGAATCAGCAAAGACTAGCATAAGTTAATTAGTTTTAAGCCATTGTCGTTTGTGCCTGTTTTAAATCAGTTATGTGCTAAACCGTATGTGTAACTAGTTAAGTGTGCTTAATGATTTTCCTAAGCATTAAGTATTCTATTAAGGGTTACCTAATGACTAAGGAAGGGGCTAGACATGCCTTATAAAATAGGGTGGACGTCTCTTTTGAAAAGGCTGTTGAAGAATTGAAATCTGAAGTTGGTTATAAACTCCTCTTTGTATTACTTTAAATTCTCTACTTGGTTATGTCTACTTTGGCCAGTTAGAGTGGTGTTCAAGTGAGTCTTAATCTTGATTAGGTGGTGAAATTTGTATCCTAATCTAGGATTAAGGGCCCTAAAATAGTTCTTAGTGGTGAAATTTGTATCTAAGAAACATTTCAATTTTATCGATATTTCAGTTCAAGCCATTGAAGTTGTTCAAGGCACTCTTTTCTCCTTCCTTCTCCAAGCCATTTCTATTGTTTCCCCATGCCATCTTCTCTACTTTTAATAAACACTTAAGCTTTCCTTTCATTCCCTCTGGTTCCTAGTGTGACCACATCAATTTTTTTATCAGAGCAAGTTTCATCTTGGCCTGAAACCAAACCCCCACATGCTTCTCTGCCGAGTCACGCCGCAAATTTCAAAACACAAAAAAAAATTTCCAGCTTTGGTTCATGTTTTTGAGTTTCAACATGGCTAGTACCAGTGAAATGACCTTTGAAAAAAATTTTGACGCACTCATGAAGAATTATCAAGTAGTATTGTCCTCAAAGGCAAAATTGGAGAAACAAAATGAGTACTTCCAAAAGCGACTGGGAGATGATATGAAACAGAAGCAAAAGGCTCTTGAAAGTCCAAGTGCATCTGTTCATTATGAAGATGAAGCAAGTAACTTGAATAGTTCTTCAAGTGATGAAGAACCTCGAAGAAGGGTTAGAGGTGCTAGAAGAATGCCCCAAAACTCAAATGATTTCAAAGTTGAAATTCTTGAGTTTGAGGGTAAATTGGATCCTGATGAGTTTCTGGAATGGTTACATACCATGTAATGAGTTTTTGATTGCAAGGACAATTTGAATGACAAGAAGGTAGAGCTAGTTGCGCTTAGGCTTTAACGGTATGCGTCCCTTTGGTGAACAAACCTTTGTGCTAAGAGAACTAGAAATAGAAAAGGCAAGATCAGAACCTGGGAGAAAATGAAGTCTAAATTGAAGTCCCGATTCCTCCCAACAAAGTATCTCCAAGATAGTTATTCCCAGTTACATAATTCGACTGAAGGGAATTTCACTTTTGAGGAATACACAAGAGAATTCGAAAAGCTCCTAATTAAATGTGATATTCAGGAGCCTGAAGAACAAACAATTGTTAGATACTTGGGTGGCCTTGATCCTAAGTATTCTAATGTTGTTGAGTTGCAGCAATATACCACGTTTGATGAAGTTTGTGTGTTAGCACACAAAGTTGAACAACAAAGTTGAACAACAACGCAGAAATAAACCAATCAAATGTGATTTTCCGAAATCTCCAATTCGTACTTCACCTCTTAACAAGGGGAGTCCAAAATGCTCCTCCAAGATGATACCCGCAAAATCCATGTTCCCCTATGCCACAAAGAACCCAACCTCCAGCACGATCACCGTACCCCCAGCCACGACCTTAGCCTGGTCCAGAACATCCCACTCCATTTCCAGTGAGTAACCGACGCTGTTTTAAGTGTTAGGGACTTGGGCATATTGCTACTGATTGCCCAAATCGAAGGATTATTACTCTTGCCGAATGGGATGCAGTTAGAGAAGAGGATAAGGAGGAGGAATTAAAAGAGGACGAAGAAGAAGACTAGGAGGAAGTAGTTGAAGCTGCAGATGAAGGAGAAATGCTAGTACTTCGAAGGGTACTAAGCAATCAACGTGGAGTTAAAGATGAACAATGGGAAAACATTTTTCATTCCTGTTGCACCGTTGAAGGCAAAGTATGCTCATTGATAATTGACAGGGGCAGTTCTGCTAACGTCGAGTCGTTGAGTATGATTGAGAAGCTAGGCCTCCAGGCTATGGCGCATCCCCACCCATATAACATCCAATGGATCAATCAGAGTAAAGGTCTTCAAGTTAATTCCCAGTGTTTGATTTCATTATCAATTGGGAAGAATTATTGAGACGAGTTATGGAGCGATGTGATCCCAATGGATGTATGCCATATTCTTCTGGGGCGTCCATGCATGTATCATCGTAAGGTGATGCACAATGGGTTTTTGAACACTTATTCCTTCTGAACTTTCCAAACACAAACTACAAAAAAGCCCTGAAAGGTCGGATATGTTATTTGCTTGTAGTGAGCCTTTAGTGAAAGCATCTTACCATGAGTTTAGAGCTTTCAGAGAGTGGATTTTGGCCACTCAAGAAGAATCTGAATCACCATTACCAGATCATCCCATGGCTAAATTTTTACTCAACCGATTTAGTCATGTGTTTCCAGAAGAGATACCATCGGGATTACCCCCCAAAAGGGATATCTAACATCATATCGACCTTATTCCTGGCTTAATCTCTCCAAAAAAACCTGCCTATAGAATGAACCCAAAAGACACTTCTAAAATTCAGAAGCAAGTGGAAGAATTGATGGCTAAAGGATTAGTTCGAGAATCCTTAAGTCCCTGTGCCATTCCTGCCCGCCTAGTACCCAAGAAAGACGGGAGTATGCGTTTGTCCGTTGATAGTCAAGCTATTAACAAGATTACTATCAAGTACAGGTATCTAATACCGAGAATTGAAGATATGCTTGATGAATTGCATGGCTCGAGGCTATATTCAAATATTGAATTGCGAAGCGGTTATTATCAGATTCGAATAAGAGAAGGTGACGAGTGGAAAACCGCTTTCAAAACAAAGGGTGGTCTATTTGAATGGTTGGTGATGCCGTTCAGTTTATCAAACGCTTGAAGCACCTTTATGAGGTTAATAAACCAAGTATTCGAACCTTATATTGGCAAGTTCATTATCGTTTTTTTTTTCATGATATTCTGATCTTCAGCAAAGATGAGAAAGAGCACCAGAATCATTTGATTGACCTTATGATAGTGCTTGAACATGAACAGTTGTACGGTAATCCCAAAAAGTATTCCTTTTTCACTTCTAAGGTCACTTTTTTGGGATATATTGTGACTGCTGAAGGAATTGAAGCTGATGAAGCCAAGGTTGAGGCTATTCGGAGTTGGCTTACACCAAAGAGCATACATGACGTCCGTAGTTTTCATGGACTTGCTTCATTCTACCTGCGTTTTATTCGGAATTTTAGCACTATTGTTGCGCCAATGACCGAGGTGCTTAAGGGCACATCTTTTTGATGGACCCCAAAGGCACAAACGACCTTTGAAGAAGTAAAGTTCAAGCTAACGCAGGCACTAGTGTTAGCACTTCCCTGTTTGGACAAAGTGTTCGGAGTGGAATGTGACGCATCTGGCGTTGGAATTGGTGGTGTTCTTACTGAAGAGGGAAAACCATTAGCCTTCTTTAGTGAGAAACTATGTGACTTAAGACAAAAATATTCCACTTATGATAAAGAATTTTATGCCATAGTTCCATGTTTGGAGCACTGGAGTTATTATTTTATGGCCAGTGACTTTATTCTCCATTCTGATCTCGAAGCCGTAAAGTATATTCAAGGTCAGCATAAATTAAACTCCCGGCATGCTAAGTGGGTGGACTTTCTCCAGTCACTTTATTTTACTATACAACATAAATTAGGGAAGTTGAATAAAGGCGCTGATGCCTTATCCAGAAGATACCTATTACTGTTCTAATTAGATGCTTGTGTTCTGGGTTTCGAGCATCTAAAACTATTACATTCTGGAGATGAAGACTTTGGGGAACTTTACTGTGCATGTTAAAAACACCCCAAAGTTGATTATTTGATTAAAGAAGGATTTTTGTTTAACGGTACACGCCTGTGTGTGCCTAAATGTAGTACTCAGGAACTTCTGATTCGAAAAGTACATGGGGGATCACTAGCAGGTCGTTATGGTGAGACTAAAACTCTTACCGTCTTGAAAGAACATTATTATTGGCCCAGGATGCATAAAGTTGCACAAGATTTGCTGAAGTGGTGTGCAACATGTCAAGTGGCTAAAAGTCACTTACTCCCGCAAGGGTTATATACGCCACTTTCTATTCCAACCCAACCTTGGGTAGACGTGAGTATGGATTTCATTCTAGGCTTGCCTAGAACACAACGAGGCAAAGATTTAATCTTTGTGGTGGTAGACCGGTTTTCAAAGATGGCCCATTTTATTCCCTACAATAAAACTAACGATGCCACTAATATTGCAGAGCTATATTTCAATGAAGTGACTAGACTACATGGTATTCCACGATCAATTGTTTCATATAGGGATACTAAGTTTTTATGTCATTTCTGGGTCACTTTATGGAAGAAGTTGGGGACATAACTGAAATATGGCACAACCTGTCATCCCTAGACTAATGGTCAGATAGAGGTAACAAATCGAACCCTGGGAACACTCTTCAGGGCTTTGATTTCTCCCCAGCCAAAGAAATCTTGCGGTCTTCTATTACCACATGCAGAGTTCGCCTACAACAGGGCCCCAAGCAAAGCAACTGCCGTGTCACCTTTTAAGGTAGTATATGGGACTAATCCCATAACTCCCTTAGATCTGACACCACACCCCCTAGATCAAAAGCCTAGTACAAATGCAGATCGAAGAGTCAAGGAAATTCAGAAACTGCATGAGCAGGTTAGAAATGAAATTGAGCAATCTAACCTATCTTATTCTACTAACGCAAAATAGGAAAAAGAAGTAGAAGGCATTCCAGCCAGGAGATTTGGTTTGGATCCATCTCAAAAAAGAGCATTTTCCAACAAGATGGAAAAACAAGCTTATGACAAGAGCAGATGGTCCATTTGAGATCCTGGAATGCATAAACGACAATGCTTACAAGGTCGATCTCCCTGGGGACTATTTAAGGTAAAGTCACTTCAAACAAGGGGAGGATGATGTAATTCAATCAGACACATCCCAGTTAAATTCCCCAAGTTAAGGTAGTCCAATTACACAAGTCCAAGTCCAAGGAGCAATTACCATTTTGCAAAATCGAAAAGGAGATGGTACTCGGGTTCACCGCCTTGCACTTACCCAGTTTTGTCTTTATTATTTCATAGTGCAAATGACATCCAAATCATGTAATTCTTTTTTTTTAGTTACATTAGGATGTCTAGTTTATTTCTTATGTTAAGCACAAAGGTAGGCAAGCACGCTAAAGGGGTTAATTTAGTTAATTTATTGAAACTGCCCAGCACGCATTAGGATTTGCAGGGTTCGAAAGATCATGATGATTAAGGCACTTAATGATGTCCAAATCAAGATTTTGTAAAAGGGGAGGGGTTCTAGACATCTTGAGGTCCCCCCCTAAAGGAAATCCCAGCTTAGTCATCAAAATGTAGTGGCCCAACAGCATGGAAGATCAGCCTGCATACGCCACCCAGGCAGTCGTTTACTTGGCGTAGGAGTTTTTCCTCTTAGGTGGGTTTTCTCCTTCAAGGTGGGTGTGTACTTGGCTTGAAGCTTGATCGTAGTCACTAGGTGACTCATGAAGGCAAAAAGTGCCACATGGAAGAGGAAGATTAACCCATTTTGCAAGCATTCATTCATCCACGCCAACACGAGGTGTCACGCATGCATTCGTCTTGTACTTTTGAGGTGGCTGCCATGTGCTCTTTCCCTCCAAGGGAGGAAACATGAATCATGCAGCCTAGAATCCGCAAAGGCTAGCTTAAGTTAATTAGTTTTAAGCCATTGCATTCGTTTGTGCTTGTTTTAAATCAATTATGTACTAAACCGTATGTGTACCTAGTTAAGTGTGCTTAATAACTTTCCTAAGCATTAAGTAATCGATTAAGGGCTACCTAATGACTAAGAAAGGGCATGGACGTGCCTTATAAAATAGGGTGGACGTCCCTTTTGTAAAGGGTGTTGGAGAATTGAAATCAGAAGTTGAGTATAAACTCTTCTCTGTGTTACTTTAAATTCTCTACTTGCTTTTCTCTAATTCGGCCAATTAGAGTGGTGTTCAAGTGAGTCTTAATCTTGATTAGGTGGTGAAATCTGTATCCTAATCCGGGATTAACGGCCCTCAAACAGTTCTTAGTCATGAAATCTGTATCTAAGAAACGTTTTAGTTTTACTGATCTTTCAGTTCACGCAATTGAACCTTGTTCATGGCACTCTTTTCTCCTTCCTTCTCTACGGCATTTTCATTGTTTCCCCGGGCCATCTTCTTTTCTTTCAATAAACACTTAAGCTTTCCTTTCATTCCCTCTCCTTCCTAGTGTGACTACATCACTTCCCCGTCCCAAACTCATCGTCTTGCCGTATCTTTGCTTGAGCAATTTTCCCATGTGTTCCCGGAAGATATACCTCACAGCTTCCCTCCAAAAAGAACCATCCAACTTCACATTGACCTTATTCCCGGTGTTATCTTCCAAAACAAATCTGCCTGTAGAATGAACCCAAAAGAAACCATGGAAATCCAAAGGCAAGTTGAGGAGTTGATAACCAAGGGTTTTGTTTGGGAAATTCTTAATCTATGTCCCGTGCCCGACCTCCTAGTCCCAATAAAAGATGTTTAAATGAGGATGTGTGTGGATAGCCGAGCCATAAACAAGATCACCATTAAGTATAGGCATCCCATACCTAGATTGGAGGACATGTTGGACGAGCTTCATGGTTCAAGAGTCTTTTCCAAAGTGGACTTAAGGAGTGGGTACTACCAAATTTGGATTAGGAAAGGGGATGAGTGGAAAACCGCATTCAAAACCAAAGGGGGATTGTATGAGTGGTTGGTCATGCCCTTCGGACTTTCAAATGCCCCTAGCGCTTTTATAAGACTAATGAACCAAGTGTTTAGGCCATTCATTGGGCAATTTGTTGTGGTTCACTTTGATGACATTTTGGTTTATAACCAAAGTGAGGAAGAACACCTTGATCATCTCACACAAGTCATGAAAGTCCTTGAGAAAGAGGAGCTCTATGGTAACTTGAAGAAGTGTTCATTCTTCACCTAAGAAGTCACATTCTTGGGCTACATTATCACGGCTCAAGGAATCAAGGTGGATGAGAGTAAGATTGAGGCCATTCGGTCGTGGCCTATGCCTTCAAGCATTCCTGATGTGAAAAGTTTCCATGGACTAGCCTCCTTCTATAGGCGGTTCATTCAGGACTTTAGCACCATCACGGCCTCTATGACCAAAGTACTCAAGCAAGCATCATTCAAGTGGAACCCAAAGGCACAACAAGCCTTTGAGGAGATCAAGATGAAGCTCAATCAAGCCCCGGTGCTAGCCTTACCATGCTTTGAGAAGATCTTTGAAGTGGAGTGTAGTGCATCCGGAGTTGCTATTGGTGGAGTTCTCACTCAAGAAGGCCCCCCCATTGGCTACTTTAGTGAGAAATTTTGCGACTCCAAGAGGAAGTACTCCACCTATTACAAGGAATTGTATGCTATCATTCGGTCACTTGACCATTAGAGTCACTACTTGGTGGCAAATGAGTTCATTCTAGACTCCGATCATGAGGCCCTGAAGTACATTCAAGGGCAACACAAGCTTAACTCTCGCCATGCCAAGTGGATAGAGTACTTGCAAACCTTCCAGTTTAACATCAAGCACAAGTCCGGGAAATTGAACAAGGATACCGATGCTCTTTCAAGAAGGTATCTCCTATTGTTTCAACTTGACGCTTGTGTTCTTGGATTGAAACATTTGAAGTCATTATATGCCGAGGATAGGGATTTTGGGGAGTTGTTCAATGAGTATAGGGGACAACCCAAGGAAGAGTTCCTAGTTCAAGAAGCATACTTGTTTAAGGGCACGCGGCTTTGTTTCCCAAATTATGGAACAAGAGAGCTCTTCATCCGTGAGGTCCATAGAGGCTCCCTAGCCAGCCACTTTAGGGAAAAGAAGACCCTTATCAAGCTTAAGGAGCAATATTTTTGGCCTTGCATGGATAAGGATGGGGAAGATGTGATCAAGAGGTGTGTAGTGTGTCAAATGGCCAAGAGCCACACCCTTCCTCAAGGCTTTTACACACCCTTGCCGGTTCCAAGCTTCCCATGGGAAGATGTTAGCATGGACTTCATACTTGGTTTGCCATTAACTCAAAGGAACAAGGACTCCATCCTTGTAGTGGTTGATCGCTTCTCTAAGATGGCAGACTTCATCCCTTGCAACAATACCCATGATGCCACTTATATAGCTGAATTGTACTTCAATGAGGTGGTTAAGCTCTAAGGGATTCCAAGGTCTATAGCATCGGATAGGGACACTAAGTTCTTAAGCCATTTATGGGTAGCCTTGTGGAAGAAATTGGGGACTAAGCTTAAGTATAGCACGACTTGCCACCCTCAAACGGATGGGCAAACTGAGGTTACCAATAGGACTTGGAGACTGGTTTTTAGGACCTTGATAATGTCCAACGTTAAATCATGGGATCAACTCCTGGCTCATGCTGAGTTTCCGTACAATAAGACTCCTAACAAGACCACGGGAATGTCCCCCTTCAAGGTGGTTTATGGGATTGAGCCATTCTCCCCTCTTGATCTCACCCCACGGTCCAGAGACTCCAAGCCTAATATGGAGGCAACCAAGAGAGTCCAAGAGCTCCATAAGAAGATCAAGGGTAAGATTGAGCAATCCAATGCCTCTTACCAAGCCCAAGCAAACAAGCACAAAAAGCAAATCATCTTCAACCCTGGTTATCTCGTTTGGGTGCACTTAAGGAAAGAGCGTTTTCCATCCAAACGCAAGTCAAAGCTCATGCCTAAGGTCGATGGTCCTTTTGATGTTTTGGAGAGGATTAGCAACAATTCTTACAAGATCAATTTGGCCAGAGATTGTGGAGTATTCGCCTCCTTCAATGTTGTTGATTTATCACCGTACTTGGAAGATGATACCTTGGAAAATTTGAGCGCAAATTCTTCTCAACAATGGGAGGATGATGGGGATCAAGCCCATAATAATGAAGTCAACATCCTATTGTCCAAAAAATTTAGGAAAAGGTGTCCAAGGCGCAAGAATAACTCAAATGATGAAGAACATCATGGCCAGCCAATCTGCCCAGATTCCAGTGCAGCTATCGGGTTTTGTGAGCTTGATTATTCAAGCTTAAATTGGATTTAGGAAGCTAAAAATTGACTTCCTGGAACCCTGAATATGTCATCCTTAAGGACATATATAGAGTTCTAGGTTAAGTCATTGGCTAATCAGTCAAATGGGGTCACTTTCGGAATGCTGCAGAATCTGATCCAGTTTAGACAGTATGGACGTTTTGACCCACAACTTCCAAACGGTAGCTCCCAATTCCTTCTAACTTGATCGATCTGAAAATAGACTTTTCAAGCTTTCTAACAGCACCTGTTGGTGTAGATTTGGGAAAGAATTACAGAAGTTATAGCTCTTTAATGTTGAAGGTTGTGCACTAAAAGCGATAGGCAGCCTGTCACTTTCACCTTTTGTGCTATGCTTACTTTTTGGTTCTTTTCTCCCATTGGCTGTCAATTTGAACCCCTTGGCTTCTTGTAAATGTCCCTTGGGCCCTTCCCCTATATAAATATGCTCATTCAAGGTTGTAACATTCATATGTGACATATACGAAAAGGAAGAGTTTATTCTCTCTCATCTAAATTCTCTCTTGCTTATCTTTGATTTGGCTAATCAAAGTGGTGTTCAAGTGGGTCTTAATCTTGCTTATGGTGGTGTGTGTTATCCCTAAGTGTGATAAACAGCCCTACTGTGATCAAGGTGGTGTGTCTTATCCTTCTTCATACTAGATTATCCTTCTTTCTCTTTGTTTGAATCCAAACTAGTTCAGGTTAGTTTACAGTTTTCCCTTTCTTTTACCATTGTTCTTGCTTTGCTTTGGTTCTTGGAGACCTAATTTCTCCATTTCCTTGCTTGGTACAGCACTATTGAAATAGTCTTTGAGTATAAAGATGTTTCTAATGATAAGAAGGTCAAGTTTGTGGCCTTGAGACTTAGAAAGTATGCATCTTTATCGTGGACAAACTTGAATGCCAAACGGCTAAGAGAAAGGAAGTCAAAAATCCGAACTTCGGATGAGATGAAATCCAAACTCAAGGCACATTTTCTACCACCAACCTATGTCCAAGATTACTATTCTCAACTCCATAACGTTACTCAAGGTAATATGAGTGTTGAAGAGTATACACGTGAATTTGAAAAGTTGCTAATCAAGTGTGACATCCAAGAGCCCGAAGAGCAAACCATAGTTGGGTACTTTGGAGCACTTGATCCTAGGTATTCTAATGTTGTTGAATTGCAAGCATATATGTCTTTTAATGATGTTTGTGTGCTAACTCACAAGGTGGAGCAACAAAAGAAGGCCAAGCATCCCCAGGAACCTCAAACTACACGACCTTTCACCCGGACTCAACCTTTTAACAAGGGGAGTTCCAATCCTATTCCTAAGCCGCAAAACCCATTCCCTTCATTCCCACAAAGAATCGTAGCACCACAAAAGTACCAAACACCTTAAAATAGACCCTGTCCTAATCCCATGAGTAATAGAAGGTGTTTTAAATATCAATGGCTTGGGCATATAGCTTCGGAGTGTCCAAACAGAAAGGTGATTACCCTAGCCGAATTGACAGCTGTGAAGGAGGACTTTAAAGAGGAGGAAAATGAAGTTGAAAGTGAACTAGAGCTTAAGGAAACTGAAGAAGAAGTTGTTGAACAGGCTAATGAAGGAGAACTCATGGTTTTAAGAAAAGTTCTAAGCAACCAAAGAGGAGTTAGAGATGAGCAAAGAGAAAACATCTTCCACACCCAGTGTACTGCCCAAGCGAGAGTGCGCTCTTTGATCATTGATGAGGGGAGCTGTGCAAATGTGGTTTCTCTAAGCATGATTGAGATACTAGGCTTGCAAACAATGACTCAACCACATCCTTGCAACATCCAATGGCTGAATCAAAGCAAAGGAATTGAGGTGAAGTCTCATTCTCCAATGGAAAGAACTATAAAGGTGAGTTATGGTGTGATGTTATTCCTATGGATCCATGTCATATGCTTGTTGGCAGACCATGGCTATATGACCGTAGGGTTATGCCTAATGGCTACCGAAACACTTATTCATTTACCAAGGATGGCAGGAAGATCACCCTAGTGCCTTTATCCCCATCGAAACTCCATGAAATTTAGCCATAAAACAAGCCCAAACACAATGATTGCTTACTGTCCGTGACTGAACCAATTCTAAAGGCTTCCCAACATGAGTTTACAGCCTTTAAAGAGTGGATATTAAGCATGCAAGATGAACCAGAAAGTTTGATGCCCACTGATCCCATACCAAGAACACTTATTGAAAACTTCTATCACTTGTTTCTTGAGGAGATACCTATGGGTTTGCCTCCAAAGAGGGACATCCAGCATCACATTGATCATATTCTAGGTTCCATCCTACCAAACAAGCTAGCATATAGGATGAATCATAAAGACACCATGGAGATTCAAAGATAATTTGAAGAACTGCAAGACAAGGGTTTGATTCGTGACTCCTTAAGCACGTGTGCCGTTCCAGCTCTTTTGGTGCCTAAGAAGGATGGCAGAATGAGAATGTGTGTTGATAGCAGGGCCATTAATAAGATCACCATCAAGTACAGGTACCCCATACCTAGACTTGAAGACATCCTAGATGAGTTATATGGATCTAACGTGTTCTCTAAGATTGATCTTCGAAGTGGTTACTACCAAATCAGAATTAGACAAGGTGGTGAATCGAAGATAGCCTTCAAGACTAAAGGAGGGATTTTATGAATGGTTGGTAATGTCTTTTGGTATTTCAAATGCACCTAGTACTTTCATGAGGTTAATGAACCATGTGTTTGGACCTTACATTGGAATGTTTGTGGTAGTATACTTTGATGATATTCTGGTGCATTCTAAGAATGAGTAGGAACATCAAGATCACTTAACTCAAGTTATGCTGATCTAAAAACGTGAAAAGCTATTTCGTAACATTAAGAAGTGTGCTTCTTTACTCCTGAAGTTACATTTCTTGGTTATATTGTTACTGGAGATGGTATTAAGGCAGCTGAAAGCAAGGCAGAAGCCATTCGGTCTTGGCCAATACCAAAGAGCATACATGATGTTCGAGCTTTCCCTGGCTTAGCTTCATTCTACAGGAGGCTTATTCATGGTTTTAGCACTATTATGGCTTATACGACTGAAGTTATTAAGGGCACATCAAGTGTATGGAATCCAAAAGCACAATATGTCTTTCAAGAAATCAAAGCAAGACTTACTTTAGCACCTGTTCTAGCCTTGCCGTGCTTTAGTAACGTCTTTGATGTTGAGTACGATGCCTCTGGTGTTGGCATTGGTGGAGTTCTTACTGAGGAAGGTAAACCTCTAGACTTCCATAGTGAGAAATTATGTCATTCAAGAAGAAAGTACTGCACTTATGGTAAAGAATTCCATGCTATTGTGAGATGTTTAGAGCATTAGAGTCATTATCTTATCGAAAGTGAGTTTTTCTTACATTTTGACCATGAAGCTCTAAAGTATATCCAAGGCTAGCACAAGTTGAACTCACGGCATGGCAAATGGGTTGAGTTTATGCAATTCACTTCACCATCAAGCATAAATCAGGTAAACTCAATCAAGGTGCAGATGCTCTACTTCGGAGGTATCTTTTATTGTTTCAATTAGATGCTTGGGTACTTGGTTTTGACCATCTAAAGGATTTGTATGACAAAGATGAAGACTTTGGGGAGTTGTATGCTGATTGTTCTAAACACCCCAAAGGAGACTTTCTAATCCAGGAGGGATTTCTATTCAAGGGTAAACAGCTGTGTGTACCAAGGTGTAGCGCAAGGGAACTTCTAATCAGGGACGTTCATGGAGGATCTTTGGTTGGACATTTTGAATAAAACAAGACAGTCACTATGCTAAGAGAGCATTACTATTGGCCAGCTATGGGGAGAGACGTACAGGACATACTCAAAAGGTGTGAGACATGTCAAGTGGCTAAAAGCCATTCTTTACCCCACGGCCTATACACCCCACTGCCTTTTCCCACTTTACCATGGGTTGATGTAAGTATGGACTTCATTCTTGGACTGCCTAAAACCCAAAGGAACAAGGATTCTATCTTTGTTTTGGTTTATAGGTTTTCTAAGATGTCTCATTTCATTATGTGCAACAAGACTAATGATGCTACACATATTGCTGAGTTGTATTTTAGGGAGGTCACAAGATAAAATGGTATACCTAGGTCCATTGTTTCTGATAGGGATACCAAGTTTTTGAGTCACTTTTGGATTACTTTGTGGAAGAAGTTAGGTACTAAGCTGAAATATAGTACTACTTGTTATCCACAAACTGATGGCCAGACTGAGGTTACTAATCAAACCTTAGGAACACTCCTAAGAGCTTTGATTAAACCTCATGCCAACGCTTGGGATTTTCTTTTACCCCATGCAGAGTTTGCTTATAACAGGACACAAAGCAGGGCTGCGGGTCTTTCCCCTGTCAAAGTGGTCTATGGAATTAATCCTTTTAGTCCACTTGATCATACACCATAGCCTATGGACCAAAAGCCAAGTGCTGATGCAGCATCAAGGGTAGAAGAAATCAAGAATATTCACGAGTTGGTAAGGAGCAAGATTGAGAGGACTAATGCAGCACATCAAGCTCAAGCCAACAAATACAAGAGGAGAGTGGTTTTTCAACCTGGAGACCTCATGTGGATTCACCTTATGATGTATTGAAGCTTCACTTCATGAAGGATTTACAAAAGTGAATCAATAATGCATCTGGGTAGAAAGAAGAATGTAGGGCCAAAGTAACCAAGAACCAACATAGAAATCAAGTGGACTAGCAATGGTGATTGAAGACCCACCTTGGTTTGCACACTTGGGCAATCTTCTTCATTCAACTGAGTTAGAGAAATGAATCACCTTCTTAGCTGAGTTAAGAAGACCTAGAGACCCGCCTGAGTTTGCCAAACACTCGAGATATAACATAAGGAATTTTGATAGAGAATAGAGAGAGTTTTCACAAATCAAAGTTCAAATTCATTCAGAAGGGTTCTCTTGCAACCTAAGGCGTCCCTTATATAATGGGAGCGTCTAACAAGTGGAAACAAAGGGGCATTACACGTTCAAAAAGCAAGAAGAGACCAAAAAGCAAAGATAAAATCTGAAAAGTGCTTTGTGCTTTTGTCAGCAAGATTTCAGTTTACAAAGGTCAACTTCAAACAGCTATATCTCCTAGCTTTCTTACTCCAATTGGGTGAAATAGACCTTGCTAGAAACCTTAGGAAGTCAGCTTGCGGGTGCCTTAACTTGCTTGAAATTTGGAGCTACCGTTTAGGAGTTATAGGGCAAAACGTGCAACACATTCAGACTATGATAGTTTCTGCAACATTTGGAAAAAGGCTCCAATTGACTTATTGCCTCGGGGCGTAACCTAGAACTCTTTAAATTTCCTTGAAGCTGACATATTAAGGGTTCCAAAAACTAGATTTGCAGCCTCTTAAGTCCACCTTAAGCTTGGGTAATTAGGGTTGCAAAACCTGGCCAAATTCTGACCGAACTGGGCAGGATGTGTAATGCTTGGTTGATGACTTGTTGGACCACGGCATGAACCTCTTTAACCTCCTTGGTGCTTGTAGAGTCCCTTAGGCTTGTGGGTTGGTCTTCAATTGGTTTCAAAGGATGGTCCCCATCATAGTCCCCGGATCGGATGGAGTTTGACCTCAAACTCGAAAATTAATCATCTTCATTGTAATATGGACTAAGGTCAGCCACATTGAAGGTGGCCGAGACTCCATACTATCCCGGGAGATCGATCTTGTAAGCATTAGGACCAATCTTTTCAATGACTTCAAATGGACAATCCGACCTTAACATGAGCTTTAATTTGTGCTTGCTAGGGAATCTCTCTTTCCTCAAATGAATCCAAACCAAGTCTCTCGGTTCAAATAGAGTACCTTTCCTATCCTTGTTGGCTTGTTGCTTGGGTTGCTCATTAGACTTCTCAATTCTTTCCTTCAGCTTGGTGTGTAACTCTTGAATTTCTTTGGCTCTCTTCTCGGCCTCCCAACTAAAGTTGGTAGGATTGGGGATTGGAACAAGGTCCAATGGAGTCCGAGGGTTGTAACCATACACAACTTGGAACGAGGAAAGATTGGTTGCCTTGCTTCGAGCTCAGTTGAAGGCAAAGTCCGCATGAGGAAGCAACTCATCCCACCCTTTGATGCTCTTCTTGATTAGAACTCTAAGCAAACTGCCGAAAGTCCTATTAGTCACTTCGGTTTGACCGTCGGTTTGGGGGTGGCACGTAGTGCTTAAACTTGAGGTGAGTGCCCAAATTTCTCCACAAGGTAAGCCAGAAGTGACTTAAGAGCTTGGTGTCCCTATCCGACACCATGCTTCCTGGAATTCCATGGAGACAAACGATCTCCTTGAAGTAGAGGTTGGCAATGGAGGAAGCATCATTGGTGGTATGACATGCCATGAAATGCACCAATTTTTAGAATCGGTCCACCACCACCATGATTAAATCTTTGAACCTTTGGGTTCTTGGCAAACACATGATGAGTCTAGGGTTACATCCTCCCATGGACCTTGAGGAACGGGTAGAGGAGTGTAAAGGCCTTGGGGTCGTGAGTGACTCTTGGCTTGTTGGCAAGTACAACACCTTCTCATATAATGCCTCTACATCCTTGGACATGCTTGGCCAATAATAATGTTCCTTGAGCATGGAACAAGTCTTCTCAATGCCAAAGTGTCCGACCAAAGCCCCACCATGGACCTCTGGAATGAGAAGTTCCCAAAACCCACTCTTTCGTATGTATAGCCGGGTTCCCTTGAAGAGGAAACCATGCTCCAAGTGAAATAAACCGTGGGCATGGCTAGTGCAGTTCTCATAGATTTACTTAAAATCCTCATCTTGGACATGCAACCCCTTAACAATCTTAAAACCAAGGAGTTTGGTTTCCATGGTAGATAGTAAGAGGTACCTTCTGTATAATGCATCCGCCCCTTTGTTGAGTTGGCCCGACTTGTGGTGGATCACAAAATGAAAGGCTTGGAGGTACTGAATCCACTTTGCATGCTGTGGGTTGAGCTTGTGTTGCCCTTGTATGAATTTTAGAGCCTGGTGATCTGAATGGATAATGAATTCTCCTCCCACCAAATAGTGCCACCAATGCTCCAAAGCTCTCACAATTGCATAAAACTCCTTGTCATAAGTGGAGTACTGCCTCTTTGCATCATTGAGCTTTTCACTAAAGAAAGCTAGGGGTCTCTTCTCTTGAGATTGGATAGCCCTATCCCCACATTAGAAGCATCACAATCCACTTCAAACACTTTGGAGAAGCTTGGGATGGTAAGAACGGGTGCACTAGTGAGCTTGAGCTTGGTTTCTTCGAAGGCGTTTTGAGCTTGCTTGGTCCATTTGAACCTTTTGGACTTAAGCACCTTAGTCATGGGGCAACAATGGTGCTAAAATATCTCACAATCCTCCTATAGAAAGAGGCTAGGCATGAAAGCTCCTAACTTGTTGAATTGAAGTAGGAACAGGCCAATCTCGGATTGCTTGAATCTTGCTCTCATCAACATGAGTTCCTTAGGCCAACTCAATATAGCTAAAAAATATAACTTCAGAAGTGAAAAAGTGACACTGCTCCAAGTTTCCGTAGAGCTCTTCTTGACGTAGGATACTCAAGACTTGATGTAGATGATTGGCATGCTCTTCTTCACTCTTGCTATACACCAATATGTCATCAAAATAGACAACAACAAACTTCCCAAGAAGGGGCTCTAGAACTTGGTTCATAAGCCTCAAGAAAGTGCTTAGGGCATTTGTCAAACCGAATGGCTTTACAAGCCATTCATGGAGACCTCCTTTAGTCTTGAAGGTCGTCTTCCACTCACCTCCTTTATAAATCCTGATTTGGTAGTAGCCACTTCTAAGATCAATCTTAGAAAAGATGGTGGCTCCCTGAAGCTCACCTAGCAGATCCTCCAACCGTGGAAAAGAAGAGCGATATTTGATAGTGATTTTGTTGATCGCTCTACTATCCACATACATTCTCATTGACCCATCTTTCTTAGGAGCAAGCAAGGCCGACACACCACATGGGCTATGGCTTTCGCGGATTAAGCCCTTAGCAGGAAGCTTATCTACGTGCCGTTACACTTCTTGAGTCTCTGAGGGGTTCATTCGGTAGGTCGGCTTGTTTGGGAGGGTGGCACCGGGGATGAGGTCAATTTTGTGTTTTATGGATCTTTTGGGAGGGAAGCCATGGGGGACCTCACTAGGGAAGACATGTTCAAAATCTTTGAGGAGAGGGGAAAGGAAAGGATGGGAAGAATCCTTAGCTTCGACCGGTTCTTGGCCAAGTAAAATTCAATCCTTGAAATCACCATATTCATGGAGTTGGGAATGGATTTGGATGGTGACAAAGACATCCATGCTAGAAGTATCTTGAGGTCTTTTATATGAGGTGGGTTTCAGAAGGGTAAGGGTGATCTTTTTTTGGTCTTTGGTAAATGTATATGTGTTGAACTGACAATCATGCATCACACTCTGATCAAATAACCATGGACGTCCCAAGAGGACATGAGAAGCACCCATGGGCATAATATCACATCAAATCTCATATCTATATTTCTTGCCAATTGAAAAACCAAGTAAACAACAAGAAGAGGTTTGCAAGCCTTTTCCTTGATTGAGCCATTGGATGGTGTAGGGGCTTGGGTGTGGAGAGACTAAAAGCTTGAGCTTGTCCACTAGAGTCTTGGAAGCAACATTGGCACAACTTCCACCACCAATAATAAGATAGCAGACCTTCCCTTTCATGGTACACAAGGTGTGGAAGATGTTCTCCCTTTGCTCCATGTCATGTTGGGAAGCAATACCACTCAGGGCTCTTCTTATCACAAGCATTTTTCCTTCATCGGGTCCTTCTTCAACTTCTCTAAGGGCTTCGGTTATAAGAAGCTCCTTTCCTCCTTCATCATTCACATCTTCTAGCTCCTCATAGGAAGCTTGATATTTGGCCAAAGTGACGATTCTTTTGTTAGGACACTCGAAAGCAAAGTGTGCAGGGCCTTAATAACGGAAACATCTCTTCTTGTCTCCGGGCTTTGGAGGTTGTTTTGAGGGGGTTTAAGGGGAATTTGGTGGAGGTGGCTGTGTGTTTGAGTTTGGAGTTGATTTGGGAGGGTAGTATGGGGGCTTTTGGAAGGGGTAAGGACAGGGGTTTGGCTTGGAGGCCTTGCTCTTGCCCTTGGCTCTCCTTCGTGACTCGACTTTGTGAGCTAAGACACTAAGCTCATCTAAGTGTAAGGGCGGAGTTCAACAACATTAGCAATCTCATCATTCCACCCACTCAAGTATCTAACCAAAGTTTGACTCTCATCCTCTTTCACATCACATTTCAATAACAATTGCTCAAACTGTGTAGTGTGCTCTTCTGCACTCTTAGACCCTTGCTTGAGGTGGTAGAGTTGCAGGAAGTTGTCTTGCAAGTAATGGGGTGGCAAAAACTTGGACTTAAGTTTGGACTTCATTTTGTCCCAAGTTCTTATCTTCCCTTTACCCTTCCTAACTCTCTTAGTCACAACATTTCACCACCAAATGGAAGCATACTTTGTACGCTTTAAAGCAACAAGGTTTAACTTTCTTTCTTCAGGGTTGTCCTTGAACTCGAAAAACTCTTCCACCGGTTTGAAGCCAATCCAAGAAAATATCCGAATTAAGTTAACCTTCAAATTCGGGAATGTCCACCTTGAAGTCATTGTAGCTTCGGTCTTGACGCATATGATGCCTCCTTGACCTCCTTGCTTGTACATCCTCTTCGGAATCACCAAGGGAATTGCTTTCATCATCCGAAGCATCTAAATCCACTTGCTTGCTGGTGCTTCTTGAGCTCCTCTAGTTGCTTCTCCTCTCTTGCATCATTTGACCAAGTTGAGATCGTAAGTACTTGACCAAGTTGCTTGGGAGTGAGGCTAGTAGACATGATGGCTTTAGAGAGAGGAGTGGATGTTTTTGGACGGGAAGAGGGTGGCATGGTCGTGTGGTGTGGCACGGTGTGGGCGTGCGCATCGGCTGAAGGTGAATTTTGTGGACTTGAATGTGGCACGGTCGTGTGGGGTGGCACGGGGTGGCCGTGCTGGGCTGCGATAAGGGGGAGTGGAGTTTCTGGAGGTGGTCGAGCTGCCTTTCTTCTTTGACACAGCTAAAAATTTGTGGTAAATGTGTTTGGCCTGTTTTGGTGGTTCCTATGTTTGGGGATGTGTTTCGATGATAGAAGCTTAGCCAAAAGGGTAGTCTCAGCTCTAATACCACTTGATGTATTCAAGCTTCACTAAAGTAAGGAATTGCAAAAGTGAATCAAGAATGCATTTGGGTGTAAAGAAGAATGTAGGACAAAAGTAACCAAGAACCAAGATAGAATTCAAGTGGACTAGCAAGGGTGATTGAAGACCCACCTTGGTTTGCACACTTGGGAAATCTTCTTGCTTTAACTAAGTTACATAAATGAATCACCTTCTTAGTTGAGTTAAGAAGGCCTAGAGACCCACTTGAGGTTGCCAAACACTGAAGACATAACACTAGGAATTTTGAGAGAGAATGGAGAGAGTTTTGACAACTCAAAGTTCAAATTCATTCAAAAGTGTTCTCTTGCAACCTAAGGCCTCCCTTATATAATGGGTGCCTCTAAGAAGTTGAAACAAACGGGAACAAAGGGGCCATACAGGTCCAAAAAGCAAGAGGAGACCAAAAGGCAAAGACAAAATCTGAAAAGTGGTTTATGCTTTTGTCAGCAACTGTACAGTTTGCAAATGTCAACTTCAAACAGCTATATCTCCAAGGTTTCTCAATTAAATTGGGTGAAATAGAGCTTGATAGAAAGCGTAGGAAGTCAGCTTTAACACGCCTTAAGTTTCCACCAATTTGGAGCTATCGTTTGGGAGATATGGGGCGAAAGGTGCAACATATGCAGACTGGAATAGTTTCTGCAACATCTCGAAAAATGCTCCAATTGACATATTGCTTAGGGGCCTAACCTAGAACACTTTACATGTCCTTGAATCTGACAAATTAAGGGTTCCAAAAAGTAAATTTGCGGCCACTTAAGTCCACGTTAAGCTTGGGTAAGTAGGCTTACAAAACCGGGCCAAATTCTGGCCAAACTGGCCAGCATGTGGAACGCTTGGTTGATGACTTCTTGGACCATGGCATGAACCTCTTTAACCTCCTTGGTGGTTTTAAAGTCCCTTAGTCTTGTGGGTTAGTCTTCAATTGTTTCCAAAGGATGGTCCCCATCACCTTAGGAAGGAAAGATTTCCAGCCAAAAGGAAAAATAAGCTCATGCCATGCCTTTGAGGTACTCGAATGTATTAATGACAATGCTTATAAGGTTGATTTACCAGGTGACTATGGATTTTCAACCACATTCAATGTAGCTGATTTGAAAGCTTAACAAGACGATGATTACTTTACTGATTTGAGGATCAAATCTTCTCAACAAGGGGAGAATGACGGAGTCCCCACCACCATTGACAAGGAAGAGGATCCAACAAGTACAACAAGTTCCATTTGAAGCTCCAAAGTCCAAGCATTGGCTAAGATTGTTGAAGAAAGCCAAACTAAAGCAACCGGGTTCAAAGACTAGAAATTGCCTGGTTTTGTTCACCTCCTTACCTAAGCTACATTGTGGCTTAAGTCTTGAATTTTTACATTTTTTGACTCCTTATGATGTCTAGTTTTAGGTCCAAGCATTTGTTTCCAACCATTCTCACAAGAAGATGGGAGATGAAGGCCTTTTGTCAAACCAGCCTATTTTGGTTCAAAATTGCACGGTTAAATGTTTTAGTAGAATTACCGTACTCAAACATGGTTTAACCTTGATTTCTTTGTAAGCGGGTTTGTACACACCCTAAGGTTTCCCCCTATGGCCTGAAAGCAAAATCATGCTCACTTTTGTTAAGCCTAAAACGGGACTGAAAATCGGCTCAATTCTGCCCGTGCACCTATTTTTGTGTAAACCGATTTATTTGCATTAATCTGTGGGTTTGCTGCATTGTAGCTAGAGTGTCACGCACTTCAAGGCTTGGCACACATCCTAAGGCTTCTAGAAGGCAATCATTAGCTGCAACCTAGAGATGAACAACCAACAGCAAGCAAGCTGCAAAAGGGGATGTCTCTCGGCTCTTAATGGCCATCCGAAAAGGATCTCTATTTTACGGCTGCTCCCTTCTCATTTGCTAGACAATCTAGTTTTGCTAAGCATAAATAAGCATGTTTAACTTGTACACATCGTTTGTTTTTCTTTCTCTGATGATTTGGATGTAAGTAGATTAGTTGTAATCAAGATTTGTGCACGGTTAGTCTAAACCGTGAGGATTAGCCATAATTAGCACATTTCCTCCCTTGGAAGAAAAGCCTAGGTGTGTGCTTCATTAGTAGTGTGCTTCCTAGACTTGTAAACTTAAGGCATTCACAACCTCTTGCTGGTTCATAAGGTTTGATATTTAGAATACATTTTGAGAGCTTCTTGCTTTCAGATTTCAAACGCTTCACTTGCTTATCCTTTATTTGGTCGATTAAGGTGGTATTCGAGTAAGTCTTACTCTTTGTTTAAGCGGTGTTTCTATATCTTAATCAAAGGTGAGGGACCCTAAGCTTATGTTTGGTGGTGATTCTGTACCCAAACATTAGTTTCGTTTTATCAAACTTCTTCATTATCTACACGGGTTCAAGGAGGGTTAAGCTAGTTTTCAGTTTGCAAACCGTGTGCTTTTGATCTCTAGCTCTGGTTTTCATTCCTTCCCTTGAGGATACATGATTAGGTAATTCCTTTCCTGAATGAAGAGCCACGGCTTTGCCCTTGTCAACTCGTGAGGTGCCTTCGGGTTTGGCATGAACGAAAGGCTTGAATGAGGGGTTTTGAACTTACTTGCTCCTTAGGAAATGGTTTGGTGAAGGCCTTCTTTTCCTTCTCTCTCTTCTCAACCTAAGAGCTAATTTAAAGACATCATGTAAGGTGAAATAGGTTTGAAGGTCCACCTTTGTTTCAGTAAGAGGGTTTAACCCGTTAAGAAACCTACCCACGGTTTGCTCTGGGGGTTCATGGATGCCTCCCCTCAAAAGGAGTCGTTCAAACTCCCTCATGTACTCACCCAAACTCATATTGTTTTACTTGAGTGAGAATAGTCGGTTGTAGATGACTTGCTCGTAACTCACCGGAAGAAATCTCTTATTCATAATAGACTTAACCTTCTCCCATGAGTTCATCTTCCTATTTCCTTCTCTAGCCCTTTGCTTCTTGACATTTTGAAACCACAAAGAGGCATACCTTGTAAGTTTAAGGCTAGCAATCTTGAAACTCTTCTCATCATCATAGCCTTTAGCTTCGAAGATCCGGTCCATGGCTTGAACCCATTCAAGGAACTCATTGAGATCCAAGTTGCCAGTGAACCCCGGTGGCTCAACCTTCATATCTATGCACTCATCCACAGGAGGTCTCCTACCTCCCCTTCTTGGATTGCTTTCCATTCTTGAGTCACTAGAGAAACCTTGTTCGTCCCCATGATCACTTGGCTCTTCAGCTCTTTGGCCTTTTTGGAGGGCCAGAAATTGGTTGCTTATTTGCTCAAGTTGCCTACTAATTTGCCTCACACTTTGTTGTAAGGCTAGAATGGCATTATCTTATCTCATGATACTCCTTGTTGGTTAGCGAGAATCAGTGGAGGGGTTTTCTTCATTAGACATGGTGAAAGTGGGAAAGGAGAAGAGGAGAGGTTAGGGCTAGGATAGCAGGAGACACGGTCATCCTGGGGGAGCATGGTGTGAAAGCAGGCTAGGAGAGGGGTGGCACGGTTGTGCTTGGATGCACAGGGAGGCCGTGCTTAAGTTCTTGTAGGTGAGGGAGTGGCATGGCCATGCTTTATAGCACGGGGTGGCTGTGCCATGTTCCTTGCCGCGTGCACGGTTTTTGTGGATGGAAAGTTTATGGAAGGTTTTGGTGGGGATTGGTGGTTGGCCGTTGTGTAGGGGTTCTTTGAGGAGTAAAAGATGGATTTTTATGGGAGAAAATCAAGTGTAAGTTATGGTTTGTGGCTTTAAGGAAGTGTTAAGCCATCATTATATGGAGAGAGTTAAGCTAGTGAGAGAGGTATAACTTCACCAAGTTTGTTCACAACAAGGGTGAAAGAAAAGCTTATAATGATGAAACTAAGTAAGGAAATGTGATATAAACTCAAGAACACCAACAAGGATTAGCTCTGATACCAAATGGAGCATACACGGGATGGGCCAAATGAAGCAATCTTGAGCTTAGTTCCAAATTTCCCCTCAGCAACAAGATATGACTTTATTTAAAGGTTAGGTTACCAATTAAGACTAAGGATCCACCAAGAATTGTTTAAAGGCTAAGCCACCCACAATTCTATAAAGGATTCCAGTTAAGACTCACCACCTTTGAGAAATGATAAAGAGAAATTAAGATTTTGAGAGACAGAGAAAGCTTGAGCTTCTTTGCATATAACCAAATCCAATTTTTACATCCTAAGGCCTCCCTTAAATATGAGACCCTCTTAAAAGCTAAAATAAAGAAGCAAAAGGGTGTTGCAAATGTCCATAAAGCAAGAGGGGACCAAAAATTAATGTGAAAAACTGAAAAGTGCTTTTTGCTTTTGTCAGTAACTTTTCAGTTTACAATTGTCAACTTCAAACAGCTATATCTCCTAGGTTTCTCAGTCAAATTGGGTGAAATAGACTTTGCTGGAAATCTTAGGAACTGAGATTTGACGTGGATCAAGTGGGTCGTAATTTTGGAGCTACCGTTTGGGAGATGTAGGGTAAAAGGTGCAACATATGTAGGCTGGGAAAGTTTCTGCGACATCTGAAAAAAGGCTTCACTTGACTTATTACCCAATGCCTTAACCTAGAATTGTTTTTATGCCCTTTTAGCTTACAAAAGAAGGTTCCCAAAAAGTGTGCTTTCAGCATTTCAAACCCACTGTAAAGTTGAATAATCAAGCCCACAAAACCTGGTTAAAATTGGGGTAAATTGTAGGTAGCATATACCTTGCTGTTTTTGGCCTTTCTTATTATCTCCATGGCTTAAACTTCATTTTGATGGACAAAAAACTTTAGAAGGCCTCTTGACCCTTTGCAAAATAGAAGAGTAACACATCCTAAAGGCTTAGGATGAGGTTGGAATTGAAGCTCCAAAACAGCACATGACCCAAGTCCCTTTTGAGGTAGCTTGTAAGCATTAAGGAGGACATGGGAGCTCTCTTGGACTTGAGTGGGCATGACACATGGTTTAGGTAATCACCTTTCATACTTGTTATAGTTTTGGCTGAAATAAAATAATCCATGCAAACAAGTCTCTTTTGATCTTAAAGACCCTTCTCATTTCGTTCCCCTTGCTAGTTTGAAGAGTGTTTGTGGGGGACTCTTTGGACTTGCTTTGAACCACTTCATCAAATGCTCTTAATTCAGAATTAGGAGCTTTTAGTAATGTTTCTTCACATTCAGTAGGTATCTCCTTAGGAATTAAATGACAGAATTTTTGTATGAGTGCTTGGGCTATTGGGGTGAGGGGGTAAAGGACTTGCTGGTCCATCTTTCACTCCCTTCTAATGGCATGGAACTCTTCTCAAAACCAAAAGTTCTTCTTCACTAGCCTCTTCCACGACCCCCTCTTGAGTTTGCTCAGGTTCATGATCACTTTCATCTTCATTTTTTTCCTCATTCTCTTCCTCCATTGCTGCTTCCCATTCGGCCAAGGAAATGATTTCCTTGTTGGGACAGTCCGAGGGTGTGTGACCAAGACCTTGACACTTAAAACACTTTATAGTGTTTAAAGGGTCGAGGTTAGGTCTATTTGGAGGGACTACGCCTTTCTCGACCAGCAACTCATGCTACCTCATGAGTGCATCAAATCTCTCATTCAAACTCATACTACTCATGATAATAGTAGCTAGGTACGGTCTCTGTTTTGGCAGAATTGGATGAGTGTTTTTAGGAGTGCGTTTTGAAGTGGATGGATGGATGTATGCTGGAAGTGTGAGGGACGTGCCAGGCTTAGGACAAGCCAAGCTCCTACACCCTGTATGATGTATCTATTAAGGATCTAAGCTAAAACTCAATTCAAGAGTGAAAGCTTAAAACCAAGAGAGAGTACAATCAAGGAAAACATAAGAGAACGGTACGTTAAGAGCTGGTTGTGAGGAAGCAAAAACGTATGGAAGGGTATGGAATTTAGAGTCAAGAGATTCTAAATGGGAAAAAGGAAAAGAAAGGATAGATACTAAACTAATATTTGGATACAGAAATCACCACCAAAGACTAATCTATGTAGAACTAAACTCTTACTTAGATCTAGATAACACCACTAAGCTTGAGTTTAGGCCCTTAACCTTAATTAGGATACAGAAACACCACCCAATTATGAGTTAAGACTTACTTGATCACCACCTTAATCGGCCTAATTAAGGATAAGCAAGTGAATTATTTAAGGAAACGAAAGCAGATGCTCTCAACTCTAGTTTTTCATTCAATATCAAAGTATATTCCTTACAAAAGGCCATGATTCCCTGATGTATCTTTGAAGTATTAGAAGAAAACTGAAGCAAGAATTCAATAGCTCATGGTTTAAGCAAGTTGAACTCGACTTAGCTCCTTGAATTCGTGTAGAAGAACAAAGGAAATGATAGTGCTAAACTCAATGTTTGGATACAGAAACACCACCAAACATAAGCTTAGGGTCCCTAAACTTGATTAAGATACAGAATTACCACTTAAACAAAGATTACGACCTACTTGAACACCACCTTAATCGACTAAATTAAGGATAAGCACGTTATGCATTTTAAAGAGAAAGGAAGAAAGCTCTCAAAATGTATTATGGAATATCAAAGCTTATAAGCCAGCAAAAGGCCGTGAATGCTTTAGGATTACAAGCCTAGCAAGCACACACCTAATCTTTCCTTCCCAGGGAGGAAAGGTATTAACTAAGGCTAATCCTCATGGTTTAGGCTAACCGTGTACAAAGCTTAATTACATCTAGTCTAGTTATATCCAAATCATCAAAGAAAGCAAAATAAATGATGTTTAGATGTTTACCATCCTTATTTAACCTTAATAAAACCATATTGTTTACCAAATGGAAAGGGAGCAGCCGTAAAGTAGAACTCCTTTTCAGTTGACCAATGAGAGCCATGGGACATTCTCTTTTGCAGCAGGCTTGCTATAGCTTGTTCTTTCCAAGATTGCAGCTGATGATTGCTGTTCTAGAAGCCTTGGGACATCTGCCAAGCCTTGGAGTGTGTGCTTCTCTAGCTAGAATGCAGCAAACCCACGACCTAAGGCAAAATAACAAGCTTGCAGTCCTGTTTTAAGCTTATCAAAAGTGAGCATGATTTTCTTATTAAGCCACGGGGGGAAACCTTAGGGTGTGTACAAACTTCCCCCTACAAAGAAATCAAGGTTAAATAATGTTTACGTAAGGTAATTCTACTAAAACATTTAACCATGCAGTTTTCAACCAAAACTGGCTGGTTTGACAAAAGGCCTTGATCTCCCATCTTCTTGTAAGCGGGACTGGAAATAAATGCTTGGACCTAAAAGTAGACATTATAAGGAGTCCAAAAATGTAAAAATTGAAGACTTAAGCGACAATTTAGCTTAAGTTATGAGGTAAACAAAACTTGGCAGTTTTCGGTCTTTGAACCCGGTTACTTCAGTTTGGCTTTCTTCAACAATCTAAGCCAATGCTTGGACTTTGGAACTTGAAATGGACCTTGTTGGACCCTCCTCCTTGTCAATGGTGTTGGGGACTCCATCATCCTCTGCTTGTTGAGAAGATATGATCCTCAAATCAGCAAGGTAATCATCGTCTCGGTAAGCTTTCAAATAAGCTAAATTGGATGTGGCTGAAACTCCATAGTCACCTGGAAAATTAACATTATAAGCGTTGTCATTAATACGTTCGAGTACCTCAAATGGGGCACCAGCCCTTGGCATGAGCTTATTCTTCCTTTTTTATGAAAATCTTTCCTTCCTAGGGTGAATCCATACGAGATCTCTAGCTTGAAAAACCACTTTTTCTTATGTTTGTTGGCTTGACCTTTGTATGTTGCATTAGTCTTCTCAATTTTGCTCTTTACCAACTCATGAATCTTCTTAATTTCTTTTGCCCTTGATGATGTATCAGCACTTGGCTTTTGGTCCATAGGTCGTGGTGTAAGATAAAGTGGACTAAGGGGATCAATTCCATAGGCCACTTTGAAAGGTGAAAGACCAGTAACCTTGCTTGGTGTCCTGTTATAAGCAAACTTAACATGGGGTAAAACCAAATCCCAAGCTTTGGCATGAGGCTTAATCAAAGCTCTTAGGAGTGTTCCTAAGGTTCAATTAGTAACCTTAGTTTTTCCATGAGTTTGTGGATGACAAGTAGTACTATATTTCAATACAGTACCTAACTTCTTCGACAAAGTAATCCAAAGGTGACTCAAAAACTTGGTATTTCTATCAGAAACAATGGACCTAGGAATACCATGTAATCTTGTCACCTCCCTGAAATATAACTCAACAATATGTGTAGCATCATTAGTCTTGTTACATGGAATGAAATGAGACATCTTAGAGAACCTATCAACCACAACACATATAGAATCTTTGTTCCTTTGTGTTAAGATCGTGAGTATTCTACCACAAGAGGGGGGTGAATTGTGGTGTCTGATTTTCGCGTTGTGAATAGCAAACACCCTTGTAACTTGTTTGCAAAAGGTGTTCTCAAATATTGCAAATGCGAAAATCACTAAGATAAATGCGGAAAATAAAGCACACACAATTTTTTACGTGGAAAACACCTCTAGCCCAACTGAGGTGTGAAAAACCACGACCTACCTCGTGTAGGATTTAACCACTTTCACTATCGGGCTTCAAACGTTACAAATGCAACACACCTTGTTACAACTTGCAACCACGTAACCTTCTTCCCCAAGACAGGTTACACCACGTCCAAATCTCACCAGATTGGACACGTCCAAAGTCCACACGACTGAGGACCACTCACTACCATGTAACCTCCTTCTCCAAGACAGGTTACACCACGTCCAAATCTCACCAGATTGGACACGTCCAAAGTCCACACGACTAGGACACACTTTCTCACTTTCGACTGATCTGGGATCAAGGTCAACAAACACCTTACTGGGGGTGCTTCTTACTAAGCAGATGTAAGGTACAATGAAAATCCTATTATGCCAATATATTGAAAGCTCAGTTTAAACACAACTTGTGTCGGTCTTTCTTTTCTGAAGTGTAGCTCGAAAAATTCTTCACACTAGAAAAACCACTTTTGAAATTTTTCCTTTTTTTCGTATGTTTTGTGCTTCTAGTTTTTCTCTTGCTTTCTTTTCTTGCCCCTTGTGGGAGTGAAAGAACTGAGATTTTATACAAAAAAATCCAACGATCAAGACCAAAAGAATCAGCTAAGTATGGAAAACGATTTTTAAGAAAAAATACTCCCCAACGGCTAGTGACAAGTTTTTTCCAAAGTATAAGGGATTTGTTATCTTAAGAGATAACCCTTATCTTCCCATAGCCGTGAAGAGGATTAAAAAAAGCAACCAGAAATCTTCATCTTTTGAAACTTTATCATATCCGAAAATATGAGCAAAGGAAATCTTTTAGTTTTGGCAAATCTACCAAAACCTATTTTCGCAAATCACCCATAATATTTTCAAGAAATATCTTTTCCAGAAAAATAGCAATCTTGGAGTTTAAAGAAAGTATTCTGGAGATCTTGGCCAACCAAAATGAATTTTCAAAGATAACCGGGTATGGCCACTTCAGTTCAGAAACACCGTAGGCACCCTGTTTGCAAGGTTGTTCGCAACTGGTGTTCTGAAGCACTTAGCACAAATACCGATTCAAGAGGTGTTTAAAAAGCGTTTTTAAACTCCATCTTGTCCAAATTTTTAGTGTGAAGAATTTTTAGTTTAAAAAGCGTTAAAAAGCGTTTTTAAAGATTACAAACACCAGTTAGGCCTGTTTGGAGCAACATTACTGGGACAAATTTTTACACTTGGATTTGTTATCATCAAAACTTAGATATAATAACTCAACACTTTGGGTTTTAGGCAGTCCAGGAATGAAGTCCATACTTACATCAACCCATTGTGAAGTAGGAATAGGTCAAGGAGTGTATAGGTCGTGGGGTAAAGAATGGCTTTTAGCCACTTGACATGTCCCCCACCTCTTGAGTATGTCATGTACATCTCTCTCCATGCCTGGCCAATAGTAATGCTCGCCTAGCACGGTGAGTGTCTTGTTTTCTCCACAATGTCCAGCCAAAGATCCTCCATGATCTTCGCTGATTAGAAGCTCCCTTATGCTACACCTTGGTACACATAGTCGTGTACCCTTGAATAGAAATCCCTCCTGGATTAGAAAGTCTCCTTTGGGGTGTTTAGAACAATCAGCATACAACTCCCCAAAGTCTTCGTCCTTGTCATGTAAATCCTTTAGATGCTCAAAATCAAGTACACAAGCATCTAATTGAAACAACAAAAGATACCTCAGAGATAGAGCATCTGCACCTTGATTGAGTTTACCTGATTTATGCTTGATGGTGAAGCGATATGATTACATAAGCTGAACCCATTCGGCATGCCGTGAGTTCAACTTGTGCTGGCCCTGTGTTTACTTTAAAGCTTCATGGTCAGAATGTAAGATAAACTCACTTGCAATAAGATAATGACTCGAATGCTCTAAACATCTCACAATCGCATAGAGTTCTTTATCATAAGTGGAGTACTTTCTTCTTGAATCACATAATTTCTCACTAAAGAAGGCTAGAGGTTTACCTACCTGAGTAAGAACTCCACCAATGCCAACACCAGAGGCATCACGCGCACCTTCAAAGACCTTACTAAAGCACGGCAGTGCTAGAACAGGTGCTTGAGTAAGTCTTGCTTTGATCTCCTCAAACGCAGATTGTGCTCTTGGATTCCAAAAAAACGATGTACCATTGATTACTTCAGTCATGGGAGCCATAATAGGGCTAAAACCACGAATAAACCTCCTGTTGAAAAAAGCTACTCCATGGAAGGCTCGAACATCCTGTATACTCTTTGGTACTGGCCAAGACCGAATGGCTTCTACCTTGCTTCCATCCGCCTTAATACCATTTCCAGTAACAATATAACCAAGAAATGTAACTTCTGGAGTAAAGAAAACGCATTTCTTAAGGTTACCAAATAGTTTCTCACGTTCTAAGACAAGCATAACTTGAGTCAAGTGATCTTGATGTTCATGCTCATTCTTAGAATACACCAGAATATCATCAAAGTATATTGCCACAAACTTTCCAATGTAAGGTCTAAACACTTGGTTCATTAGCCTCAGGAAAGTACTGGGTGTGTTTGAAAGACAAAAAGGCATTACCAACCATTCATAAAGCCCTCCTTTGGTCTTGAAAGCTATCTTCCATTCATCACCTTCTCTAATTCTGATTTGGTAGTAGCCACTTCGAAGATCAATCTTAGAGAACACCTTGGTGCCATACAACTCATCCAGCATTTCTTCAAGTCTAGGTACTCGGTACCTGTACTTGATAGTGATCCTCTTAATGGCCCTAATATCAACGCACATTCTCATTCCTCCATCATTTTTCGGCACCAAAAGAGCTGGAACGGTACGCGAGCTTGAGGACTCACAGATCAAGCCTTTAGCCCTCAATTCTTGAACTTGTCTTTGAATCTCCATGGTGTCTTTAGGATTCATCCTATATGCTGACGTGTTTGGGACAATGGTACCTGGAATAAGATCGATCAATCTGATGATGGATGTCGCTCTTTGAAGGCAAACTCGTAGGTATCTCCTCAGGAAACAAGTGACAGAAGTTTTCAATGAGTCTACTTGGTATGGGATGAGTGGGCACCAAACTTTCTGGTTCATCTTGCATGCTTAATATCCACTCCTTAAAGGCTCTAAACGCATGTTGGGAAGTCGTAAAAATTTATTCACTCACAGACAGTAGATAATCAGTGTGTTTGGGCTTAGCTTGTGGCTGAATTTCGAGGAGTTTGGATGGGGGTAAAGGGGCTGGGGTGATCTTCTTACCATCCATAGTAAATGAGCAAGTGCTTAGGTAGCCATTATGCATAACCCTACGGTCATACAACCATGGTCTCCCTAGAAGCATATGACATGCATCCATAGGTATAACATGATGTAGGCAAGCAACCAAGCAGCTGGGAAAACCCACTTGAGAAGGAAAAACACATCATACTTCAACTGGGTTCACTAGGCAGTTTTCTGCTCGACTTTATGACCTTGTTTCCACCAATCAAAAGTGAGTACGATTTTGATTTCAAGACGTGGGGGGAGGCCTTTGCGTGTGCACAAACTTCCCTACAAAGAAATCAAGGTTAAATAATGTTTATGTAGAAGATTTCTACCAAAACATTACCATGCAGACTTTGACAAAAATTGACAGGGTTGATGAAATGACTTGATTTCTTCACTTCGAGTGAGCATGATTGGTTATTCTTGCTTGGACCTAAAACTAACATCTAGGGGAACCCGAAAATGTAAAAATCCAAGACTTAAACCATAAAAAAGATTCAGAAATCATATACCCAAAACTGGGCACATTTTGGTTGAACTGGGCAGACTGTATAGCTTAGATTTAATGGCTAGTTTGAATGTGCAAATGAAGTCCAAATAAGATGAAACATGTTTTGCTAGAAAGCCGACTTCATGAAATTCAAATCCAATGCAAAATATTAGACTTAAACCTATAGGGGGCCTAAGTAATTAAGCTCTCAAAAACTAGGGTTGTTGTAGTAATCAACCAGTAACCTGCTGTTTTGCTTCTTAAACAAAGTGAGGATGAGTTATTCAACTTAAGGCCTTCAAAATAAGATTACCTTCACTGATTTGAGTCTGTATATCAAGGGGCATGTAGAGATATCCATCATCCCGCCCTTGTTGAAAAGGATTTTTCCTCGAATCAGTTTACCTAATCACCTTTGACACTTGATTCAATTCTGGCTAAAATAAAATTACCATGCAACAAGTCTCTTTTGATCTTAGAGACCATTTTCCTTTCATTCCTTGATGGAGTCCTACCAAGCCAAGGCCTTGTCTATGATGAATCAATCCTAGAACGTCCAAGATCAAGGTCCCAAGTCCACAAGATGGCTCACATTTTGCAAGGGACTCAAACAGCAACAACCGGGTTGAATGGCCAGAAAATGCCCGGGTTTGTTCATCTCATTACTTAATCTACATTATGGCTTAAGTCTACTATTTTGAATTTTTTGAATCCTTACAATTTCGACTTTCAGGTCCAAGCATTCATTCCTAATCATACACACAAGAAGATGGGAGATCAAGGCGTTTTGTCCAACCGGCTAGTTTTGGATCAAAACTGGATGGTTAAATGTTTGAGTGGAATTACCCTACTTAAGCATGGTTTAACCATGATTTCTTTAGAGGGGGTTTTGTACACACCCTAAGGTTTCCCCCCATGGCTTGAAAACTAAATCATGCTCACTTTTGCTAACCGTAAACTAGGTCAGAAAACCAGGTTGCAAACTACCTGTGAACTCGGTTTGTTGCAGTCGGCTAGTTTACCTTTAGTCGTGGGTTTCTTCTTCACTAGCTTGAGTGGCACATGTACCAAGGTGTCTAGAAGGCCAATGATTAGCTGCAAAAGGATAAAGGCACTGAAAAGAAGAACCAATGGCATGCAAGCTGCAAAAGACTTTGTCCCTTGAAGGCTATTGGCTGGCCGTAAAGGGGTTCCTATTTTTGGGCTGGTTCACATGCTCTCCGCCTAGTAACCTGCTTGTTTAAGCTTAAATATGAGTTAATTAAAGTGTAAACATCACTAGTCTTACTTTATTTAATGCTTTGAATGTAATTAGATTTTTTTAAAGCCTGGTTTGTACACGATTAACTCTAACTGGGAGCATTAGCCTAATTAAGACCTTTCCTCCGTGGGAAGGAAAGCTCTAGGTGTGTGCTAGCTTGGTTGTGTGTTTGCTAGGCTTGTAAACTTAAGGAAAACATGGCCCTTGCTGAAACATTACACACCTTGAATGAGAAAAACCACAGAGAGCATTTGAAGCTTTCTTGGTCAAAGCACTTAACTTGCTTATCCTTAACTAGGCCGGTTAAGGCGGTGATCAAGTGAGTCATAACTTTGGTTACGTGGTGATTTTCTATATCTTAATCAAACTCAGGGGCCCTAGCCTTGGTTTTGGTGGTGTTTCTGTATGCAAAATCGAAAATTAGCTCTATCTAAACCATCCATTTCAGTCACAGATTCTAAGTGAAACCCTGAGTGTTTTTGTTCTGCATTTCAGTCCGTAGCTCTCTCCTTTATTGTAAGCGTGAGTTTATTGAGCTTTACATCGTTCCCCTTACTAGTTTGAAGAGTGTTTGTAGGGGACTCTTTAGACTTGCTTTGAACCACTTCTTCAGATGCTCTTCATTCAGAATTAGGAGCTTTTAGTAATGGTTCTTCACATTCAGTAGGTATCTCCTTAGGAATTAAACGACAAAAGTTTTGTATGAGTGTTTGGGCTAGGGGGAGGGGGTAAAGGACTTGCTGGTTCATCTTTCACTCCCTTTTGATGGCTTGGAACTCTCTACTCAAAACCAAAAGTTGTTCTTCACTAGCCTCTTCCATGACCTCCTCTTGAGTTGCCTAAAGTTCATGATCACTTTCATCTTCATTTTTGTCCTCATTCTCTTCTTCCATTGTTTCTTCCCATTCATCCAAGGAAATGATTTCCTTGTTGGGACAGTCCGAGGGTGTGTGACCAAGACCATAGCACTTAAAACACCTTATAGGGTTTGAAGGGCTAGGGTTAGGTCTATTTGGAGGGACTAGGCTTTTCCCAGACAGCAACGCATGCTGCCACATGAGTGCATCAAATCTCTCATTCAAACTCATACTAGTACTCATGATAATAGTAGCTAGGTACAGTTTGTGTTTGGGCAGAATTGGATGAGTATTTTTAGGAGTGTGTTTGGAAATAGATTGATGGATGAATGTTGGAAGTGTGAGGGACGTACCAAGCCTATGAGAAGCCAAGCTCTGATACCAAATATGATGTATCTGTCAAGGATCTAAGCTAAAACCCAATTCAAGTGTGAAAGCTTATGAAGCAAGTGTCATGCCCACCTAAGTCCAGGAGAGCTCCCACGTCCTCCTCAATGCTCACAAGCTCCATCAAAGGGGACTTGGCCCATGTGTTGTTTTGGAGCTTCAATTCCAACCTCATCATAAGCCTTTTGGATGGGTTGCTCTTCTATTTTGGGAAGTTGAAGAGGCCTTCTAAAGGGTTTTGTCCACAAAAATGAAGTTAAACCCACAGAGATAATAAGAAGGGCCCAAAACGGCAAGGTATATGCTAGCTGCAATTTAACCCAGTTTTGTGGGCTTCATATAGCTGTTCAAAGTTGACAATTGTCAACTGAAAAGTTGTTGACAAAAGCAAAAAGCACTTTTCAGCTTTTTAAATTACTTTTGGTCCCCTCTTGCTTTATGGACGTTTAAAAAGCCCTTTTGCTACTTTCTTTTAGCTTGTAAAGGATCTCATATATAAGGGAGTCCTTATGATGTAAAAATCAGAGTTGGTTATATGCAAAGAAGCTCAATCTTTCTCTCTCTCTCTCAAAAACTTAAGTTCTCTTTATCCTCTCTCAAAGGTGGTGAGTCTTCAGTGGAATCCTATATAGAATTGTGGATGGCTTAGACTTTAAACAATTCTTGGTGGATCCTTAGTCTTGATTGGTGGCCTAGCCTTTAAATCAAGTCATATCTTGTTGACAAGGGGAAATTGGGAACTAAACTCAAGATTGCTTCATTTGGCCCATCCCGTGTGTGCTCCATTTGGTATCAGAGCTAATGCAGGTTGGTGTTCCTGAGTTTATATCATATTTCCTTACCTAGTTTTATCCTTGTCAAGCTTTTCTTTCACCATTGTTGTGAACAACCTTGGTAAAGTTATACCTCTCTCAGTAGCTTAACCTTCTGTACATAACCTTGGCTAAACACTTCCTTAAAGCCACAAACCATAACTTATGCTTGGTTTTCTTGCACAAATATCCCTCTTTTACTCCTGAAAGAACACCCATAAAACGGCCAACCACCAACCCCCACCAAAACCTTCCACAAACTTTCCATCCACCAAAACCGTGCACACGGCCAAAAACAAGGCACGACCACCCGTTCCATAAAGCACAACCGTGCCACTACTTCACCGGCCAAAACATAAGCACGGCCTCCTCGTGCCTCCAAGCACACCGTGCCACCCCTCTCTAACCCTGCTTCCACACCGTGCTTCCCCAGCACGACCGTGCCTCCTCCTATCCGGGCCCTAACCTGTCATCTTCTTCTTTCCCACTTTCACCATATCTAATGAAGAAAACCCCTCCACTTATTCTCTGCAATCAGCAAGTGTACTAAGACGTATAAGCCTAGAACAAGCTTATATCATGAGACAAGACAATGCCATTCTGGCCTTACAACAAAGTGTGAGGCAAATTAGTAGGCAACTTGAGCAAATGACCAACCAATTTATGGCCATCCAAAGGGGCCAAAGAGCTCAAGAGCCAAGTGATCCTAGGGATGAACAAGGCTTCTCTAGCGACTCAAGCATGGAAAGCAATCCAAGAAGGGGAGTTAGGAGACCTCCTATGGATGAGTTTAGAGATATCAAGGTTGAGCCACCGGAGTTCAATGGCAACATGAATCCCGATGATTTCCTTGAATGGGTTCAAGCCATGGACTGAATCTTCGAAGCTAAAGGTTATGATGATGAGAAGAGTTTCAAGATTACTGCCCTCAAACTTACAAGGTATGCCTCCTTGTGGTTTGAAAATGTCAAGAAGTAAAGGGCTAGAGAAGGAAAATGGAAGATGAACTCATGCGAGAAGCTTAAGTCTCTCATGAACTAGACATTTCTTTCGGAGAGTTACAAGCAAGATATCTACAATCGGCTATTCTCACTCAAGCAAAACAATATTAGTGTGGGTGAATACATGAGGGAGCTTGGGCAACTCCTTTTGAGGGGAGGCATCCATGAACCCCAAGAGCAAACCGTGGCTAGGTTTCTCAACAGGTTAAACCCTCTTATTGCAAGAAAGGTGGAACTTCAAACCTATTTCACCGTAGATGATGTCTTTAAATTAGCTCTCAAAGTTAAGAAAAGAAAGAAGGAAAAGAAGGTCTTCACCAAACCATTTCCAAAGGAGCAAGTAAGTTCAAAACCCCATTGAAGCCCTTCACTGATCTTAAACCCAAAGGCACCTCATGGGTTGACAAGGGCAAATCTGTGGCTCTTCCTTCACCAAAGGAATTGCCTAAGAAGCTTGAGGGCAAGAAGTGCTTTAAATGTCAAGGGTATGGACACTTATAATATGATTATCCTAACCGAAGAGTCATGACCATGCAAGAAGTTGAGGAAGTAAAGGCCCTAATAATAGAGACTCAAGAGGAAGCTCATAAAGTGGAATCGGACTACATGGAAGAAGAGGCTCAACTTGATGCCGATGAAGGTGAAGTACTTGTCTTGAGGAGGGTTTTACACACCCAAGATATTCATTATGACAGGGCTCAAAGGGACATGATCTTTCACTCCTAGAGCACCATACAAGACAAGGTTTGCAAGTTGATTATTGATGATGGAAATTGCACTAATGTAGCATCCACTACACTCATTGGGAAGCTTGGCATTCTTACCGTCTCACATCCCAAGCCTTACTCTCTCAAATGGCTCAATGATGGTGCCAACATTAGGTATCTAAGCAAGTACTCATCTCTTCTTCAATTCGTATAAAGTATAGAGATAATGTGCTTTGTGATGTGGTATCCATGAGTGCAAGTCATATACTTTTGGGACGGCCTTGGCAATTTCATAGGCATGTCACACATGATGGGTTGAAGACCACTTACTCTTTGGTCATTGGTAAGGAAAAGATACTCTTAACCCTATTACCTCCAAACCAAGTCCACAAAACTAAGCCCGGGGTGGGGAGTGAGAAAAAGAGAGACCTTCTCATGTTAAGTGAAACACAGGTTGAGAGAGCTTTAAGCAAGGGTAAGCAAGTTTGATGGTGTCCCCACCACCATTGACAAGGAAGAAGGTCCAACAAGTCCAACAAGGTCCATTTCAAGCTCTAAAGTCCAAGCATTGGCTAAGATTGTTGAAGAAAGCCAAACTGAAGTAACAGGGTTCAAAGACCAGAAATTGCCTGGTATTGTTCACCTCATTACATAAGCTACATTGTGGGTTAATGTTGAATTTTTACATTTTTGGACTCCTTGTGATGTCTACTTTTAGGTCCAAGCAATTATTTCCAATCATGCTCACAAGAATATAGGAGATCAAGTCCTTTTGTCAAACCGGCCAGTTTTCGTTCAAAACTACATGGTTAAAAGTTTTAGTAGAATTACCCTACTTAAACATGGCTTAACCTTGATTTCTTTGTAGGGGAGGTTTGTACACACCCCAAGGTTTCCCCCCTCGACTGAAAAAGAAAATCATGCTCAATTTGTTTTAGCTTAAAATAGATCTGAAAACTGGCTCTATTCTGCCCGTGAACCCGGTTTTGTGCAAATTGGTTATTTTGCCATAATTCGTTGGTTTGCAGCATTCCAAGGTTTCTAGAAAGGCAATCATCAACTGCAATCTTGAAAAGAGCAACCAATGGGAAGCAAGTTGCAAGTGAAGTTGTATGTCGAATTCTATTGGCTAGCCGAAAAGGGATTTCTAGTTTACGGTTGTCCCTTTGCTTAATTTGCTAGAGCTGATTGTATTAGACTTAAATGAGCACGATTAAGTTGTAAACATCATTTGTTTTGCTTCCTTTAATGGTTTGAATGTAATTAGATTAGTTGTAATCAAGGCTTCTTCACGGTTAGTCCTAACCGTGAGGGTTAGCTTTAGTTAACAACTTCCCTCTCTAGGAAGGAAAGGTTTAGGTGCTTGTTTGCTAGCTTCCTTACTTGCTAGGCATGTAAACAAAGGGGAACTCACGGCCATTTGCTGCATGTTACTCTTGGAATCAAAGTTACAACCTTGAGAACTTTCGTGCTTTCTCTTTCAAATACTTAACTTGCTTATCCTTAATTTGGTCGATTAAGGTGGTGTTCATGTAAGTCCTAATCTTTGTTTAAGTGGTGATTCTGTATCTGAATCAAAGTTCAGGGACCCTAATCTTATGTTTGGTGGTGTTTCTGTATCCAAACATTGAGTTTAGCACTATCATTTCCTTTGTTCTTCTACACAAATTCAAGGGGCTAAGTCGAGTTCAACTTGCTTAAACCGTGAGCTATTGAATTCTTGCTTTAGTTTTGTTCTAATCCTTCAAAGATACATCATAGTTGGTATCAGAGCAAAGGTTTCACCTTGGCCTGGTACGCCATCCCACTTCCAGAATCCATTCATTAATCCCATTCCAAACACACTTTACTTTCATTTCCTGCTTGACTATAAACACATTCTGTGACTATGAGTTCAGGAAGCATGACCTTGGAAGAGTGGTTTGAATCCTTGATGAAGCAAAATGAGTTTTTGTCTGGAAAGATTCAAGAGGATTCTCAATGAAATCAAGAGGCTCAAGCACAGAATGAGTACTTGAGAAAACAATCGGGTTTGGTTTTGAAGCAACAGCAAAAACTAAATGAAGAGACCTTTCAATCTGAACCAAGAAGGCAAGAACATGTCTTTAACCATGATGTTGATTCCTCTAGTGAAGAGGAACCAACCAGAATGGCTAGGGCAGAACCTCAGAGTCAAGTTAATTCTAATGACTTCAAAGTGGAAGTACCTGAATTTGAAGGTAAGCTTGATCATGAAGAATTCCTTTATTGGTTGCATACTGTTGAAAGAGTTGTTGATTAAAAAGATATTCCTAATGATAAGAAGGTTAAGTTATTGGCCTTAAGACATAAAAAGTATGCATCTTTATGGTGGACAAACCTAAATGCTAAACGGCTAAGAGAAAGGAAATAAAAAATCCATACTTGGGGTAAGATGAAATCCAAACTCATGGCACGTTTTCTACCACCAACGTATGTCCGAGATTGTTATTCTCAACTCCATAATCTTACTCAAGGTAACATGTGTGTTGCAGAATATACATATGACTTTGAAAAGTTGCTAATCAAGTTTGACATTTAAGAGCCCGAAGAGCAAACCATAGTGAGGTGTTTGGGAGGACTTGATCCTGGGTACTCCAATGTGGTAGAATTGTAAGCATATACTTCATTTTATGATGTTTGTGTGCTGGCTCACAAGGTGGAGCAGCAAAAGAAAGCGAAATAGCCCCAAAAAGCTCAAAATACACAACCTTTACCCCAAAACCAACCTTTTAACAAGGGGAGTTCCAATCCTAATCCTAAGCCAAAAAACCCATTCCCTTCCTTCCCCCAAAGAACCCTAGCACCACAAAAGAACCAAACACCTCAAAATAGACCCCATACTAGTCCCATGAGTAACATAAGGTGTTTTAAATGTCAAGGGCTTGGGCATATAGCTTCGGAGTGTCCAAACAGAGAGGTGATTACCCTAGTCGAATGGACAGCCATGAAGGAGGATTTTGAAGAAGAGGAAAATGAAGTTGAATGTGAACCAGAACTCAAGGAAACTCAAGAAGAAGTTGTTGAAGAAGGTGATGAAGGAGAACTCTTAGTTCTAAGGAGAGTTCTAAGCAACCAAAGAGTAGTTAGAGTTGAGCAAAGAGAAAACATATTCCACACCCGGTGTACTGCCCAAGGGAAAGTGTGGTCTTTGATAATTGATGTAGGGAGTTGTGCAAATGTAGTTTCTCCAAGCATGATCGAGAAGCTAGGCTTGGAAACAATGACTCATCCACATCCTTACAATATCCAATAGCCGAATCAAAGCAAAGGAATCCAGGCGAACTCTCGGTGTTTGATCTCTTTCTCTATTGGAAAGAACTATCAAGATGAGTTATGCTGTGATGTTATTCCTATGCATGCATGTCATATGCTTTTAGGGAGACCATGGCTGCATGACCATAGGGTTATGTATAATGGCTACCTAAACACTTACTCATTTACCAAGGATGGTAAGAAGATCACCCTAGCCCCTTTACCCCCATCCAAACTCCACAAAATTCAGCCACAAACTAAGCCCAAACACACTGATTGCGTACTATCCGTGAATGAACCAATTCTAAAGGCTTCCAAACATGAGTTTAGAGCCTTTAAAGAGTGGATATTAAGCATGCAAGATGAACCATAAAGTTTAATGACCACTCATCCCACAGCAAGCACACTCATTGAAAACTTCTATCACTTGTTTCCTGAGGAGATACCTCTGGGTTTGCCTCCTAAGAGGGACGTCCAGCATCGAATTGATCTTATTCCGGGTTCCATCCTACCAAACAAGGCAGCAAATAGGATGAATCCTAAAGCCACCATGGAGATTCAAAGACAAGTTGAAGAATTGAGGGCTAAAGGTTTGATCCGTGAGTCCTTAAGCCCGTGTGTCGTTCTGGCTCTTTTGGTGCCTAAAAAGGATGGAGGAATGAGAATGTGTTGATAGCAGGGCCATTAACAAGATCACCGTCAAGGATAGGTACCCAATACCTGGACTTGAAGAAATCCTAGATGAGTTATATGGCTCTATAGTGTTCTCTACAAGATTGATCTTCGAAGTGGTTACTACCAAATCAAAATTAGAGAAGGTGATGAACGGAAGACAACTTTCAAGACTAAACGAGGGCTTTATGAATGGTTGGTAATGCCTTTTGGTCTTTCAAATGCACCCAGTACTTTCATGAGGTTAATGAACCAAGTGTTTAGACCTTGGAATGTTTGTGGTAGTATACTTTTATGATTTTGTAGTGTATTCTAAGAATGAGCATGAACATCAAGATCACTTAACTCCAATTATGCTTGTCTTAGAACGTGAGAAGCTATTTGGTAACCTTAAGAAATGTGCTTTCTTTACTCCTGAAGTTACATTTCTTCGTTATATTTTTACTGAAGATGATATTAGGGCATATGAGAGCAAGGTAGAAGCCATTCGGTCTTGGCCAGCACCAAGAAGCGTACATGATGTTCGAGCTTTCCATGAAGTAGCTTCTTTCTACAGGAGGTTTATACTTGGTTTCAGCATCATTATGACTCCCATGACTGAAGTTATCAAGGGTACATCATGTGTGTTGAATCCAAAAGCACAATCTGCCTTTGAGGAGATCAAAGCAAGACTTACTCAAGCACCTGTTGTAGCCTTGTCGCGCCTTAGTAAGGTCTTTGAAGTTGAGTATGATGCGTCTAGTGTTGGCATTGGTGGAGTTCTTACTCAGGAAGGTAAACCTCTAGGCTTCTTTAGTGAGAAATTATGTGATTCAAGGAGAAAGTACTCCACTTAATGATGCATATCACCTAGGTTATTACATACAATCTTGCTCATCCAATCCTTTTGGGGTAACTTCATTTCAAGTCCAAGTTTGGCAAGATATTTTTTCATCTCCATTGTTTGAATGCCATGGCAAATGGCACTTTATGGAGTTTTACTGGAACTTCAAAATGCCATTTTTAAAAGATACAATTTTGGACAGCAAGTGTAGTAACTTGGTGACCCTTATCACCTACCTTCAAGGTGGTTTAAATCTGTTTTATTGCTTTAGGATTTAAGTTCAGAAGGTTAGATTTCCAACAAAGCAAATTTCAAGTCATTTGGACTTCATTTGCCCATCCAACTCAGCTCTCAAAGTTCAGCAATACAATCTGCCCAGATTCCAGCGCAGCAACCCGGTTTTGTGACCTTGATTATTCAATGTTAAAATGGATATAAGAAGCTAAAAATATACTTTTTAGAAACCACAATTTGTTATATTTAAGGACATTTTAATATTTCCAGATTAAGTCATTAGGCAATAAGTCAAGAGGAGCCATTTTCCAGATGCTGCAGAAACTATCCCAGTCTGCATATGTTGCACAGTCTACCCAATATCTCCTAAACGGTAGCTCGAAGTGGTTGTAAACTCATGGCACGTGAAATATGACTTCCTAAGCTTTCGATCAAGGTCTATTTCACCCAATTCGAGTGAGAAACATAGAAGATATAGCTTTTTGAAGTTGACCTTTGTAAACTGAAAAGTTGCTAACAAGAAGCAAAAAGCACTTTTTAGCTTTTGTCTGTTGCTTTTTGGTCTCCCCTTGCTTTTCGAACATGTAAAACCTCTTGTTCCCCTTTCTTGCAACTTCTTAATGGTTCCCCATTATATATGGGAGGCCTTGGCTTGTAAAGAAACAACTTGATGAATGAATTTGAACTTTGAGTTCTGAAAACTCTCTCCATTTGTCTGAAGATTCCCAGTGTTATATCTTGGGTGTTTGGCAACCTCAAGTGGGTCTTTAGGTCTTCTTAACTCAACTAAAAGGTGAATGATTTCTGTAACTTAGTTGAACGAGGAAGATTGCCCAAGTGTGCAAACCATGGTGGATCTGCAATCACCCTTGCTAGTCCACTTGTGTTCTATCTTGGCTCTTGGTTACTTTGGTTCTATCTTATTCCCTTCTCCCCATTGTATATGTTTTTGTGAGTTTGGAGTCCAAAAAATATACATCAATTGGTATCAGAGCTTTGGCTACCCTCTTGGCCAAGCTTCCATTCCCCAAACACATCCCCTTAACCCAAACACAAAATCATCCCATAAAGAACCCTTGCATTTCATCCATCATGCCTTTATTGAGGAACTTCCAGAAAGAGCTAGCCTTGATAGACATTGATTTGATTGGCTTAGAAATCCCAAGGTTTTATAGTCAAAACGATTAGTTTACAACTTGGTTTGCTAAGGTAGAGCAAGCCTTTGATTGTCACAACCTTAGTGACCAAGAGAAGTTCAAGGTGGTTATTTCAAAATTAAGAGGTTATGCACTTCAATGGTGGAAGAATTACAAGTTTAAGAGAAGGAAGAAAGGAAAAGAAAAGGTGAGAACTTGGAAGAACTTGAGGGGTAAGTTGATGGGTGCCTTTTGCCCACCCACTTACGTGCTCAAAAATGTTTCTCTACTTCCTAAGAAGAATGGCTCAAGGCCCTCATGTGTAGACATCCTTTTCAACAAGGGGAGTCCAAATAGTCATCACACTCCTAGCCTTCCTCCTTACTGCCCTTGAAGGAAATCATCTTCTGTGAAGATGAAGAAGTAAATAAGGAGGAGGAAGATTTAAATTGCTTTGATCCACCTCCCATGTTTGATGACTATGGTAATGAATAAGTCTTAAAATTTGAAGACTATGGTGATGAAGAGCTCTTAGACTTTGAACAGTTAGGAGAAACTATGGCTTCTTCATCTTCTTTTGAGGAAGAAGGACAAGTTTGCAAGGAAGAACTTCATCTTCCTCTTTACAAGGATATTCATCATGAAGACAATGAGATTATCTTTGACCTACCTCCATGATTTGATTAGCACAAAGATGGCCAAGGCTCTTATGAGGTATTAATCATCTTGGGTGGCTCACAAAATTTTTAATTGAAGCAAGAGGTGATCGTACAAGGATTTGAGCGGTGCTCAACTCAAAGAGGTTGTTGTTACTCTCAATAAGAATTGAGGGCAATTCTTTCCCAACAATGGGAGTATGATGCATATCTCCTAGGGTATTGCAAACAATCCTACTCATCCAATCCTTTTAGGGTAACTTCATTTCAAATCCAAGTTCAGCAAGATCTTTTCCATCTCCATTGTTTGAATTCCATGGTAAAAGTCACTTTGTGGAGTTTTACTTGAACTTCAAAATGCCATTTTTAAAAGATACAGTTCCCGACAACCATTGCAGCAACTTGGTGACCCTCATCGCCTAGCTTCAAGGTGGTTTAAATACATTTTATTGCTTTAGAATTTACTTTTAGAAAGTTATCTTTCCAATAAAGCAAATTTCAAGTCATTTGGACTTCATTTGCCCATCCAACTCAACTCTCAAAGTTCAGCTATACAAATTGCCTAGATTCCAGCGCAGCAACCCGGTTTTGTCAGCTTGATTATTCAACATTAAAATGGATATAAGAAGCTGAAAATATACTTTTTGGAACCCTTAATATATCAGCATTAAGTACATATAAAGATTTCTAGATTAAGTCATTAGGTAATAAGTCAAAAGGAGCCATTTTCCAAAAGTTGCAGAAACTATCTCATCTTATATATGCTGCATCTTTTGCCCCATATCTCCTAAACGGTGGCTCCAAATTGCTTCCAAATAGATCCATGTGAAATCAAACTTCCTGAGCTTTCCAGAAAATTCTGTTTCACTCAGATTGAGTAAGAAACCTAGGAGATATAGCTTTTTGAAGTTGACAATTGTAAACTGAAAAGTTGGTGACAAAAGCATAAAGCACTTTTCAGCTTTTGTCTTCTCTTTTTGGTCTCCCCTTGGTTTTTTAGATGTGTAAGACTTTGTCCCCCTTTGTTTTATCTTGTTAGAGGCTGCCATTATACAAGGGAGGCCTTAGGTTGTAAGAGAAGAGCTTTGACTGAATTTGAACTTTGAGTTGTAAAAACTCTCTCCATTCTCAATAGAGATTCCTAGTGTTATATCTTAAGTGTTTGGCAATCTCAAGTGGGTCTCTAGGTCTTCTTAACTCAACTAATAAGGTGATTCATTTCTGTAACTTAGTTGAAGGAAAAAGATTGCCCAAGTGTTCAAACCAAGGTGGGTCTTCAATCACCCTCGCTAGTCCACTTGTGTTATATCTTGGTTCTTGGTTACTTTGGTTCTATCTTATTCCCTTCTGCCCATTGTATACGTTTTTGTGAGTTTGGAGTCCAAAAAATATACATCAATTATGATAAAGAATTCCATGCCATTCTGAGATGTCTAGAGCATTGGAGTCATTATCTTATTGCAAGTGAGTTTATCTTACATTCTGACCATGAGGCTTTAAAGTATATACAAGGCCAGCACAAGTTGAACTCACGACATGCCAAATGGTTGAGTTTATCCAATCATATCACTTCATCAAGCATAAATCAGGTAAACTCAATCAAGGTGCAGATGCTCTTTCTCAGAGGTATGGCAAAGATGATGTCTTTGGGGTGTTGTATGCTAATTGTTCTAAACACCCCAAAGGAGACATTCTAATCCAGTAGGGATTTCTATTCAAGGGTACACGGTTGTGTGTGCAAAGGTGTAGCACAAGGGAGCTTCTAATCAGGGAAGTTCATGGAGGATCTTTGGCTGGACATTATGGAGAAAACAAGACAGTCACCATGCTAAGGGAGCATTACTATTGGCCATCCATGGAAGGAGACATGCAGGACATACTTAGGATGTGTAGGACATGTCAACTGTCTAAAAGCCATTCTTTACCCCATGGCCTATACACTCCTCTACCTATTCCCACTTCACCATGGGTTGATGTAAGTGTGGACTTCATTCTTGGACTACCTAAAACCTAAGGGAACAAGCATTCTCTATTTGTCGTGGTTGATAGGTTTTCTAAGATGCCTCATTTCATTCCATGCAATAAGACTAATGATGCTACACTTATTGCTGAGTTGTATTTCAGGGACGTGACAAGATTACGTGGTATTCCTATGATGTATTCAAGCTTCACTAAGCTAAGGATTTTCAAAGGTGAATCAAGAATGCATATGCGTAGAATTGAAAGTGATGGAAGCAATGGAAACAAGAACAAGGATAAACACAAGTGGACTAGCAAGGCTGATTGAAGAACCCACTTTAGTTTGCGCTCACTTAGGCAATGTTCTTTCTTCAACTAAGTTACAGAACTTAATCACCTTATTAGTTGAATGAAGAAGACCTAGAGACCCACTTGAGGTTGCCACACTCAAGATATAGGATTTGAGAGAGAATAGAGAGAGTTTTCACAACTCAAATTTAACATTCAATCAAAGTTGTTCTCTTACAATCTAAGGCCTCCCTTAGATAATGGGAGCCTTTAACAAGCTGAAACAAAGGGGGAACAAAGGGCCTTACACGTCTAAAAATCAAAGGGAGACCAAAAAGAAAAGACAAAAGATGAAAAGTACTTTATGCTTTTGTCGGTAACTTTTCAGTTTGCAATTGTCAACTTCAAACAGCTATATCTCCTAGGTTTCTCCCTCAAATTGGGTGAAATAGACCTTGCTGGAAAGCTTAGGAAGTCATATTTCAGTCTCTCAAGTGTCCAACAATTTAGAGCTACCATTTGGGGGATATGGGGAAATAGGAACAGCATGTGCAGACTGGGACAATTTCTGCAGCATCTGACAAAAGGCTCCAATTGGCTTATTGCGTAGAGACCTAGCCTAGAAATCTTTGTATGTCCTTAAAGATGACATATTAAGGATTCCATAAAGTACATTTGCATCCTCTTAAGTCCACCTCAAGCTTGGGTAATCAAGCTTGCAACCGGGTTAATTTCTGGTTGTACTGAGCAGCAGGTCATTGGTGTTGTTCACGATGTTTCTAACCATGGCTTGCACTTCTTTGACTTCCTTGATGGTGTTGGGCTCTTGTGGGATGGAGGGGGATAGGTTGGAAGGGTTATGAAGATGGTCCCCATCATACTCCCGGATTTGATTGGAGTTTGACCTCAAACTTCGAAGCTCTTTATCTTCCTCATAATAAGGAATTAGGTCAGTGACATTGAAGGCGGCGAAAAATCCATACTCACTAGGAAGGTCCACTTTGTAGTCATTTGGACCAATCTTTTCAAGCACTTCAAATGGGCCATCTGACCAGGGCATGAGCTTTGACTCGCACTTGCTCGGGAATCTTTCCTTCCTCGAATGGATCCAAACCAAGTCTCTGGATGAAAATGAACTTCTTTACTATGCTTGTCGCCATGTGACTTGGCTTGTTGATTGGACTTTTCAATCCGTTCCCTCACTTTGGGATAAAGCCCTTAGATTTCCTTTGCCCTCTTTTCGGCCTCCCAACTGAACTTGGTTGGATTTGGAATTGGAACCAAGTTTAAGGGAGTCCTTGGATTGTAACCGTACACCACTTGAAAGGGGTAAAGACTTGTAGTCTTACTTGGTGTTCAGTTGAAAGCAAACTCAGCATGGCAAAGCAACTCATCCCACCCCCTGATGCTTTTCTTGACTAAAACCTGAAGCAAGGTTTCCAAAGTGCAGTTCGTCACCTCTGTTTGACCATCTGTTTGTGGGTGGTAAGCTGCGCTAAACTTGAGATGAGTGCCTAGCTTTATCCACAAAGTGAGCCAAAAGTGACTCAAAATTCAGTGTCACTATCCGAGACCATGCTTCTTGGTATGCCATGGAGACACACAATCTCTTTGAAGTAGAGATTAGCAATATGAGAGGCATCATTTGTGGTATGACATGCCACAAAGTGTCCCATCTTTGAGAACCTATCCACCACCACCCTAATGGAGTGCTTGTGCCTTTCCGTTGTTGGCAACCCGATGATGAAATCCAAGCTGACATCATCCCATGGACCATGTGGAACCGGGAGGGAAGAATAGAGACCTTGAGGCCGAAGGCGGCTCTTGGCAAGTTGGCAAGTGGAGCATCTTCTCAGAAAATGTTCCAGATCTTTGTATATGCTCAGCCAATAATAATGTTCCTTGAGCATGGAACACGTTTTCTCCATGCCAAAGTGTCCGGCCAAAGCCCCACCATGGAGCTCTTGAATGAAGAGTTCCCGAAACCCACTTTTTACTATGCGTAGCCGGGTTCCTTTGAAGAGAAACCCATGCTCCACGTGAAATAAACCATGGGCCTGGATAGAGCACTTCTCATAGGTTTCCTTGAAGTCTTTAGCTTGGGCGTACAACCCCTTAATAATCCCAAAACCAAGGACTTTGGATTCCAAGGTAGAGAGTAAGAGGAACCTTCTTGATAATGCTTCCGCCCCTTTGTTGAGTTCACCCGACTTGTGGTGGATCGCAAAATGAAAGGCTTGGTGGTACTCAACCCACTTTGCATGCTTTGGGTTGAGCTTGTGTTGCCCTTATATGAATTTGAGAGCCTCATGATCCGAATAGAAAATGAATTCTCCTCCCACCAAATAGTGCCTTCAATGGTCCAAAGCTCTCACAGTGGCATAAAATTTCTTGTCCTATGTTGAATACTTCCGGTTGGGATCGTTGAGCTTTTCAATAAAGAAAGCCATGAGTCTTTTCTCTTGAGATAGGACCGCCCCTATACCAACGCCGGAAGCATCACATTCCACCTCAAGTACTTTGGACAAGCTTAGGAGGGCTAGAACGGGTGCACTTGTGAGCTTGCACTTGATTTCTTCAAAGGCCTTTTAAGCTTGCTTGGTCCATTCGAACCTTTTGGCCTTAAGCACCTCAATCTTAGGGGCAACAATGGTGCTAAAATCTCTCACAAACCTCCTAAAGAAAGAGGCTAGGCCATGGAAGCTCCCAACTTGTTGAACTGAAGTAGGAACACGCCAATCTCGGATTGCTTGAATCTTGCTCTCATCAACATGAATTCCTTGGGCTGACACAACATAGCCCAAAAATATAACTTCAGAAGTGAAAAAGTGACACTTCTCCAAGTTTCCATAGAGCTCCTCTTGAGATAAAATACTCAAGACTTGTTGTAAATGATGGGCATGCTCCTTTTCACTTTTCCTATACACCAAGATGTCATCGAAGTAGATAACAACGAACTTTCCAATGAGGGGCTTGATAACTTGGTTCATAAGCCTCATAAAAGTATTTGGTGCATTTGTCTATCCGAATGGCATAACAAGCCACTCATAGAGACCTCCTTTAGTCTTGAAGGCCGTCTTCCACTCATCCGCTTCATAAATCTGGATTTGGTAGTAGCCACTTCTAAGATCAATATCAGAAAAGATGGTGGCTCCATGAAGCTCATCTACGAGATCCTCCAACCATGGAATAGCATAGCGATTTTTTATGGTGATTTTGTTGATCGCTCTACTTTCCACACACATTCCCATAGACCCATCTTTCTTAGAAACCAGCAAGGCCGGTATGGCACATGGCCTGAAGCTCTCACGGATTAAGCCCTTAGCAACAACCTCATCCACTTGCCTTTGCACTTCTTGAATCTTGTGAGGGTTCATACAGTAGGCCGACTTGTTTGAGAGGGTGGCATCGGGAATGAGATCAATTTTGTTTTGTATAGATCTTTTGGGAGGGAGGCCATAGGGTACCTCAGTACGGAAGACAAGTTCGAAGGCTTTTATGAGAGGGGAAACCAAAGGATGGGAAGAATCCTTAGCTCCGACCGGTTCATGGCCAAGTAGAATCCACTCGTTGAAATCATCATATTCATGGAGTTGGGAATGGAGAAGGGTAGTGAGGAAAACATCCATGCTAGGAGTGTCATGGGGCTTTCTTTGAGAGGTGGGTTTGCGAGGGATTAAGGTGATTTTCTTATGGTCTATGATAAATGTATAAGTGTTCAACCGACCATCATCCATCACACTTCTATCAAACAACCATGGATGTCCCAAGAGGACAGGACAAGCATCCATGGGCACAATACCACAACAAATCTTATCCTTATAATTCTTGCCAATTGAAAAAGCTAAGTAAACAACGAGAAGAGATTTGCAAGCCTTTACCTTGATTGAGCCGTTGGATGGTGTAAGGCTTGGGTGTGGAGAGACCGAGAGGTTGAGCTTCTTTACAAGAGTCTTGGAAGCTACATTAACACAACTTCCCCCATCTATGATTAGAGAGCAAACCTTCCCCTTCACGGTACACCAGGTGTGGAAGATGTTCTCCCTTTGTTCTACGTCAATTTGCGAAGCAAGACCACTCAAAGCTCTTCTTATCACAAGCATCTCTCCTTCATCGGGACTTTCTTCAGCTTCTTCAAGGGCTTCGGTCATGACAAGCTCCTTTCCTCCTTCATCATTCTCATCTTCTAGCTCCTCACAAGAAGCTTGATACTCGACCAAAGTGACAATTCTCTTGTTCGGACACTCGGAAGCAAAGTCTCCGAGGCCTTGACAACGAAAACATCTCATCTTGTCACCTAGTTTTGCTGGTTGTTTTGAGGGGGGTTGTGGGAGATTTGGTGGAGGGGGTCTTGTGTTTGTGCTTGGAATACGTTTGGGAGGGTTGTATGAGGGCCTTTGAAAGGGGTAAGGCCGGGGGTTAGGCTTGGAAGCCATGCCCTTGCGCTTGACTTTCTTTTGTGACTCCACTTTGTGAGCTAGGACACTAAGCTCATCTCAAGAGGTGTAAGAGTGGAGTTCAACCACATGAGCAATTTCTTCATTCAAGCCACTCAAATACCTAGTCAAGGTTTGTGACTCATCCTCCTTCAAATCACACTTCAAAAGCAATTCTTCAAACTCTCTAGTGTATTCTTCTGCACTCTTAGAACCTTGTTTCAGGTGGTGGAGTTTAAGGAAGTTGTCTTGCAAGTAATGGGGTGGCAAAAACTTGGACTTAAGTTTGGACTTCATTTTCTCCCAAGTTCTTATCTTCCCTTTACCCTTCCTGACTCTCTCAGTCACAACATTTGACCACCAAATGGAAGCATATTTTCTAAGCTTTAAAGCAACAAGCTTTACCTTTCTTTCATCGAGGATGTCTTTTAACTCAAAGACTCTTTCAACCGTTTCTAGCCAGTCTAATAACAACTCCGGATCAAGTTGACCTTCAAACTCGGGGATGTCTACCTTGAAGTCATTGTAGCTTCGATCATGAGACCTATGATGCCTCCTTGTTCTTCTTGCATACACATCCTCACCGGTGTCTTAAAGGGAGTTGCTTTCTTCTTCCTGAAAGTCATCCGAGCCTTGCTTGCATGCACTTCTAGAACTTCTCATGTTCATTCTCTTTTGTTTCATCATTTGACCAAGTTGTGATGGAAGGTACTTAACTTGGGCTTCCAACTCAGCCTTCTCTCTTAAAGCTTGCTCGGCCACTTGCTCGAGGGTAAGGGCTGAAGACATGATGGCTTTGGTGTGAGGAGTTGTTGTTTCAGGATAGCGAGGGGGTGGTACGGTCTTGTGGGGTGGCACGATGTGGTCATGCTGAGCTGCTGCAATGGGTAGGGGAGTGTTGGGATGTGGCACAATCGTGCCATGGTGGCACAGGGTGGCCGTGCTAGCTCTTTGGTTCATCACGGCTGGAAGTTGCAAGGTAACGTGTTTGTGGCTGTTTTGTGGGTTTTGTGTTTGGGGAATGGAAGCTTGGGAAAGAGGGTAGCCTAAGCTCTATTACCACTTGATGTATTCAAGCTTCACTTGGGCAAGGATTTACAAAAGTGAATCAAGAATGCATATGGCTAGAATTGAAAGGGATGGAAGCAAAGGAAACAAGAACAAAGGTAAACACAAGTGGACTAGCAGTGGTGGTTCAAGAACCCACCTTGGTTTTCACTCACTTGAGCAATCTTCTTTCTTCAACTAAGTTACAGAACTTAATCACCTTCTTAGTTAAATGAAGAAGACCTATAGACCCACTTGATATAACATTAGGATTTGAGAGAAAATAGAGAGAGTTTTCACAACTCAAGTTTAACATTTATTCAAAGTTGTTCTCTTACAATCTAAGGCCTCCCCTATATAATGGAAGCCTTTAACAAGCTGAAACAAAGGGCCTTACACGTCCAAAAAGCAAGGGGAGACCAAAAGCAAAGAGAAAGGCTGAAAAGTGCTTTATAGTTTTGTCAACAACTTTTCAGTTTACAATTGTCAACTTCAAACGGCTATATGTCCTAGGCTTCTCACCCAAATTGGGTGAAATAGGCCTTGTTAGAAAGCTTAGGAAGTCAGCGTTCACATGCCTTAAGTTAACTTCAAGTTAGAGCTACTGTTTGGTAGATATTGGGCAAAAGGTGAAGCATTTGCAGACTGGGACAGTTTCTGCAGCATATGAAAAAAAGGCTCCAATTGACTTATTGCCTAAAGACCTAACCTAGAAATATTTGCATATCCTTGAAGCTGACATATTAAGGTTCCAAAATTTAAATTTTTAGCCTCTTAAGTCCACCTTGTTTTTGGGTAATCAAGCTTGTAAAATCAGACCAATTTTCGATTGAACTGGGCAGCAGGTGATTGGGACTGTTCATGATGTTTTTGCCCATGGCTTGCACTTATTTGACTTCCTTGATGGTGCTGGGTTCTTTCGTGATGGAGGGGGAGAGTTTTAAAGGGTTTTGAAGATGTTCCCCATCATCCTAGGTCCATTGTTTCTGATAGGGATACCAAGTTTTTATGTCACTTTTGGATTACTTTGGTGAAGAATGATAGGGACCATCGTTTGGAACAAATTGAAGGCCAAACCACAAGCCTAAGGGACTATACAACAACCAAGGAGGTTAAAGAGTTTCATGCCATGGTCCAAGAAGTCATCAACCAAGCGTTGCACATGCTGCCCATTTCAGCCAGAATTTGGCCCAGTTTTGCAAGCCTAATTACCCAAGGTTAAGGTGGACTTAAGATGCTGCAAATATACTTTTCGAAACCCTTAATATGTCATCTTCAAGGACATATTAAAGAGTTCTGGGTTAGGTCTCTAGGCAATAAGTCACTTGGAGACTTTTTGGAGATGCTGCAGAAACGGTCCCATTCTGTATATGCTGCACCTTGTGCCCATATCTCTGAAACAGTAGCTCCAAATTATTGGCCACTTAATGCATGTGAAAGATGACTTCCTAAGCTTTCCAGCAACGTTGATTTCACCCAATTTGAGTAAGAAACCTAGGAGATATAGCTGTTTGAAGTTGGCCTTTGTAAACTAAAAAGTTGCAGACAAAAGCATAAAGCACTTTTCAGATTTTGTCTTTGCTTTTTGGTCTCCTGTTGGTTTTTGGACGTGTAAGGGCCCTTTGCTCCCCTTTGTTTCAGCTTGTTGGAGGCTCCCATCATATAAGGGAGGCCTTAGGTTGCAAGAGAACACTTTTGAATGAATTTGAACTTTGAGTTGTCAAAACTCTTTCTATTCTCTCTCAAAATTCCTAGTCTTATATCTTGAGTATTTGGCGACCTCAAGTGGGTCTATAGGTCTTCTTAAATCAACTAATAAGGTGAATCATTTATGTAACTTAGTTGAAGAAAGAAGATTGCCCAAGTGTGCAAATCAAGGTGGGCCTTCGATCACCCTTGCTAGTCCACTTGTATTCTATCTTGGTTCTTGGATACTTTGGTTCTACTTTCTTCCTTCTACCCAAATGCATTCTTGATTCACTTTTTCAAATCCTTGCCTTACTAAAGCTTGAATACATCAAGTGGTTGCACAGCTTAGGCTACCCTCTTGGCCAAGCTTCCATCCCCCTAACACGAAAACCCACAAAACAGCCCAAACACGTTCCCTTATAAAGTCCCAGCCGTGTCAAACCAGAGAGCTAACAAGGAAACCTCGTGCCACCTCCTCACACACCCCTCCCCACCGCAGCAACTCAACACGACCGTGCCACCTTCTAGCAACCACAATTCACCTTTAGCTATCGAGCACGACCCCAGCATGCCAACTCACACGACCCTGCCACTCCCTCACCGTCCTAAAACAGCAACTCCTGACTCTAAAGCCATCATGTCTACTAGCCTCACTCCCGAGGATATGGCCGAGCAAGCCCTTAGAGAGAAGGTCGAGCTAGATGCCCAAGTTAAGTATCTTTGATCTCAACTTGGTCAAATGATGCAAGAAAGGCAAGGCACTTTGAGGAGCTCAAGAAGCATAAGAAAGCAAGTGGACTCGGATACTTCGGATGATGAAAGCAATTCCCTTGGTGATTCTGAAGAGGATGCACATTCAAGGAGATCAAGGAGGCATCATAGCCCTTAAGACCGAAGTTGTAATGACTTCAAGGTAGATATTCCCGAATTTGAAGGTCAACTTGATCCGGATATATTCTTAGATTGGCTTCAAAACATCGAAAGAGTCTTCGAGTTGAAGGACATTCCCGAAGAAAGAAAGGTAAAGCTAGTTACTTTAAAACTTAGAAAGTTTGCTTCCATTTGGTGGTCAAATGTTATGACTAAGAGTGTTAGGAAGGGTAAAGGGAAGATAAGAACTTGGGCGAAAATGAAGTCCAAACTTAAGTCCAAGTTTTTCCCACCCCATTACTTGCAAGACAACTTCCTTAAACTCCACCACCTCAAACAACGGTCCAAGAGTGTAGAAGAATAAACTAGAGAGTTGGAGCAATTGTTGTTGAAATGTCATTTGAAGGACGATGAGTGTCAACCTTTGATTAAATACTTGAGTGGGTTGAATGATGAAATTGCTCATGTTGTTGAACTCCACCCTTACACTTCCTTAGATGAACTTAGTGTCTTAGCTCACAAAGTGGAGTCACAGAAGAGAGTCAAGGGCAAGGGCATGGCCTCCAAGCCTAACCCCCATGCTTACCCATTCCAAAACCCCTCATACTACGCTCCCAAACCAACTCCAAACAAACAGAAGACCCCCTCGACCAAATCCCCCTCAAACCCCCTCAAAACAACCTCCAAACCCGGTGACAAGAAGAGATGTTTCCGTTGTCAAGGCCTTGGACGCTTTGCTTCCGAGTGTCCCAACAAGAGGATTGTCACTTTGGCCGAATATCAAGCTACTTATGAGGAGCTAGATGATGAGAATGATGAAGAAGAAAAGAAGCTTTTCATGACCGAAGCTCTTGAAGAAGTTGAAGAGGGACCCAATGAAGGAGAAATGCTTGTGATAAGAAGAGCCTTAAGTGGTATTGCTTCCCTATATGACATGGAGCAAAGGGAGAACATCTTCCACACCCGGTGTACCATGAAAGGGAAGGTTTGCTCTCTTATTATTGATGGTGGAAGTTGTGCCAATGTTGCTTCCACGACTGTAGTGGACAAGCTCAAGCTTTCGGTCTCTCTACACCCAAGCCGTTACACCATACAATGGCTCAATCAGGGTAGAGGATTACAAATCTCTTCTGGTTGTTTACATGGTTTTTCAACTGGCAAGAACTATAAAGATGAGATTCGGTGTCATATTGTGCCCATGGATGCTTGTCATGTCCTCTTGGGGAGTCCGTGGTTATTTGATCGGGGTGTGATCCGTGATGGTCGGTTGAACACATATACATTTACCAAAGACCATAAAAAGATCACCCTTACCCCTCTCAAACCCACCTCACAAAGAAGGCCTCAATACACTCCTAGCATGGATGTCTTTCTCAACATCGTACTCCATTCCCAACTGCATGAATATGATGATTTCAAGGATTAGATTTTACTTGGTCAAGAAGTGGCCGAAGCTAAGGATTCTTGCCATCCTTTGCTTTACACTTTCCTCAAAGATTTTGAACATGTCTTCCTTAGTGGGGTCCCTCATGGCCTCCCTCCCAAAAGATCCATGCAACACAAAATTGACCCCATCCCCACTACCACGCTCCCAAACAAGCCGGCCTACCGAATGACCCCCAGGAGACTCAGGAAGTGCAATGGCAAGTAGATGAGCTTCTTGCTAAAGGCTTGATCCGCGAAAGCCTTAGTCCATGTGTCGTGCAGGCGTTGCTTGTTCCTAAGAGAGATGGGTCAATGAGAATGTCTATGGATAGTAGAGCGATCAACAAAATCACTATCAAATATCGCTTTCCTATTCCACGGTTGGAGGATCTCCTAGATGAGCTACATGGAGCCACCACCTTTTCTAAGATTGATCTTAGAAGTGGCTACTATCAAATCCGAATATATGAAGGAGATGAGTGGACGACGACCTTCAAGACTAAAGGAGGTCTCTATGAGTGGCTTGTAATGCCATTCGGGTTGACAAATGCACCAAGTACTTTTACGAGGCTTTTGAACCAAGTTCTCAAGCCCCTCATTGGCAGGTTCGTAGTTGTCTACTTTGACGACATCTTAGTGTACAGCAAGAGTGAAGTAGAGCATGCCCATCATCTACAACAAGTCTTGAGTATTCTATCTCAAGAAGAGCTCTGTAGAAACTTAGAGAAGTGCTACTTTTTAACTTCTCAAGTTATATTTTTGGGTTATGTTTTGTCGGCGTAAGGAATTTATGTTGATGAAAGCAAGATTCAAGCAATCCGAGATTGCCCAATTCCTTCTTCAATTCAACAAGTTAGGAACTTCCATGGCCTAGCCTCTTTCTATAGGAGGTTTATGAGAGATTTTAGCACCATTGTTGCCCCCATGACCGAGGTGCTTAAGGCCAAAAGATTTTAGTGGACCAAGCAAGCTCAAAGGGCCTTTGAAGAAATCAAGCTCAAGCTCACTAGTGCACACGTTCTTGCCCTTCCATTCTTCTCGAAAGTGTTTGAAGTGGAATGTGATTCTTCCGGTGTCGGGATAGGGGCTATCGTATCTCTGGAGAAGAGACCCCTAGCTTTCTTTAGTGAAAAGCTCAATGATGCAAAGGGGAAGTACTCCACTTTTGACAAGGAGTTTTATACAATTGTGAGAGCTTTGGAGCATTGGAGGCACTATTTGGTGGGAGGAGAATTCATTCTCCATTCGGATCATGAGGCTCTCAAATTCATACAAGGGCAACATAAGCTCAACCCAAGGCATGCAAAATGGGTCGAGTACCTCCAAGCCTTTCTTTTTGTGATCCACCACAAGTCTGGTCAACCCAACCAAGGGGTGGATGCATTATCCAGAAGGTACCTCTTACTCTCTACCTTGGAAACCAAAGTCCTTGGTTTTGAGATTGTTAAGGGGTTTTATGCCCAAGATGAAGACTTCATGGAAGCCTATGAGAAGTGCTTTATCTATGACCATGGTTTATTTCATTTGGAGCATGGTTTTCTCTTCAAAGGAACCCGACCACGCATACCAAAGAGTGGGTTTTGGGAACTCCTCATTCAAGAGCTCCATGGTGGGGCTTTGGCTAGACACTTCTACATTGAGAAGACTTGTTCCATGCTCAAGCAACTCTTATTGGCCAAGCATGTCCAAGGATTTAGAGCATTATGTGAGAAGGTGTTCTTCTTGCCGACAAGCCAAGAGTGACTCACGGCCCCAAGGCGTTTACACTCCTCTCCCCGTTCCTCAAGGTTCTTGGGAGGACGTAAACCTAGACTTCATCACGGGTTTGCCAAGAACCCAATGGAACAAAGATTCAATCATAGTGGTGGTCGACCGATTCTAAAAAATGGCATATTTCATAGCATGCCATACCACCAATGATGCTTCCTCCATTGCCAACCTCTACTTCAAGGAGATCATTCGTATAGACGGAATTCAAAAAAGCATGGCGTCGAATAGGGGCACCAAGTTCCTATGTCACTTTTGGCCTACCTTATGGAGAAAGTTTGGCACTTACCTCAAGTTTAGTAGTACATGCCACCCCCAAACCGACGGTTAAACTGAAGTGACTAATAGGACTTTGGGCACTTTGCTTAGAGTTCTAGTCAAGAAGAGCATCAAAGGGTGGATGAGTTGCTTCCTCATGCGGAGTTCGCCTTCAACCAAGCTCCAAGCAAGCCAACCAATCTTTCCCCTTTCCAAGTGGTGGATGGTTACAATCCTCGGACTCCATTGGACCTTGTTCCAATCCCCAATCCTACCAAGTTTGGTTGGGTGGCCGAGATGAGAGCCAAAGAAATTCAAGAGTTACACAGCAAGGTGAGGGAAAAAATTGAGAACTCTAATGAGCAAGCCAAGCAATGAGCCAACAAGCATAGGAAAGATGCTCAATTTCAACTAGGAGACTTGGCTTGGATTCATTTGAGGAAAGAGAGATTCCCTAGCAAGTGCAAATCCAAGCTCATGCCAAGGTTGGATGGTCCATTTGAGGTCATTGAGAAGATTGGTCCTAATGCTTACAAGATCAACCTCCTTGGAGAGTATGGAGTCTGAGCCACCTTCAATGTGGCTGAGCTTAGTCCATATTATGATGAAGATGATCAATTTCCGAGTTTGAGGTTAAACTCCAACTAATTCGGGGAGTATGATGGGGACCATCCCTTCGAACCAATTGAAGGCCAACCCACAAGCCTAAGGGACCCTAAAATCACCAGGGAGGGTAAAGAGGTTCATGCCATGGTCCAAGAATCATCAACCAAGCGTTGCACATGCTACCTAGTTCGGCCAGAATTTGGCCCAGTTTTGCAAGCCCAATTACCCAAGTTTAAGGTGGACTTAAGTGGCTAAAAGTCTAATTTTTCGAACCCTTAATATGTCATCTTCAAGGAAATACAAAGAGTTCTAGGTTAGGTCTCTAGGCAATAAGTCAATTGGAGCCTTTTTCTAGATGTTGCAGAAATTGTCCCAGTCTGTATATGCTGTACCTTTTTCCCTATATTTCCTAAACAATAGCTCCAAATTGCTGGCAACTTAGGGCACGTGAAATCTGACTTCCTAATCTTTCTAACAATGTCTATTTCACCCAATTTGAGTGAGAAACCTAGGAGATATGCCTGTCTGAAGTTGACCTTTGTAAATTGAAAAGTTGCAGACAAAAGCAAAGAGCACTTTTCAGCTTTTATATCTTGCCTTTGCGTCTCCCCTTGCTTTCTGGACGTGTAATGCCTCTTGTTCCCCTTTCTTGTAAATTGTTAAAGGTTCCCCATTATATAAGGGAGGCCTTGGGTTGTAAACAAACACTTGATGAATGAATTTAAACATTGAGTTGTGAAAACTACCTCCATTCTCTCTCAAAATTCCTAGTGCCATATCTTGAGTGTTTGGCAAGCTCAAGTGGGTCTGTAGGTCTTCTTACCTCAACTAAGAAGGTGATTCATTTGTTTAACTTAGTTGAAGAAAAAAGAATCTCCAAGTGTGGAAACCAAGGTGGGTCTTTAATCACCCTTGCTAGTCCACTTGCGTTCTATCTTGGTTCTTGGTTGTTTTTGTTCTACTTTGCAAATCCTTGCCATAGTGAAGCTTCAATACATTAACTTGGCTCATAAGCCTCATAAAAGCACTTGGTGCATTTGTCAACCCGAATGGCATAACAAGCCACTCATAGAGACCTCATTTAATCTTGAAGGTCGTCTTCCACTCATCTCCTTCATATATCCGAATTTGGTAGTAGCCACTTCTAAGATCAATCTTAGAAAAGTTGGTGGCTCTATGAAGCTCATCTAGGAGATCCTCCAACCGTGGAATAGCATAGCGATATTTGATGGTGACTTTGTTGATCGCTCTACTATCCACACACATTCTCATTGCTCCATCTTTCTTTGGAACAAGCAAGGCCGACATGGCACATGGGCTAAGGCTTTCACGGAATTAGCCCTTAGGAAGAAGGTTATCTACTTTCCATTGCACTTCTTGAGTCTCTTGGGGGTTTATTCGGTAGGCCAACTTCTTTGGGAGGGTACCACCAGAGATCAGGTCAATTTTGTGTTGTATGGATCTATTGGGGGGGAGGCCATGGGGTACCTCATTAGGGAAGACATGTTCAAAGGCTTTTATGAGAGGGGAGAGCAAAGGATGGGAAGAATCCTTAGCTTCAGCCGGTTCTTGGCCAAGTAAAGTCCATTCCTTGAAATCATCATGTTCATGGACTTGGGAATAGAGTAGGGTGGTGAGAAAGACATCCATGCTAGGAGTGTCTTGAGGCCTTTTTTGTGACGTGGGTTTGAGAAGGGTAAGGGTGATCTTTTTTTGCTCTTCGGTAAATGTATATGTGTTGAACTGACCATCATGCATCACACTTCTATCAAACAACCATGGACGTCCCATGAGGACATGACAAGCATCCATGGGCACAATATCACAACAAATCTAATCCTTGTAATTCCTGTCAATTGAAAAGCTAAGTAAACAGCGAGAAGTGATTTGCAAGCCTTTACCTTGATTGAGCCATTGTGTGGTGTAAGGGCTTTGGTGTGGAGAGACTGAAAACTTGAGCTTGTCCACTAAAGTCTTGGAAGTAACATTGGCACAACTTCCACCATCAATAATAAGAGAGCAAACCTTCCCTTTCACGGTACACCAGGTGCGGAAGATGTTCTCCCTTTGCTCCATGTCATGTTCGGAAGCAATACCACTCAAGGCTCTTCTTATCGGAAGCATTTATCCTTAATTGAGTGCTTTTTCAACTTCTTCAAGGGCTTCGGTCATAAGAAGCTCCTTCCTTCCTTCATCATTCTCATCTTATGGCTCCTCACAAGAAGCTTGATACTCGGCCAAAGTGACAATTCTCTTGTTGGGACACTTGGAGGCCAAGTGTGAAAGGCCTTGACAACAAAAACATCTCCTCTTATCACTGGGTTTTCGTGGCTGTTTTGAGGGGGTTTGTGGGAGATTTGGTGGAGGGGGTCTTGTGTTTGTGTTTGGAGTAGGTTTCGAAGGGTTGTATAAGGGCCTCTGGAAGGGGTAACGCTGGGGGTTAGACTTGGAAGCCATGCCCTTGCGCTTGACTTTCTTTTGTAACTCCACTTTCTGAGCTAGGACACTAAGCTCATCTAAAGAGGTGTAAGGGGGGAGTTCAACCACATGAGCACTTTCTTCATTCAAGCTAGTCAAATACCTAATCAAGGTTTGTGACTCATCCTCCTTCAAATCGCACTTTAAAAGCAATTGTTAAAACTCGCTAGTGTATTCTTCTACACTCTTAGGCCGTTTTTTTGTGGTGGGGGAGTTTAAGGAAGTTTTCTTGCAAGTAATGGGGTGGAAAAAACTTGGACTTAAGTTTGCACTTCATTTTCTCCCAAGTTCTTATATTCACTTTACCCTTCCTAACTCTCTTAGTCACAACATTTAACCACCAAACGTAAGCATACTTTCTAAGCTTTAAAGCAACAGACTTTACCTTTCTTTCTTTGAGGATATCCTTGAACTCGAAGACTCTTTCAGCGGTATGAGGCCAATCAAAGAATATATCCGGATCAAGTTGACCTTCAAATTCGGGAATGTCAACTTCAAAGTTATTGTAGCTTCGGTCTTGTTGAATTTATGAGTATACTTCCACAAGAGGGGGGGTGAATTGTGGTGTCTGATTTTCGCGTTATAAGTAACAAACACCCTGACAGAGGTTGTTCTCAGATGACGAACACCCTGTTGACTTGTTTGCAGGGGGTGTTTTCAGATATTGCAAATACGAAAATCACCAAGATAAATGCGGAATTAAAGCACACACAATTTTTACGTGGAAAACACCTCTAGCCCAACTGAGGTGTGAAAAACCACGACCTACCTCGTGTAGGCTTTTAACCACTTCACTATAACGGGGCTTAACTCGTTACAAATGTAACACACCTTGTTACAACTTGCAACCACGTAACCTTCTTCCCTAAAAAAGGTTACACCACGTCCAAATCTCACCAGATTGGACACGTACAAAGTCCACACGACTAAGGACCACTCACTCACTTTTCTGATCCAAGATCAAGGTTGAAAACACCTTACTGGGGGTGCTTCTCACTAAGCAGATGTAAGGTACATTGAAGATCCTATTATGCCAATGGTTTGAAAACTCAAATTAACACAGCTTGTCACGGTTTTTCTTTGCGAATTAAAGCTCAAGAAATCTTTTCTTACTTTTGAGTAAAAACCGGGTTTTCAGAATTTTCCCTTTTTTTTACCACACTGTGTTTTCTCAATATCTGTTGTGTCTACGAAATGGGAGAGAAGAGCTAAGCTTTTAACCAAGAAGATCAACGATAAAAAAATCAAGGAAGTTGCTGAGAATCTGCCAAGTATGGCATCAAAGGAGATTTCTAAGCAAAGGATTTTCCAAACGGTTAGTGGATAAGAAATTTCCAAAATAAAAGGGATTTGTTTCTAAAAGATAAAAACTTATCCTCTCGTTTGAAATAGCCGTGGAGAATTTCAAATAAGGAACCAGAAATCTCAACTTTGAAATTTGAATAAATAACTTCCTAAAATATAGGTGATAAAGATCTTTTGGTTTTTGGAAAATATTTAGCAAAACAATTTTGGCAAATCTCCCATAATAATTCGTATCTCAAAAATATCCTATCCTGGGATTTGAAGAAGGGATTTTAGAGCTTTCGGCCAGCCGAAATAAATTCTTCCAAAATAATCGGGCATAGCCGTTTCAGTTCAGAAACACCGTAGGCACCCTGTTTGCAGGGTTGTTCGCAACTGGTGTTCTGAAGCGCTTAGCGCAACTGCCGATTCAAGAGGTGTTTAAAATGATGTTTTCGATATTGGCATATTAACAAGAGTCTAAATAAATAAAACCCATATACCCAAGACTTCTTGTTTTGAACCAATCATCTTGTCTAAGATTTGTAGAGCTGCTGTGAACACCAAGGCCACCTTGTTTGTTGGGGTTGTTCTTTGCATTGCTAGAGTTTCGGAACCACATGCTTTACATTGAGCTGATCTTGCTAGAGTCCACGAACAACATGCTTTTACAATCGAGTTGTTCTTAATATAGAACCACCAAGTAGAACCTGTTTTAGAGACTTGTTCTCACATGTAGCAAACCAGTTAATACACAAAAGAAAACACCAGTTAGGCCTGTTTGGAGATCGTGTTTGGAGCAACATTACTTGGACAAATTTTTACACTTATTGTTATCATCAAAACTTAATCAAAATAACTCAACAGGTCTTGAGGCCTATGATGCCTCCTCTATCTCCTTACATCTACATCCTCTTTGGCATCATCAAGGGCATTGCTTTCTTCATTATCCAAATCCACTTGCTTGCTATGGCTTTTTGAGTTCCTCAAGTTGCTTCTCTTCTCTTGCATCATTTGACCAAGTTGGGATCGTAGGTACTTGACTTGCACTTCCAACTCGACCTTCTCTCTAAGGGCTCACTCGGCCACTTGCTCAGGAGTAAGGCTTATAGACATGATGGCTTTTGGGTGAGAATTGGCTATTTCAGGATGGGGAGGGGTGGCACGGTCGTGTGGGGTGGCATAGTGTGGTCGTGCTCAGGGGTTGAAGGTGAATTATGGTTGCTGGGATGTGGCACGGTGGTGCTGACCTGTTGCAGTGAGGAGTGGTGTGTGGGGAGGTGGAACGCGGTGGTCGTGCTAACTCTATAGTTTGACACGGCTTGGAGTTTGTAAGGGAACGTGTTTGGGTTGTTCTGTGTTTGGGGGTTGGAAGCTTGGCCAAGTTGGTAGCCTTAGCTCTGATACCACTTGATGTATTCAAGCTTCACTAAGGCAAAGATTTGCAAAAGTGAATCAAGAATGCATTCGGGTAGAAGGAAGAATGTATAATCAAAGTAACCAAGAACCAAGATAAAATTTAAGTGGACTAGCAAGGGTGATTGAAGACCCACCTTGGTTTGTACACTTGGGGAATCTTCTTCCTTCAACTAATTTACAAAAATGAATCACCTTCTTAGTTGAGTTAAGAAGGCCTGGAGGCCTACTTGAGGTTGCCAGACACTCAAGATATAACACTAGTAATTTTGAGAGAGAATGGAGAGAGTTTTCACAACTCGACGTTCAAATTCATTCAAAAGTGTGCTCTTACAACCTAAGGCATCCCTTAGATAATGGGAGCCTCTAACAAGATGAAAAAAAGGGGAACAAAGAGCCCTTACACGTCCAAAAAGCATGAGGAGACCAAAAAGGAATGACAAAATTTGAAAAATGCTTTATGCTTTTGTCAGCAACTTTTTAGTTAAAAAGGTCAACTTCAAATAGCTATATCTCCTAGGTTTCTCACTCAAATTGGGTGAAATAGACCTTGCTTGAAAGCTTAGGAAGTCCATTTTCATGTCATCGAAGTTGCCAGAAATTTGTAGCTACCGTTTGGGAGATATGGGGTAAAAGGTGCAGCACATGAAGATTGGGGCAGTTTCTGTAGCATCTGGAAAAAGGCTCCAATTGACTTATTACCTAGAGATCTAACCCAGAACTCTTTATATTTCCTTGAATTTGACATATTAAGGGTTCCAAAAATTAGATTTACAGCCTCTAAGTCCACCTTAAGCTTGGGTAATTAGGCTTGCAAAACCCGAGAAAATTCTGGCCAAACTGAGCAGCATGTTATTTATGTTGTTCATGATGTTTCGAACCATTGCTTGCACTTCTTGGACTTCCATGACATTGATGGGCACTTGTATGATAGACGGGGAGAGGTTGGAAGGGTTATGGAGATGGTCGCAATCATTACCTAAGGCCAAAACAATTTGTTGATGGAGTCCTACCAAGCCAAGGCCTTGTCTATGATGAATGAAGTCTAGAACGTCTCAGAATAAGGTCCCAAGTCCAGAAGATGGCTCATATTTTGCAAGAGCCTCAAACGGCAACAATCGGGTCGAATGGCAGAAAATGCCCGGTTTTGTTCATCTCATTACTTAAGGTACATTGTGGCTCAAGTCTAATATTTTTACATTTTTGGAATCCTTATGATGTCTACTTTTTAGTCCAAGCGTTCATTCCCAATTATACGCACAAGAAGAGTGGAGATAAAGGCGTTTTGTCTAACCGGCCAGTTTTGGATCAAAACTGCACAATTAAATGTTTGAGTGGAATTACCCTACTTAAGCATTGTTTAACCTTGATTTCTTTGCAAGGGGGGTTTGTGCACACCCTAAGGTTTCCCCCCATGGCCTGAAAACCAAATCATGCTCACTTTTGCTATGCTTAAACTAGTTCAAAAACCGGGTTACAAGCTGCTCGCGACCATGGTTTGGTACAACCCGCTGGTTTTACCTTCAGCCGTGGGTTTCCTCCTTACTATCTTGAGTGGCACAAGTCCCAAGGTGTCTAGAAAGCCAATGATGAGCTGCAAAAATAGAATGCATTGAAAAGAACAACCAATGGTATAGAAGCTACAAAAGACTTTGTCCCTTGAAGGCTATTGGCTGGCCATAAAGGGGTTCCAACTTTTCAGCTGGTTCACATGCTCTCAGCCTAGTAACCTACGTGTTTAAGCTTAAATATGAGTTAATTAAAGTGTAAACATCATTATCTTTTCTTTCTTTAATGCTTTGAATGTAATTTGATTAGTTTAAAGCCTTGTTTGTACACAATTAACTCTAATCGTGATCAATAGCCTAATTAAGACCTTTCCTCCCTACGAAGGAATGCTCTAGGTGTGTGCGAGGTTGGTTGTGTTTTTGCTAGGCTTATAAACTTAAGGAAAACATGACCCTTGCTGAAACATTACACACTTTGAATGAGAAAAACTGTAGACAGAATTTGAAGCTTTCTTTGTCAAAACAATTAACTTGCTTATCCTTAACTAGGTCGGTTAAGGTGGTGATCAAGTGAGCCCCAACTTTAGTTAAGTGGTGATTTTCTCTATCTTAATCAAACATAGGGGCCCTAATGATGTACCTTTGAGGGAAAGAAGGAAAACTAAAGCAAGATTGCAATAGTTCACGGTTAAGCAAACTGAATTTCAGTTCAATGCCTTAAACTCGTGTAGAAGAACAATGAAAATGATAGAGCTAAACTCGAAGTTTGGATATAGAAACACCACCAAAGTCAAGCTTAGGGTCACTAATCTTTGATTAAGACACAGAAACACCACTCAAACAAAGGTTGGGGCGTACTTGATCACCACCTTAATCGACCTAATTATGGATAAGCAAGTGAAGTGTTTTGAATCCGAAAGCAAAAACTCTCAAAAGAATATTATGAAATTCAAGTGTAATGAACCAGCCAAATACCGTGTGAAACATAAGGGTACAAGCCTAGCAAGCAACCATCTAAGCAAGCACAAACCTAGACCTTACCCTCCTAGGGAGGAAAGGTATTAATTAAGCTTAATCTACACGGTTAGTGCTAACCGTGTATTAACCTAGTTTTAACTCAAACAAATTACGTTAAAACATTAAACAAAGCTATCAACTGATGTTTACAACTCAATTACGTTATGCTTAACCTTAATCATGCAGTTCACCAGGCTGAGAGCACATGGTTCAGCAGAAAAGGGAAATCCCCTTTACGGGTAGCCAATCACCTTCCAGAGACAAGGTTTTTTTGCAGCAAGCTTGCTATTGGTTGCTCTTCTGAAGATACTCAACTGATCATTGGCCTTCTATACTCCTTGGGACACGTGCCAAGCTAGATTGGATGAAGCAAACCCACGGGAAGAGGGGAAAAAAATCGGACTGCTGAACCAGGTTCACGGGCAGAATTCACCCGATTTTGCAGCAAACTTTCACCTCAGCAAACATTTGCATGATCTTGTTTTTAGGCCATGGGGGGAAACATTAAGATGTGTATAAACCCCCTCAAAAAAATATTAAAGCTTAAACAATGTTTAAGTAGTCTAATCCCACTAAAACATTCAACCCTGCAGTTTAGGTGTAAAACTACTCGGTTTGACAAAACTCCTTGATCTTCCACGTTCTTGTGTGCATGGTTGGAAATGAATGCTTGGACCTCCAAGTAGACATGGTAAGGACTCCAAAAATGCGAAAATATTAAACTTAAGCCACAATGTAGCTTAAGTTATGTGATGAACAAAACCAGGCATTTTCTGGCCGAGCAACCCGGTTGTAGCTATTTTGGAGTCTTGCAAAATGTGACCCATTGTTTGAACCTAGGACCTTATTCTTGGACGTTATACATTTTAGCACATCATGGACAAGTTCATGGCTAGGTAGAACTCCATCATTCTCCCCTTGTTTAAAGATTTGATCCTCAAATCTATAATGGAGTCATCTGGATTGAAGGGGCTCAAATCTGCCACATTAAACGTGGCTGAAACTCCATATTGTCCAAGTAGATCAACCTTGTAGGCATTGTCATTTGTCCTTTCCAAGACTTCAAATGGACCATCCGCTCATGGCATAAGTTTGTTCTTCCTTTTACAAGGAAATCTTTCCTTCCTCAGCTGGATCCAAACTAGGTCTCCTGGTTAAAATACCATCTTTCTCGTATGCTTGTTGGCTTGGGCTTCATCGGATGCATTAGTCTTCTCAATTCTAGCCTTCGCCAACTAATGAAGCTTCTAAATCTCTTTCACTCTTGCTGCTACATCAGCATTTGGTTTTTGGTGTTGAGGCCGGGGAGTAATACCATTGCGACTTAAAGGATCAACCCCATACACCACTTTAAATGGTGAAAGACCAGTATCCTTGTTGGGAGCTTTGTTGTACGCAAACTCAGCATGTGGTGAGAGTAAATCCTAAGCTTCAACGTGAGGATTAATCAAAGCTCTTAGTAGAGTACGTAAGGTTCGATTAGTTACGTTAGTTTGGCCATCAGTTTGGGGATGACAAGTGGTACTAGACAGCAACTTAGTACCAAGCTTCTTCTAAAGATTGATCCAAAAATTACTTAGAAATTTCGTATCCCTATCTAAAACAATGGATTTAGGGATACCATGCAACATTGTTACCTGTTTGAAGTATAACTCGGCAAGTGTGTAGCATCATTGGTTTTGTTGCAAGGTATTAAGTGTGGCATCTTTAAAAACTTGTCCACCACCACAAATATGGAATCCTTGCCCCTTTGGGTCTTAGGCAAACCAAAAATATATTCCATACTCACATCCACCCAAGGTAGAGTAGGCATGGGCAGTGGAGTGTACAAATCGTAGGGTAAGGTTTGACTTTTAGCTACTTGGCACATACTGCACCTTCTTAGGACGTCTTGAACATCCTTCTTCATCCCTGGCCAATCATAATGTTCCCTTCACATGGTTAAGATCTTGGATTCTCTAAAATGACCAGCCAAGGAACAACCATGAACTTCTCTAATCAAGAGCTCATGTCCTACACTTAGGAATACACATCCGTACTCCCTTGAACAGATAACCCTCTTGGACAAAGAAATCCCCCTCAGGGTGCTTTAAGCACATGGAATATAACTCCCCAAGGTCTTCATCTTCAGCATTTAAACTTTTAAGATGCTCAAAACCAGGAACAAGGGCATCTAGTTGAAACAAAAGGAGATGTCTCCTTGACAATGCATCCGCACCTTAATCTAATCTTCCCGGTTTTTGCTTGATGGTGAAGTGGAATGACTAAAGGAACTCAACCCATTTAGCATGACGTGAGTTAAGCTTGTGTTGGCCTTGAATGTACTTCAATGCCTCATGATCAGAATGCAATATAAACTCACTAACCACCAAGTAATGGCTCAAATGCTCTAAACATCGAACTATAACATAGAATTCCTTGACATAAGTGGAGTATTTTCTTCTTGAGTCATATAATTTCTCACTAAAGAAGGCTAATGGTTTAACTTCTTGAGTAAGAACTCCACCTATTCCCACCCTAGATGCGTCGCATTCAACTTCAAAAACTTTCTCAAAGCACAACAATGCTAGGACAGGTGCTTAAGTTAGTTTCTTCTTTACCTCTTCAAAGGCAGATTCTGCTTTAGGGTTCCATTTGAATGATGCACCCTTAAGCACTTACGTCATAGGGGACATTATGGTGCTGAAATTTCTAATAAACCTCGTATAAAAAGAAGCTAAGCCATGGAAACTTCAAACATCATGTATGCTTTGTGGTTGAGGGCAAGACCGAATAGACTCTATCTTCCCTTCATCTGCCTTGATACCTTCTTCAGAAACAATATAACCTAAGAATGTAACTTCCTGAGTGAAGAAAGTACATTTCTTAAGGTTACCACAGAATCTCTCACATTGTAGGACATGCATAATCCGATTAAGATGATCTTGATTGATGCATATCTCCTTAGGCATTACATACAACTTTGCTCATCATATCCTTTTGGGGTAACTTCATTCCAAATACAAGTTCGAAAAGATCTTTTTTCATATTCATCGTTTGAATTCCATGGTAAATGGCACTTTATGGAGTTTTACTTGAACTTCAAAATGCCATTTTCAAATGACATAGTTCGGACCGCAAGTGCAGCAGCTTGGTGACCTTAATCACCCATATTCAAGGTGGTTTAAATCTGTTTTATTACTTTAGGATTTAATTTCATAAAGTTTGCTTTCCAATAAAGCAAATTTCAACTCATTTGGACTTCATTTACCCATCCAACTCCACTCTCAAAGTTTACCCATACAATCTGCTCAGATTCCAGCACACGACCCCGATTTTATGAGCTTCATTATTGAAGCTTAAAATGGATATAATAAGCTGAAAAATTACTTTTTGGAACCCTTAATGTCATATTGAAGGACATATAAATATTTCTAGGGTATGTATTTAGGAAATAAGTCAATGGGAGCCTTTTCATAGAAGCAACAAAAGTTATACCAGTTTGCATATGCTACACCTTTTGCCCCATATCTCCCAAAAGGTAACTCCAAATGGCATAAATCTTGTGGCCCGTGAAAGCGGAGTTCAAGAGATTTCCAGCAAGACCTATTTCACCCAATGTGAGTGAGAAACCTAGGAGTTATAGCAGTTTGAAGTTGACCCCTGTGCACTGGAAAGTTGCTGACAGCATATAAAAGTACTTTTCAGCTTTTGTCTTTTGCTTTTTGGTCCCCCTTTGCTTTTAGACGTGTAAGAGCTTCTTGGTTCCCTCTTTTGCAGCTTATTTAAGGTTCCCCACTAGAAAAGGAAGGCCTTGGACCTCTATGAAGAAATAGATGAATATACACTTATGCTTTGAATTGTGAAAACTCTCCCCATTTCTCTTCAAATTCCTAGTGTTATATCTTGGGTGTTTGGCAACCTCAAATGGGTCTCTAGGTCTACTTAATTCAAATAAGAAGGTGATTAACTTTTGTAACGTAGTTAAAGGAAGAAGATTTGCTAAGTGTGCAAAACAAGGCGAGTTATCATCACCCTTGGTAGTCCACTTGTTCTATCTTGGTTCTATATTTCCTTTTCATCTTTCTACCCCAATGCATTCTTGATTCACTTGTGCAAATCCTTTCCTTAGTGAAGCTTGAATACATGGGTATCAGAGCTTTGGCTACCCTCTTGGCCAATCTTCCATTCCCAAAACACATCCCCTTAACCCAAACACAAAATCATCCCGTAAAGAACCCTTGCATTTAATCCATCATGCCTTCGTTGAGGAACTTCCGGAAAGAGCTAGACCTGATAGACATTGATTTGATTATCCTAAAATCCCAACATTTTATGGCCAAAACGATGAGTTTAGTACTTGGTTTTCCAAGGTAGAGCAAGCCTTTGATTGTCACAACCTTAGTGACCAAGAAAACTTCAAGATGGTTGTGTCAAAATTGAGGGGTTGTGCACTTCAATGGTGGAAGAGTTACAAGTTTAAGAGAAGCAAGAAAGGAAAAGAGAAGGTGAGAAGTTGGAAGAATTTGAGGGGTACATTGATGGGTGCCTTTTGCCCACCCACTCACGTGCTCGAAACATCCTTTTCAACAAGGGGAGTCTAAAGAGTCATCACACTCCTAGCCTTCCTACCTTGCTGCCCTTGAAGGAAATCATCTTCTATGAGGATCAAGAAGTAAACGAAGAGGAAGAAGATTTAAATTGGTTTGATATGCCTCCCATCTTTGATGAAGAACTCTTAAAATTTGAAGACTATGGTGACGAAGAGCTCTTAGACTTTGAAGAGTTAGGGGAAACCACGACTCCATCTTCTTGTGAGGAAGAAAGACAAGTTTGCAAGGAAGAACTTCATCTTCCTCTTTGCATGGATTTTCATCACAATGACAATGAGATTATCATTGACCTACCACAAAGATTCGGTGAGCATGAAGATGGCCAAGGCTCTTGTAAGGTATTAATCATCTTGGGCGGCCCACAAAATTTTGAATTGAAGCAAGAGGCGATTGTACAAGGATTTGAGCGGTGCTCAACTCAAGGAGGTTGTCCTTACTCTCAACAAGAATTGAGGGAAATTCTTTCCCAACAAGGGGAGTATGATGCATATCTCCTAGGGCATTGCATACAACCTTACTCATCCAATCCTTTTGGGGTAACTTCATTTCAAATCCAAGTTCGGTAAGATCTTTTTTCATCTCCATTGTTTCAATTCCATTGTAAAAGGCACTTTATGGAGTTTTACTTGAGCTTCAAAATGCCATTTCTGAAAAACACAGTTCAGAGCGAAAGTGTAGGAACTTGGTGACCCTAATCACCTAGCTTCATTGTGGTTTAAATCCGTTTTATTACTTTAGGAATTAATTTCATAAAGTTAGCATTCCAATAAAGCAAATTTCAAGTCATTTGATTTACCCATCCAACTCCGCTGTCAAAGTTCAGCTATACAGTCTGCCTAGATTACAGCGTAGCAACTCGGTTTTGTGAGCTTGATTAGTCAAGCCTAAAATGGATATAAAAAGCTGAAAAATTACTTTTTGGAACCCTTAATATGTCAAATTGAAGGACATATAAAGCAGAGATTGTCCCAGTTTGCATATGCTACAGCTTTTGCACCATATCTCCCAAACGGCTACTTCAAATGGCGTGAAACTTGAGGCCTGTGAAAGCCGACTTCAACAGATTTCCAACAAGACCTATATTAGCCAACGTGAGTGAGAAACCTAGGAGTTGTAGCTGTTTGAAGTTGACCCTTGTGCACTGAAAAGTTCTTGACAGCATGTAAAAGTACTTTTCAGCTTTTATCTTTTCCTTTTTGGTCCCCCTTTGCTTTTGGATGAGTAAGAGCTTGTTGGCTCCCTCTTTTGGAGCTTGTTTAAGGTTCCCCACTATAAAAGGAAGGCCTTAGACTGCCAAGAAGAAATAGATGAATATACACTTATGCTTTGAGTTCTGAAAACTCTCCCCATTTCTCTTTAAATTCCTAGTGTTATGTCTTGGGTGTTTGGCAACCTCAATTGGGTGTCTAGGTCTTCTGAATTCAACTAAGAACGTGATTAACTCCTATAACATAGTTAAAGGAAGAAGATTCCCAAGTGTGCAAAACAAGGTGGGTTATCATCACCCTTGGTAGTCCACTTGTTCTATCTTCATTCTTGATTTCCTTTTCATCTTTCTACCCAAATGCATTCTTGATTCACTTGTGCAAATCCATTCCGTAGTGAAGCTTGAATACATTAATCGGTAACAGAGTTTTGGCTACCCTCTTGGCCAATCTTCCATTCCCCAAACACATCCCCTTAACCCAATCACAAAATCATCCCATAAAGAACCCTTGCATTTCATCCATCATGTCTTCATTGAGGAACTTCCGGCATGAGCTAGCCTTGATAGACATTGATTTTATTAGCCTAAAATTCCAAGATTTTATGGCCAAAACGATGAGTTTACAACTTGGTTATCTAAGGTAGAGCAAGCCTTTGATTGTCACAACCTTAGTGACCAAGAGAAGTTCGAGATGGTTATTTCAAAATTGAGAGGTTGTCCACTTCAATGGTGGAAGAGCTACAAGTTTAAGAGAAGGAAGAAAGCAAAAGAGAAGGTGAGAACTTGGAAGAAGTTGAGGGGTAAGTTGATGGGTGACTTTTGCCCACCCACTTATGTGCTCAAACATCTTTGTCTACTTCCTAAGAGCAATGGCTCAAGGCACTCATGTGCGCATATCCTTCTCAACAAGGGGAGTCCAAAGAGTCATCACACTCTTAGCCTTCCTACCTTGCT
>JACYFF010002017.1:27780856-27859164 GCA_017589665.1 Selenicereus undatus | reverse complement strand
AATTTGAACACTATGGTGATGAAGAGCTCTTAGACTTTGAAGAGTTATGGGAAACCACGACTCCATCTTCTTGTGAGGAATAAGGACAAGTTTGCAAGGAAGAACTTCATCTTCCTCTTTGCATGGATTTTCATCATGAAGACAATGAGATTATCTTTGACCTACCTCCAAGATTTGATGAGCATGAAGATGGCTAAGCCTCTTGTAAGGTATTAATCATCTTGCGCGACCCACAAAATTTTGAATTGGAGCAAGAGGCGATTGTACAAGGATTCGAGTGGTGCTCAACTGAAGGTGGTTGCCCTTACTCCGAACAAGAATTGCTGGTAATTTATTTCCAACAACGGGAGTATGATGCATATCTCCTTGGGCATTACATACAACCTTGCTCATCCAATCCTTTTGGGGTAACTTCATTTCAAATCCAAGTTTGGCAAGATCTTTTTTCATCTCCGTTGTTTGAATTCCATGGTAAAAGGCACTTTATGGAGTTTTACTTGAACTTCAAAAGGCAATGTTTAAAACACACAGTTCGGACCGCAAGTGCAGTACGTTGGTTACCCTAATCACATCGCTTCAAGGTAGTCTAAATCCGTTTTATTTCCTTAGGATTTAATTTCAGAAAGTTAGCTTTCCAATGAAGCAAATTTCAAGTCATTTGGACTTCATTTACCCATTCAACTTCGCTCTCAAAGTTTAGCTATACAATCTGCGCAGATTCCAGCACAGCACCCCGGTTTTGTGAGCTTGATTATTCAAACCTAAAATGCATATAAGAAGCTGAAAAATTACTTTTTAGAACCCTTAATATGTCAGATTGAAGGACATATAGAGAGTTCTGGGGTAGCTATTTAGGAACTAAGTCAATTCGAGCCTTTTTCTAGAAGCAGCAGAAACTATCCCAGTTTGCATATGCTGCACCTTTGGCCCATATCTCCCAAACGACTACTCCAAATGGCGTGAAACTTGAGGCCTTTGAAAGCTGAGTTAAATAAATTTCCAGTGAGACCTATTTCAGCCAACATGAGTGAGAAACTTGGGAGTTCAGCTATTTGAAGTTGACCCCTGTGCACTGAAAAGTTGTTGACAGCATGTAAAAGTGCCTTTCAGCTTTTGTCTTTTGCTTTTTCATCCCCCTTTGCTTTTGGATGTGTAAGAGCTTGTTGGATCCCTCTATTGCAGCTTGTTTAAGGTTCCCCACTATAAAAGGAAGGCCTCAGACTGCCAAGAAGAAATAGATGAATATACACTTATGCTTTGAGTTGTGAAAACTGTCCCTATTTCTCTTCATATTCCTAGTGTTATACCTTGGGCGTTTAGCAACATCAAGTGGGTCTCTAGGTCTTCTTAATTCAACTAAGAAGGTGATTAACTTCTGTAACACAGTTAACGGAAGAAGATTACCCAAGTGTGCAAAACAAGGTGGGTTATGATCATTCTTGGTAGTCACTTATTCTATCTTCGTTCTTGATTTCCTTTTAATCTTTCTACCCTAACGCATTCTTGATTCACTTGTGCAAATCCTTTCCTTAGTGAAGCTTGAATACATCAATCGGTAACAGAGCTTTGGCTACCCTCTTGGTTAATCTTCCATTCCCCAAAATAATCCCCTTAAGCCAATCACAAAATCATCCCATACAAAACCCTTACATTTCATCCATCGTGCCTTCATTGAGGAACTTCCGGAAAGAGCTACCCTTGATAGACATTGATTTGATTAGCCTAAAATCCAAAGATTTTATGGCCAAAACTATGAGTTTACAACCTGGATTTCTAAGGAAGAGCAAGCCTTTGATTGTCACAACCTTAGTGACCAAGAAAAGTTCGAGATGGTTATTTCAAAATTGAGAGGTTGTGCACTTCAACGGTGGAAGAGTTACAAGTTTAAGAGAAGGAAGAAACGAAAAGAGAAGGTAAGAACTTGGAAGAAGTTGAGGGGTAAGTTGATGGGTGCCTTTTGCCCACCCACTTCCGTGCTCAAACATGTTTCTCCACTTCCTAAGAAGAATAGCTCAAGGCACTCATGTGCGAACATCCTTTTCAACAAGGGAACTCCAAAGAATCATCACACTCCTAGCCTTCCTACCTTGCTTCCCTTGAAGGAAATCATCTTTTATGAAGATCAAGAAGTAAACAAAGACGAGGAAGATTTAAATCGGTTTGATACACCTCCCATCTTTGATGAAGAACTCCTAAAATTTGAACACTATGGTGATGAAGAGCTCTTAGACTTTGAAGAGTTATGGGAAACCACGACTCCATCTTCTTGTGAGGAATAAGGACAAGTTTGCAAGGAAGAACTTCATCTTCCTCTTTGCATGGATTTTCATCATGAAGACAATGAGATTATCTTTGACCTACCTCCAAGATTTGATGAGCATGAAGATGGCTAAGGCTCTTGTAAGGTATTAATCATCTTGCGTGGCCCGCAAAATTTTGAATTGGAGCAAGAGGCGATTGTACAAGGATTCGAGCGGTGCTCAACTCAAGGACGCCGTCCTTACTCTCAACAAGAATTACTGGTAATTCATGTCGAACAACGGGAGTATGATGCATATCTCCTAGGGCATTACGTACAACCTTGCTCATCCAATCCTTTTGGGGTAACTTCATTTCAAATCCAAGTTCGGAAAGATCTCTTTTCAACTCCATTGTTTGAATTCCATGATAAAAGGCACTTTATGGAGTTTTACTTGAACTTCAAAAGGCAATTTTTAAAAGACACAGTTCGGACCACTAGTGTAGCAACTTGGTGACCCTCATCATCTAGCTTCGAGGTGGTTTAAATCTTTTTTATTACATTAGGCTTTAATTTCAGAAAGTTAGCTTTCCAATAAAGTAAATTTCAAGTCATTTGGACTTCATTTACCCATCCAACTCTACTCTTAAAGTTCAACTATACAATCTGCCTAGATTACAGCGCAACAGCCCGGTTTTGTGAGCGTGATTATTGAAGCTTAAAATGGATATAAGAAGCTCAAAAATTACTTTTTGGAACCCTTAGTATGTCAGATTGAAGGACGTATAAAGAGTGCTATGGTAGGTGTTAAGGAAATAAGTCAACGAGAGCCTTTTTCTGGATGCAGCAGAAACTATCCCAGTTTGCATATGTTGCACCTTTTTTTTGCCCCATATCTCCCAAACGTCTACTCCAAATGGCGTGAAACTAGACGCACGTGAAATATAACTTCAAGAGATTTCCAACAAGACCTATTTTAGCCAATGTCAGTGGAAAGCCTAGGAGTTACAGCTGTTTCAAGTTGACCCTCGTGCACTGAAACCTTGTTGACAGCAAGTAAAAATACTTTTCAGTTTTTGTCTTTTGCTTTTTCGTCCCCCTTTGCTTTTGGACGTGTTAGAGCTTGTTTGTTCCCTCTTTTGCAGCTTGTATAAGGTTCCCCACTATAAAAGGAAGGCCTTCGACTACCAAGAAGAAATAGATGAATATACACTTATGCTTTGAGTTGTGAAAACTCTCCCCATTTCTCTTTAAATTCCTAGTGTTATGTCTTGGGTGTTTGGCAACCTCAATTGGGTCTCTAGGTCTTCTTAATTCAGCTAAGAAGGTGATCAACTTCTGGAACATAGTTAAAGGAAGAAGATTTCCCAAGTGTGCAAAACAAGGTGGGTTATCATCACCCTTGGTAGTCCACTTATTCTATCTTCATTCTTGATTTCCTTTTCATCTTTCTAGCCAAATGCATTCTTGATTCACTTGTGGAAATCCTTTCCTTAGTGAAGCTTGAATACATTGGTATCAGCGCTTTGGCTACCCTCTTGGCCAATCTTCCATTCCCCAAACACATCCCCTTAACCCAATCACAAAATCATCCCATGAAGAACCCTTACATTTCATCCATCATGCCTTCATGGAGGAACTTCCGGAAAGAGCTACCGTTGATAGACATTGATTTGATGAGCATAAAATCCTAAGATTTTATGGCCAAAACGATGAGTTTACAACTTGGTTTTCTAAGGTAGAGCAAGCCTTTGATTGTCACGACCTTTTTTGCCAAGAAAAGTTCGAGATGGTTATTTCAAAATTGAGAGGTTGTGCACTTCAATGGTGGAAGAGTTACAAGTTTAAGAGAAGAAAGAAAGGAAAAGAGAAGGTAAGATCTTGGAAGAAGTTGAGGGGTAAGTTGATGTGTGCCTCTTGCCCACCCACTTACGTGCTCAAACACATTTCTCCACTTCCGAAGAAGAATGGCTCAAGGCACTCATGTGCGGGCATCCTTTTCAACAAGAGGACTCCAAAGAGTCATCACACTCCTAGTCTTCCTACCTTGCTACCCTTGAAGAAAATCATCTTCTATGAAGATCAAGAAGTAAACAAACAGGAGGAAGATTTAAATCGGTTTTATCCACCTCCCATCTTTGATGAAGAACTCCAAAAATTTGAACACTATGGTGATGAAGAGCTCTTAGACTTTGAAGAGCTAGGGGAAACCACGGCTCCATCTTCTTGTGAGGAAGAAGGACAAGTTTGCAAGGAAGAACTTCATCTTCCTCTTTGCAAGAATTTTCATCTTCAAGACAATGAGATTATCTTTGACCTACCTCCAAGATTTGATGAGCCTGAAGATGGCTAAGGCTCTTGTAAGGTATTAATCATCTTGCGCGACGCACAAAATTTTGAATTGGAGCAAGAGGCGATTGTACAAGGATTCGAGCGGTGCTCAACTCAAGGAGGTTGTCGTTACCCTCAACAAGAATTACGGGTAATGCATTCCCAACAACGGGAGTATGATGCATATCTGTTAAGGCATTACACACATCCTTGCTCATCTAATCCTTTTGGGGTAACTTCATTTCAAACCCATGTTCGGAAAGATCGTTTTTCATCTTCATTGTTTGAATTCCATGATAAAAGGCACTTTATGGAGTTTTACTTGAACTTCAAAGGGCAATTTTTAAAAGACACAGTTCGGACCGCTGGTGTAGCAACTTGGTTACCGTCATCAGCTAGCTTCAGGGTGGTTTAAATCCGTTTTAATACATTAGGCTTTAATTTCAAAAAGTTAGCTTTCCAATAATGGAAATTTCAAGTCATTTGGACTTCATTTACCCATCCAACTCCGCCCTCAAAGTTCAGCTATACAATCTGCCTAGATTACAGCGCAGCAGCCCGATTTTGTGAGCTTGATTATTAAAGCTTAAAATGGATATAAGAAGCTCAAAAATTACATTTTTGAACCCTTAATATGTCATATTGAAGGACAAATAAAGAGTGCTAGGGTACGTATTTAGGAAATAAGTGAATGGGAGCCTTTTTCTAGATACAGCAGAAACTATCCCAGTTTGCATATGCTGTACCTTTTGCTCCATATCTCCCAAACGGCAAGTCCAAATCGCGTGAAACTTAAGGCACACGAAAACTGACTTTAAGATATTGCCATCAAGACTTATTTTAGCCAATGTGAGTGAGAAACCTAGGAGTTATAGCTATTTGAAGTTGACCCTCGTCCACTAAGAACTTGGTGACAGCATGTACAAGTACTTTTCAGCTTTTGTCTTTTGCTTTTTCGTCCCCCTTTGCTTTTGGACGTGTAAGAGCTTGTTGGCTCCCTCTTTTGCAGCTTGTTTAAGGTTCCCCACTATAAAAGTAAGGCCTTGGACTCCCAAGAAGAAATAGATAAATATACACTTATGCTTTGAGTTGTGAATACTCTCCCCATTTCTCTTCAAATTCCTAGTGTTATGTCTTGGGTGTTTGGCAACCTCAAGTGGGTGTCTGGGTCTTCTTAATTCAACTAATAAGGTGATCAACTTCTGCAACATAGTTAAAGGAAGAAGATTGCCCAAGTGTGTAAAACAAGGTGGGTTATCATCACCCTTGGTAGTCCGCTTGTTCTATCTTGGTTCTCTATTTCCTTTTCATCTTTCTACCCAAATGCATTCTTGATTCACTTGTGCAAATCCTTTCCTTAGTGAAGCTTGAATATATTGGTATCAGCGCTTTGGCTGCCCTCTTGGCTGATCTTCCATTCCCCAAATACATCCCCTTAACCCAATCACAAAATCATCCCATAAAGAACCCTTACATTTCATCCATCATGCCTTCCTTGAGGAACTTCCGAAAAGAGCTACCCTTGATAGACATTGATTTGATTAGCCTAAAATCCAAAGATTTTATGGCCAAAACGATGAGTTTACAACTTCATTTTCTAAGGTAGAGCAAGCCTTTCATTATCACAACCTTACTGACGAAGAAAAGTTTGAGATGGCTATTTCAAAATTGAGAGGTTGTGCACTTCAATGGTGGACGAGTTACAAGTTTAAGAGAAGGAAGAAAGGAAAAGAGAAGGTAAGAACTTGGAAGAACTTGAGGGGTAAGTCGATGGGTGCCTTTTGCCCACCCACTTACGTGCTTAAACATGTTTCTCCACTTCCTAAGAAGAATGGCTCAAGGCACTCATGTGCGGACATCCTTTTCAACAAGGGGAGTCCAAAGAGTCATCACACTCCTAGCCTTCCTACCTTGCTGCCCTTGAAGGAAATCGTCTTCTATGAAGATCAAGAAGTAAACGAAGAGGAGGAAGATTTAAATCGGTTTGATCCACCTCCCATCTTTGATGAAGAACTCCTAAAACTTGAACACTATGGTAATACAGAGCTCTTAGACTTTGAAGAGTTAGGGGAAACCATGGCTCCATCTTCTTGTGAGGAAGAAGAACAAGTTTGCAAGGAAGACCTTCATCTTCCTCTTTGCAAGGATTTTCATCATGAAGACAATGATATTATCTTTGACCTACCTGCAGGATTTGATGAGCATAAAGATGGCTAAGGCTCTTGTAAGGTATTAATCATCTTGCGCGGCCCATAAAATTTTGAATTGGAGCAAGAGGCGATTGTACAAGGATTTGAGCGGTGCTCAACTCAAGGAGGTTGTCCTTACTCTCAACAACAATTGCGGGTAATTCATGCCCAACAACGGGAGTATGATGCATATCTCATAGGGCATTACATACAACCTTGCTCATTCAATCCTTTTGGGGTAACTTCATTTCAAATCCAAGTTCGGAAAGATATTTTTTCATCTCTATTGTTTGAATTCCATTATAAAAGGCACTTTTTGGCGTTTTACTTGAACTTCAAAAGGAAATTTTTAAAAGACACAGTTCGGACGGCTAGTGTAGCAACTTGGTGACCCTCATCACCTAACTTGATGGTGGTTTAAATCCATTTTATTACTTTAGGATTTAATTTTAGAAACTTAGCTTTCCAATAAAGCAAATTTCAAGTCATTTGGACTTCATTTACCCATCCAACTCCGCCATCAATGTTCAGCTATACAATCCGCCTAGGTTCTAGCGTAGCACCCCGGTTTTGTGAGCTTGATTATTCAAGCTTAAAATGGATGTAGAAATCTCAAAAATTACTTTTTGGAGCCCTTAATTTGTCGCATTAAAGGACATATAAAGAGTTCTACGGTAGGTATTTAGGAAATAAGTCAATGTGAGACTTCTTCTAGATGCAGCAGAAACTATCCCAATTTGCATATGCTACACCTTTTGCCCTATATCTCCCAAGCGATTACTCCAAATGGCGTGAAACTTGAGCCACGTGAAAGATGACTTCAAGAGATTTCCAGCAAGACCTTTTTGAGCCAATGTGAGTGAGAAACCTAGGAGTTATAGCTATTTGAAGTTGACCCTCGAGCATTGAAAACTTGCTGACAGCATGTAAAAGTACCTTTCAGCTTTTGCGTTTTGCTTTTTGGTGCCCCTTTGCTTTTGGACATGTAAGAGCTTGTTGGTTCCCTCTTTTGCAGCTTGGTCAAGGTTCCCCACTATAAAAGGAAGGCCTTGGACTGCCAAGAAGAAATAAATGAGTATACACTTCTGCTTTGAGTTCTGAAAACGCTCCCCATTTCTATTCAAATTCCTAGTGTTATATCTTCGGTGTTTGGCAACCTCAAGTGGGTCTCTAGGTCTTCTTAATTCAACTAAGATGGTGATTAACTTCTGCAACATAGTTAAAGGAAGAAGATTGCCCAAGTGTCCAAAACAAGGTGGGTTATCATCACCGTTGGTAGTCCACTTGTTCTATCTTGGTTCTTGATTTCCTTTTCATCTTTCTACCCAAATGCATTCTTGGTTCACTTGCGCAAATCCTTTCCTTAGTGAAGCTTGAATACATTGGTGTTAGCTCTTTGGCCACTCTCTTGGCCAATCTTCCATTCCCCAAACACATCGCCTTAACCCAATCACAAAATCATCCAATAAAGAACCCTTACATTTCATCCATCATGCCTTCATTGAGGAGCTTCCGGAAAAAGCTACCCTTGATAGACATTGATTTGATTAGCCTAAAATCCCAAGATTTTATGGCCAAAACGATGAGTTTACAACTTCGTCTTCTAAGGTAGAGCAAGCCTTTGATAGTCACAACCTTACTGACCAAGAAAAGTTCGAGATGGTTATTTCAAAATTGAGACGTTGTGCACTTTAATGGTGGAAGGGTTACAAGTTTAAGAGAAGGAAGAAAGGAAAAGAGAAGGTAAGAACTTGGAAGAAGTTGAGGGGTAAGTAAATGGGTGCCTTTGCCCACCCACTTACATGCTCAAACATGTTTCTCCACTTCCTAAGAAGAATGGCTCAAGGCACTCATGTGCAGACATCCTTTTCAACAAGGGGAGTCCAAAGAGTCATCACACTCTTAGCCTTCCTACCTTGCTTCCCTTGAAGGAAATCATCTTATATGAAGATCAAGAAGTAAACGACGAAGAGGAAGATTTAAATTGGTTTGATCCACCTCCCATCTTTGATGAAGAACTCCTAAAATTTCAACACTATGGTGATGAAGAGCTCTTACACTTTGAAGAGTTAGGGGAAACCACGGCTCCATCATCTTGTGAGGAAGAAGGAAAAGTTTGCAAGGAAGAACTTCATCTTCCTCTTTGCAAGGATTTTCATCATGAAGACAATGAGATTATCTTTGACCTACCTCCAGGATTTGATGAGCATAAAGATGGCTAAGGCTCTTTCAAGGTATTAATCATCTTGCGCGGGCCATAAAATTTTAAATTGGAGCAAGAGGCGATTGTACAAGGATTGGAGCGGTGCTCAACTCAAGGACGTTGTTCTTACTCTCAACAAGAATTGAGGGTAATTCATTCCCAACAACGGGAGTATGATGCATATCTCCTAGGGCATTACATACAACCTTGCTCATCCAATCCTTTTGGGGTAACTTCATTTCAAATCCAAGTTTGGCAAGATCTTTTTTCATCTCCATTGTTTGAATTCCACAGTAAAAGGTACTTTCTAGAGTTTTACTTGAACTTCAAAATGCCATTTTTAAAAGACACAGTTTCGGACAGCAAGTGCAGCAACTTGGTGACACTAATCACCAAGCTTTGAGGTGGTTTAAATCTGTTTTATTACTTTACGATTTAATTTTAGAGAGTTAGCCTTCCAATAAAGCAAATTCCATGTCATTTGGACTTCATTTGCCCATCCAACGCAGCTTTGAAATATTAGCTATACAATCTGCCCAGATTCCAGCACAGTAGCCCGGTTTTGTGAGCTTGGTCATTCAAGCATAAAATGGATACAAGATGCTCAAAAATTACTTTTTGGAACCCTTAGTATGTCATATTGAAGGGAATATAAATATTTCTAGTGTAGGTATTTGGGAAATCTGTCAATGGCAGCCTTTTTCTAGAAGCAGCAAAAACTATCCCAGTTTGCATATGCTGCACCTTTTGCCCCATATCTCCCAAACGGCTACTCCAAATGTCGTGAAACTTAAGGCCCCTAAAAGATGACTTCCAAGTATTTCCAACAATACCTATTTTAGCCAATTAGAGTAAGAAACCTAGGAGTTATAGCTGTTTGGTGTTGACCCTTCTGCACTGAAAAGTTGCTGACATCATGTAAAAGTACTTTTCCGCTTTTGTCATTTGCTTTTTGGTCCCCCTTTGCGTTTGGACATGTAAGAGCCTGTTGGTTCCCTCTTTTGTAGCTTTTTAAGGGTTCCCCACTACCAAAGGAAGGCCTTGGGTTGCCAAGAAGAAATAGATGAATATACATTTTTGCTTTGAGTTGTGAAAACTCTCCCCATTTCTCTTCAAATTCCTAGTGTTATATCTTAGGTGTTTGGCAACCTCAAGTGGGTCTCTAGGTCTTCTTTATTCAACTAAGAAGGTGATTAAGTTCTGTAACTTAGTTGAAGGGAGAAGATTGCCCAAGTGTGCAAAACAAGGTGGGTTATCATTATCCTTGTTAGTCCAGTTGCTCTATCTTGGTTCTTGATTTCCTTTTCATCCTTCTACCCAAATACATTCTTGATTCACTTGTGCAAATCCTTTCCTTAGTGAAGCTTGAACACATCATTGATGTTCTTGCTCATCCTCAGAATAAATCAAGATGCCATCAAAGTAGACTGCCACGAACTTGTCAATGTAAGGTTTGAATACTTGATTCATTAGCCTCATGAATGTACTAGGAGCATTAGAAAGAGCAAATGGCATAACAAGCCATTCATACAAACCACCTTTAGTCTTGAATGCAGTGTTCTATTCATCTCCCTCATGGATTCTAATCTGGTAGTATCCACTTCGAAGATCAATCTTGGAGAATACCTTAGAGCCATGTAGTTCATCCAACATATCTTCAAGCCTAGGTATGGGATACCTATACTTGATTGTGATTTTGTTTATGGCTTTACTATTCACACACATTCGCTGGCTGCCATCTTTCTTCGGAACCAACAACGCACGTATAGCATAAGGGCTTAAGGACTCACGTACAAGCCCTTTTGACATCAACTCCTCGACTTGCCTTTGAATCTCCATGGTCTCCTTTGGTTTCATCCTATAAGATGGCATGTTTGGAAGAATTGAACAAGGAATGAGATCAATGTGGTGTTGGATATCTCTTTTGGGAGGTAAACCCGTAGGTATCTCCTCGAGAAACAAATAGCAGAAGTTTTCAATCAGTGTTCTTACAATGGGGTGATAGGCATCAAACCTTCTGGTTCGTTTTGCATGCTTATTATCCACTCTTTAAAGGCCTTAAACTCATGTTAAGAAGCCTTTAGGATGGGTCCACTCACTGACAGTAAACAATCAAGTTGTCTGGGCCTTTTTTCCGGCTGAATTTCGTGGAGTTTTGATGGAAATAAAGAGGCTACGGTGATCTTCTTGCCATCCTTAGTAAAGGAGTAGTTGTTTAGGTAACCATTGTGCATAACCTTTTGTTCGTACAACCATGGCCTTCCTAATAGCATATGACATGCATCCATTGGAATCACATCACACCATAACTCATCTTGATAGTTCTTTCCAATGGAGAAAGAAATCAAGCACCAAGAGTTAACTTGAATTCCCTTACATTGATTTAGCCATTGGATGTTGTATGGGTGTGGATGAGTCATTGTTTGTAGCCCTAGTTTCTCAATCATGCTTAGAGAAACTACATTTGCGCAGCTCCCTCCATCAATGATCAAAGAGCACACTTTCCCTTGGACAGTACAACGAGTATGGAAGTTGTTCTCCCTTTGTTCATCTTTAAGTCCCTTTTGGTTGCTTAGAACTCTTCTCAAAACCAGGAGTTCACCTTCATTACCCTCTTTAACAAGTTCTTCTTGAGTTTCCTTAAGTTCTGGTTCATTTTCAACCTCATTTTCTTCCTCCTCAAAGCTCTCCTTCCAGATTGTCCATTCAGCCAAGGTGATTACCTTTCTGTTTGGGCACTCTAATGCTATGTGTCCAAGCCCTTGACATTTGAAACACCTTCTATTGCTCATTGGGTTAGGATTAGGCCTATTTTGTGGTGCTCGGGTTCTTTGTAGGAAGGAAGGGGATGGATTTTATGGCTTAGGAATTGGATTGGAACTCCCCTTGTTAAAAGGTTGGTTCTGGTTCAAAGGCCATGTGCTTTGAGGTTTAAAGGGTGGTCTTGCCTTCTTTTGCTGCTCCACTTTATGTGCCAAGACACAAACATCGTCCAACGAAGTATATGCTTGCAATTCAGCGACATTAGAGTACCTAGGATCAAGTCCTCCCAAGTACCTAACTATGGTTTGTTGTACTGGCTCTTGAATGCCACACTTAATAAGCAACTTTTCAAACTCACGTGTATATTCTTCAACACTCATATTACCTTGAGTAAGGTTATGAAGTTGAGAATAATCATCTTCAACACAAGTTGGTGGTAGAAAACGTGCCTTGATTTTGGATTTCATTTTATCCGAAGTACGGATTCTTGATTTCCTTTCTCTTAACTGTTTAGCACTTAGGTTTGTCCACCACATAGGTGCATACTTTCTGAGTCTTAAAGTGACCAACTTAACCTTGTTACCATCAGGAACATGTTTATATTCAAGGACTCTCTCACTAGCATACAACCAATCAAGGAACTCTTCAGGATCAAGCTTACCTTCAAATTCAGGAACTTCCACTTTAGAATCATTGGAATTGGCTTAAAACTGTGGCTCTCCTCTCATCATTCTGGTTGGTTCTTCTTCACTTGAAGAATAAACTTCATGGCTAAAGACTTGTTCACGTCCTCTAGGTTTATATTGAAGAGTTTCTTCACTCAGTTTGTGCTTTTGCTTCAAAACCGAACCCAATTGCTTTGTCAAGTACTCATTTTGCGCTTGGCTTTCTTGATTCTTTAGTGAGTCCTCTCAAATTTTGCTGGCCAAGAACTCATTCTGCTTGATCAAAGCCTCAAAAATCTCCTCCAAGGTCATGCTTGTCGAAGTCATCCATGAACAAGCTTGCTTAAGCAAGTAGAACAACACGGAATAGGGGTGGCACAAACGTGCTTAATGGCACGGGGTGACCGTGCTATTGTTCTGCCAGGCGTGGCGAAAAAAAGCAAGTTTTATCAGTTTTCTGTTTTCACTTAACCTAGTTATGAAACTAACTTTGTGTTTGGATTTTTGAGTGGGACGAATTTCTTGAAGGGTGAGGGACGTACCAGGCCTAGGAGAAACCAGGCTCTGATACCAAATATGATGCACCTTTGAGGGAAAGAAGGAAAACTAAAGCAAGATTGCAATAGCTCACGGTTAAGCACACTGAATTTCAGTTCAACGCCTTGAACTGGTGTAAAAGACCAATTAAAATGATAGAGCTAAACTCGATGTTTTGATACAGAAACACCACCAAACTCAAGCTTAGGGTCCCTAATCTTTTATTAAGATACAGAGACTCCACTTAAAAAAATGTTTGGACTTACTTGATCACCACCTTAATCGACCTAATTAAGGATAAGCAAGTGAAGTGTTTGGAATCCGAAAGCAAAAGCTCTCAAAAGAGTATTATGAAATTCAAGTGTCAGCCAAAGACCATGTCAAACATAAGGGTATAAGCCTAGCAAACAACCATCTAAGCAAGCACACACCTAGACCTTACCCTCCTAGGGAGGAAAGGCATTAATTAAGCTTAATCTACACGGTTAGTGCTAACCGTGTACTAACCTAGTTTTAACTCAAACAAATTACATTCAAAACATTAAAAACAGCTGTCAAATGATGTTTACAACTCAATTAGACTACGATCAAGCTTAATCATAAAGTTTGCTAGGCTAAGAGCACATGGTTTAGCCGAAAAGAGCAATCCCCTTTAGTGCTAGCCAATCACCTTCAAGAGACAAGGTTTTTTTGTAGCAAGCTTGCTACTGGTTGCTCTTCTCAAGATACTCAGTTGATTATTGGCCTTCTGAACTCCTTGGGACGTGTGCCAAGCTAGATTGGATGAAATAAAGAGACGGGAGGAGGGAAAATAAAATCGGACTGGTGAACCGGGTTCACGAGCAGAATTGAGCGAATTTTGCAACAACCTTTCACCTCAGCAAAACTTTAAGATGTGTATAACCCCCCTCCCCTAACAAAGAAATCAAGGTTAAACAATGTTTAATTAGTCTAATCCCACTGAAACATTCAATCGTGCAATTTAGGTGCAAAACTAGCCGGTTTCACAAAACTCCTTGATCTTCCACCTTCATATGTGCATGATTGGAAATGAATGCTTGGACCTGAAAGTAGACATGGTAAGGACTCCGAAAATGATAAAATATTTTAAGCCACAATGTATTTTAAGTTATGAGATGAACAAAACCGGCCATTTTTCGGCCAAGCAACTCGGTTGTAACTATTTGGAAGTCCTGCAAAATGTGAGCCATCCCTTAAACTTAGGGCCTTGTTCTTAGACGTTCTGGACTTGGCACATCATGGAAAAGGTCATAGATAGGTAGGACTCCATCACCTAACCTTGGTTTTGGTGGTGTTTCTGTATCGAAAATTCAAGAATAGCTATATCAAAATCGTCCATTTCAGCCACGGGTTCTAAGTGAAACCGTGAGTTTTTTTGTTCTCCATTTCAGTCCGTAGCTCTCTCCTTGATTCTCCTTGATTGTAAGCGTGAATTCACTAAGCTTTACATCATATTTGGTATTAGATTTGACTTTCTCCTCCACCTAGTATCCTTTTCCATGCATCCAGATTCATCCCTTACTCATTTCTCAAACACAAGTTAGATTGTATCCTATATTCAAACGGGTTCACCATGAGTGGTAGTATGAGTTCAGAAGAAAAAATTGTTGTTGTTTCAAAGAGTAATCATGAGATTACTTTTCTAATCAAGAATTGAAGAGTACCAATCAAGAGTTGAAGGCTCAGAATGAGTACCTACACAAACAGCTAGGGACCTCTCTCAAACAAAAGCAAAAGATGTGTAAAGAACCCGTTTATTCAGAACTACGAAGACAAGAACAAGTCTTCAACCATACTCTTGATTCCTTTACTGAGCAGGAACCATTGAGAATGCCAACGCTAGACCCATGTATGCAAGCTAACGCTTATGAGTTTAGAGTTGAAATTTCAGAATATGAAGGCAAGCTTGATCCAAAGGAGTTCTTAGACGGGTTACACACGGTGGAGAGAGTATTCACGTACAAGGATGTTTCTGATGACAAGAAAGTCAAGTTGGTGGCCCTAAGACTACGTAAGTATGCTTCTTTATGGTGGACCAACTTATGTGCAAAACGAGTTAGGGAACGTAAGCCTCAAATTAGAGCTTGGGAAACGATGAAATCCAAGCTAAATGCTAGGTTTCTTCCCCCTACTTACGTCCAAGATTGCTATTCTCAACTTCATAATCTAAATCAAGGCAATCTAAGTGTTGAAGAGTATACTAGAGAGTTCGAAAAGCTTGTGATTAAATGTGATCTCCAAGAACCAGAAGAAGAAACAATAGTTAGATACTTGGGAGGACTTGATGCTAGATATTCTAATGTTGTTGAATTACAAGCTTATACTACTTTTGATGAGGTTTGCGTGCTAGCTCACAAAGTTGAACAACAAAAGAAGGCTAGACAACCATTTAAACCTCAAATTCAGAAGCCTTTAAACCGGAACCAACCTTTTAACAAGGGGAGTTCCCAACCTATTTTTAAGCCACAAACTCCTTTCCCCTCCAACCCACAAAGAACCCTGGCTCCACAAAAGGCTGCAACACCCCCAATTCGACCTAACCAAAATCCTATGAGCACTAGAAGATGTTTCAAGTGCCAAGGATTAGGGCACATAGCCTCGGAATGCCCTAATCGCAAGGTCATAACTTTGGCGGAATGGAGAGTCGTGGATAAGCAAGAAAAAGAGGAGTAGTATGAAGGTGAAATTGATGAAAACCTTGAGGATAGCCAAAAAGAGGTTGAAGAAGAAGCTGATGAAGGTGAAATGTTAGTTTTGAGGAGCGTCTTGAATGGCCGGAAAGGTGTCAAAGACAAGCAAAGAGAGAACATCTTCCATACAAGGTGCACGGTTTAAGACAAGGTTTGCTCTTTGGTTATTGATGGTGGAAGCTGTGCTAATGTGGTTTCCCTTAGCATGATTGAGAAACTAGGCTTGCAAGCTATGGCCCATCCCCATCCATACAACATATAATGGCTAAACCAAAGCAAAGGACTCAAAGTCAACTCACAGTGTCGTATTTCTTTGTCCATTGGTAACAGCTACTAAGATGAGCTTTGGTGTGATGTTATGCCCATGGATGCAGGTCATGTTTTCCTGGGCAAGCCATGGTTGTATGATAGGAAGATAATGCATGATGGTTTCTTGAACACATACTCCTTTTCTAAGGGAGGCAAGAAGATTACCTTAAAGCCATTATCACCATCCGAACTCCTTAAAAACAAACCCGCAAAAAGGCGTGAACATTCTGGTTGTTTACTTACCTTTAGTGAAAATCTTTTAAAGGCTTTAAGTCATGAATTTAAGGCTTTTAAAGAGTGGATATTAACCATTCAAGATGAACTAGAATCTCCCTTGCCTACTCACCCCATTGCTAAATCACTTATCCAAACATTCTGTCACTTATTCCTAAAGGCAATACCCACGGGTTTACATCCCGAAAGAGATACCCACCACCACATTGATCTCATTCCTGGTTCTATCCTCCCTAATAAGCCAGCTTATAGGATGAACCCAAAGAAAACTATGGAGATATAAAGGCAACTGGAAGAGTTGATGTCAAAAGGGCTAGTACGTGAGTCCTTAAGCCCTTGTGTCGTACCTGCCTTGTTGGTTCCTAAGAAAGACGATAGCCAACGAATGTGGGTGGATGGCAGAGCCATAAACAAAATCACAAGCTAGTATACGTATCCCATACCTAAACTTGAAGACATGTTAGATGAGTTGCATGGCTCAAAGGTGTTTTCAAAGATTGATCTTCGGAGTGGCTACTATCAAATCAGAATAAGAGAGGGAGATGAGTGGAAGATAGCATTCAAGACTAAGGGAGGCTTGTATAAATGGCTTGTCATGCCATTTGGTGTTTCTAATGCTCCTAGTACATTCATGAGGCTAATGAATCAAGTATTCAAGCCTTACATTGGCAAGTTCATGGTAGTCTACTTTGATGACATTCTGGTTTACTCTAAGGACGAGCAAGCACCTTAAGACCACCTGAATCAAGTCATGCATGTCCGTGAACGTGAAAAGCTATATGGTAATCCTAAGAAGTGTAGTTTCTTTACTCAAGAAGTCACATTCTGAGGTTATATTGTTTCTGAAGAAGGTATAAAGGCAGATGAGAGTAAGATAGAAGCTATTTGGTCTTGGCCTCAACCATAAAGCATACATGATGTTCGAAGCTTTCATGGATTAGCTTCCTTTTACAGGAGCTTTATTCGAAACTTCAGTACCATAATGGCCCCCATGACTAAATGGCTTAAGGGTACATCCTTCAAGTGGACCCCCAAAGCACAATCTGTCTTTGAAGAAGTGAAGAAGAGACTTACTCAAGCGCCGGTTCTAACTTTGTTGTGTTTTGAGAAGGTCTTTGAAGTTGAATATGATGCATCTGGAGTGGGAATTGGTGGAGTTCTTACTCAAGAAGGTAAACCAGTGGCCTTCTTTAGTGAGAACTTATGTGACTCAAGAAGAAATTACTCCACTTATGACAAGGAATTCTATGCCATAGTTCGGTGTTTAGAGCGTTGGAGCCATTACTTAGTGGCTAGTGAGTTCATACTACATTCTGATCATGAAGCTTTAAAGTACATTCAAGGTCAACACAACCTTAACTCACGTCATGCTAAATGGTTTGAGTTCCTTTAGTCATTCCACTTCTCCATGAAGCACAACTCAGGAACATCAAACAAAGGTGCGGATGCATTATCAAGGAGGCATCTCCTTTTGTTTCAAGTAGATGCTCATGTTCCTTGTTTTGACCATCTTAAAAGTTTATATGCTAAAGATGAAGACCTTGGGGAGTTATATTCAGTGTGCTTAAAGCACCCCAAGGGGAATTTCTTAGTCCAAGAAGGTTATCTATTTAAGGGAGTACGACTGTGTATTCCCAAGTGTAGCACCCGTGAGCTTTTGATTAGAGAAGTTCATGGTGGTTCCTTGGCAGGGCATTTTGGAGAGTCCAAGACCTTAACCAGGTTAAGGGAGCATTATTACTAGCCACGGATGGAGAAGGATGTTCGAGACGTTACTCGAAGGTGTGGAACGTGCCAAGCAGCCAAGAGTAACACCCTACCTCACGGCCTATACACCCCACTACCCGTACCTACTCTACCTTGTGTCCTATTGATCTTACTCCATGGCCTCAACACTAGAAACCAAGCACTGATGCAATAGCAAGAGTAAAGGAAATTGAGAAGCTCCATGAGTTGGTAAAGGCTCGAATTGAGAAGACTAACGCAGCTTATGAAGCCCAAGCCAATACGCATAGGAGAAAGATTATATTTCAACCTGGAGACCTAGTATGGATTCACCTAAGGAAGGAAAGGTTTCCTTCTAAAAGGAAGAACAAACTCATGCCAAGAGCTGATGGTCCATTTGAGGTCTTCGAAAGAATAAATGGTAATGCTTACAAGGTTTATCTACCTGGAGAATATGGAGTTTCATCCACATTCAATGTGGCGGATTTGAGCTCCTTCCATTCTGATGATTCCCGACCGGATATGAGGATCAAATCTTTCCAACAACGGGACAATTATGGAGTCCCACCAAGCCAAGTCCTTGTCCATGATGAATCAAGTCCAAAACATCCAAGAACAAGGTCCCAAGTCCAGAAGATGGCTCATATTTTACAAGAGACTCAAACAGCAACAACCGGTTTGAATGGCCAGAAAATGCCCGGTTTTGTTCGTCTCATTTCTTAAGCTACATTGTGGCTTAAGTCTAATATTTTTGCATTTTTAGAATCCTTATGATGTCTACTTTCAGCTCCAAGCATTCATTCCCAATCATACTGATGTGTCTATCAAGGGTCTAAGCTAAAACTCAATTCAAGAGCAAAAGCTTAAAACCCAGAGAGAGTTCAATCAAGGAAAAACCAAAGAAAGTGGCATGTAATATGCTGATTGTGAGGCAGCAAACATGCAAGGTAAGGGATGGAATTTAGAATCAATGGATCCTAAATGAGCAAAGGAAAAGGAGCGTGATGTATCTTCAAAGGATTAAATGAAAACACAAGCTAGAAGTCAAAAATAAACGACTTGCAAACTAAAAAATAGCAAAGTGTTCTTCAAACCCATGAGGATAAACAAGGTAAATGGATAGTTCTAAACCTTTGCTTGGATAGAAAAACACCACCAAATGAAAGTTTAGGGCACCTAAACTTGATTAACATACAGAAACACCACTTAAACCAGTTGAAGACTAAGCTTGAACACCACCCTAACCGGCCTAGTTAAGGATAAGCAAGTTTAGTATTTGAGTGTGCAAAGCACGAAAGCAACAAATTCTCTGAACTAGTTTTTGATTTAAATTTAGGTTATATTCTGCCCATGGCCACGTACATCCCTTAAATACAAGCCTAGGAAGCTACCAAGCACGTAAACAAGCACCTAGACCTTACCCTCCCAGGGGGGAAGGGTGTTAACTAAAGCTAATCCTCACGGTTTAGGCTAACCATGTACAAAGCTTTTTCTAACTCAATCAAATTACATCCAAAACATTAAATAAAGCTAATAAATGATGTTTACAACATAACCATGCTTATTTAGTCCTAATACAAGTAGCTCTAGCAAAATAAAGAGAGTGGCAAGCCGTAAAGTGACTTCTTCTTTTCGGCCCTAATACAAGTAGCTCTAGCAAAATAAAGAGAGTGGCAAGCCGTAAAGTTACTTCTTCTTTTCGGCTAACCAATGAGTTTCAAGAACATCTTCTGCTACCTTCGCTTCCCATTAGTTGCTCTTCCCTAGAAAAATCCCTTTTGCAGCTGATCATTGCCCTTCCAGATATTTTGAGATGTGTTCCACTTAATAATGGAAGAAGTAAACCATAGGAAAAGGAAAATTGCAACCGTGTTGCTGAACCTAGTTCACGGCAATTTCTGGTTGGTTTTCTAACCCGTTTTAAGCTTACCAAAAGTGAGCATGATTTTGTTTTTAGGCCATGGGGCGAAACCATAGGATGTGTGCAAACCCCCCCTGTAAAGAAATCAAGGTTAAACCATGTTTAATTAGGGTAATTCTACTAAAACATTTAACCATGCAGTTTTGAACCAAAACTGGCAGTCTTGACAAAATGCCTTGATCTCTTTACTTCCTCTTGGTATGATTGGATTTCAATGCTTTGAACTAAAAGTATACATATTGGGGATTCCAAAAAGGTAAAAATCCAAGACTTAAACCAACACTAAGCTTAAGAAATCACATGCTCAAAACTAGGTACATTCTGGTCTTGCTGGGCAATTTGGATACCTTGGGTTTATTAGCCAATTTGACTGGGTAAATGAAGTCCAAATGGAATGAAACATGATTTTGTGGGAAGCTAACTTCTTGAACTTCAATCAGAATGCAAAATATTAAACTTAAACGTCAAATAGATCTAGCTAATTAAGCTCTCAAAATGGGTTTGCTGCTAAAATATAACCCATGGCTTGTTGTTTCAGGTCTTAAACAAAATGCAGATGCTTTAATCAATTAAAGGCCATCAAAATGAGATTACCTTGATTGATTTGAGGTTTTAAATGAAGGGGCATGGAGAGATCTCCATCATTCTCCCCTTGTTGAAGAAGATTTGACCTCAAATCTGATTAAGTAATCACCTTCTCTTCTTGACTCATTTTGGGCTGAAATAAGATCATCCACCCAAATACGTCTCTATTGACCTTAGAGAATCTTTTCTTATCACGCCCCTTGCTGATTTGACTATTGGTTGGAGGGGACTCTTAGCTCTTACCTTGAACCACTTCTTCAAATGCTCTTACTTCAAAATTGGGAGCATCAAGTGATGGTTCACCAAAAGTGGGGAATAGGCTAAGATGTTCATGGACTTTTGATGGATGGTGGGTGTCCAAAAGCAGCATGTCACCTTCATCTTCCTCAATCTCTATCTCCTCAAGATCATCTTCTTCATTCTCTTCTTTTTCCCCCTCTAGTTCGGTCTCTTCTAATGCCTTCCACTCAGCTGGAGTGATATATCTTCGATTTGTGCAATCTGATGCTAAGTGCCCAAGTCCTTGGCACATAAAACATCTTTCCATGCCTTTAAAGAGGTTTTTCGGTGTGGGATGTGGGGGTTGGCCTTGCTGTCGAGTTGGTTTTTTTTGTGGAATGGGGGGAATAGATGTCGTGGGCTTAGGGGTGGAAAAAGGACTCCCCTTCTTCACGGTTTGTTCATGGGGTTGGGGTGAAGGACGTGGGAATTCATGCTTTAAGGGCTGTTTTCTTTTCTTTTGTTGCTCAACCCTGTGAGCCAGCACACAAACTTCATCAAAAGAAGTATAAGCTTACAAATCAACCACATTAGATTACCTAGGATCAAGTCGTCCCAAGTACCTAACTATGGTTTGTTCTTCTAGTTCTTGAAGATCACAGTTAATCACAAGCTTTTCAAACTCACGAGTGTACTCCTTTACACTCAAATTACCTTGATTCAGATCGTGGAGTTGTGAGTAACAATCTTGAACATAGGTAGGAGGAAGAAACCGAGCCTTAAGCTTGGATTTCATCTTCTCCCATGTTGCGATTTTGGACTTCATTTCTCTAACTCTCTTGGCACAAAAATTAGTCCACTAAAGAGAAGCATGTTTACGAAGCCTCAGAGCAACCAGCTTCACCTTCTTGTCTTCAGGGATTTCCTTGTACTCAAAAACTCTCTCAACCGCGTGTAGCCAATCCAAAAACTCTTTAGGATCAAGCTTGCCTTTAAATTCTGGAATTTCAAGCTTCAAATCATTTGAGTTTACTTCAACTTTTGGGTCTGGTGTAACCGTTCTCTCTTTTTCATCCTCACCGAATGAATCGAGGCTATGGCTACGCACTTGCTCTTGGATCTGTGGTTTAGATTGGTGCGGCTCTTCGCACATGTCCTGTTTTTGCTTTAAGAATGCACCAATCTGTTTGCATAGGTACTCATTTTGTGCCTTCAATTCTTGATTAGAACTCTTCAATTCTTGGTTAGAAGAAGTAGTCTCATGATTACTCTTGAAAACAGCATCAAGTTTTTCCCCTAAACTCAAACCGATACTCATAGAGCAACTGGTTCAAGTGTATGCAGAATTGAGCTTTGTGTTTAAGGAATGGAGATGGATGTGATTCTAGAAGTGTGGGAACGTACCAGGCCTAGGGGAAACCAAGCTCTGATACCAAAGTTGATGTATATGTCAACAGTCTAAGCTAAAACTCAATTCAAGAGCAAAAGCTTAAAACTAAAAGAGAGTTCAATCAAAGAAAAACCAAGGAAACTGGCATGTAATATGCCGGTTGTGAGGCAGCAAACACATGAGGTAGGGGATGGAATTTAGAATCAAGGGATTCTAAATGAGAAAGGGAAAAGAAACTTGATGTATCTTCAAAGGATTAAGTGAAAACACAAGCTAGAAGTCAGAAATACACGACTTGCCAACTAAAAACTAGCAAAGTGTTCTTCAAATGCGCGAGGATAAACAAGGTAGATGGATAGATCTAAACCTCTGTTTGGATACAGAAACACCACCAAACAAAATTTTAGGGCCCCTAAACTTGATTAAGATACAGAAACACCACTTAAACAAGTTTAAGACTAATCTTGAACACCACCCTAACGGGCCCAGTTAAGGATAAACAACTTTAGCATTTGAGTGTGCAAAGCACAAAAGCAACAAATGCTCCCAACTGGCTTTTGAGTCAAATTCAGGTTATGTTCTACCGATGGTCGAGTACATCCCTTAAATACAAGCCTTGGAAGCTACCAAGCAAGTAAACAAGCACCTAGACCTTACCCTCCTAGGGAGGAAGGGTATTAACTAAAGCTAATCCTCACGGTTTAGGCTAACCATGTACAAAGCTTGTTCTCACTCAATCAAATTACATCCAAAGCATTAAATAAAGCTAATAAATGGTGTTTACAACATAACCATGCTTATTTAGTCCTAATACAAGCAGCTCTAGAAAAATAAATGGAGTGGCCACGCGTAAAGTGACTTCTTCTTTTTGGCTAACCAATGAACTTCAAGAACATCTTTTGCTGGCTTTGCTTCCTATTGGCTGTTGTTCCCAATAAAAATCCCTTTTACAGCTTATCATTGCCCTCGTAGATAGCTTGGGATGTGTGCCACTCAGCAATGGAAGAAGTAAGCCGATAGGAGAAGGAAAAATGCAACCGCGCTACTGAACCGGGTTCACGGTAGTTTCTAGCCGATTTTCTAACCTATTTTAAGCTTACCAAAAGTGAGCATGATCTTGTTTTCAGTCCATGGGGGGAAACCTTAGGATGTGTACAAACCCCCCTGCAAAGAAATCAAGGTTAAACCATGTTTAAGTGGGGTAATTCTACTAAAACATTTAACCGTGCAATTTTGAACCAAAACTGGCTGTCTTGACAAAATGCCTCGATCTCTTTACTTCCTCTAGGTATGATTTGATTTCAATGCTTCAAACTAAAAGTATACATCTTGGCGATTCCAGAAAGGTAAAAATCAAAGACTTAGACCACCATTATGCCTAAGAAATCACATGCTCAAAATTGGGTACATTTTGGTCATACTGGGCAATTTGGATACCTTGGCTTTATTAGCCAATTTGAGTGGGTAAATGAAGTCTAAATGGAATGAAACTTGATTTTCTGGAAGGATAACTTCTTGAACTTCAATCGGAATGCAAAATATTGAACTTAAATGCCAAAGAGATCTAAGTAATTAAGCTCTCAAAAATGGGTTTACTGCTTAAATATAACCCGTGACCTGCTGTTTCAGGTCTTAAACAAAATGTGGATTCTTTAATCAATTAAAGGCCATCAAAATGAGATTAACTTGATTGATTTGAGGTTTTAAATGAAGGGGCATGCAGATATCGCCATCACAAACACATAAGAAGATGGGAGATCAAGGCATTTTATCTAACCAGCCAGTTTTGGATCAAAACTGCACGATTGAATGTTGGAGTGGAATTACCCTACTTAAGCATGGTTAAACCTTAATTTCTTTGCAAGGTGGGTTTGCACATAACATAAGGTTTCCCCCCATACCCTGAAAACCAAATCATGCTAACTTTTGCTAAGCTTAAACCAGGTCAGAAAACTGGGTTGTATACTGCCTATGAACCCTGTTTGATATAGCCGGCTGGTTTTTCCTCCAACCGTGGGTTTCTTCCTTACTAGCTTGAGTGGCACACGTCCCAAGGTGTCTAAAAGGCCAATGATCAGCTGCAAAAAGAGAAGGCATTGAAAAGAACAACCAATGGCATGCAAGCTGCAAAAGACTTTGTCCCTTGAAGGCTATTGGCTGGCGGTAAAGGGGTTCCTACTTTTCGGCTGGTTCACATGCTCTCAGCCTAGTAACCTGTTTGTTTAAGCTTAAATATGAGTTAATTAAAGTGTAAACATCATTAGTCTTACTTTGTTTAATGCTTTGAATGTAATTAGATTAGTTTACAGCTTGGTTTGTACACGGTTAACTCTAACCGTGAGCATTAGCCTAATGAAGACCTTTCCTCCATAGGAAGGAAAGCTCTAGGTTTGTGCTAGCTTGGTTGTGTGTTTGCTAGGCTTGTAAACTTAAGGAAAACACGACCCTTGCTTAAACATTATGCACTTTGAATGAGAAAAACCGTAGAGGGCATTTGAAGCTTTCTTTACCAAAACACTTAACTTGCTTATCCTTAACTAGGCCGGTTAAGGTGGTGATCAAGTGAGTCCTAACATTGGTTAAGTGGTTACTTTCTATATCTTAATCAAACTTAGGGGCCCTAACCTTAGTTTTGGTGTTGTTTCTGTGTCCAAAATCCAAGATTAGCATCCGTTTCAGTCACGGGTTCTAAGTGAAACCGTGAGTGTTTTTGTTCTCCATTTCAGTTTGTAGTTCTCTCCTTGATTCTGATTGATTGTAAGCGTGAATTCATTGAGATTTTCATCATTTGTGCTCCATTCATACCATGTGGCATTGAAGTAATTGAATGGCCAACACAAACTGAATCCAAGGCGTGCTAAACGGTTTGAGTTCTTGTAAAGCTTCTCATTTGTGGCCAAGCATAAGAAAGGGAGCACCAATGTGGTTGTGGATGCTCTTTCAATGCGGCATTCCCTACTAGCCATGATGGAAGCAAGGGTCCTAGGCTTCCAATTCCTCCATGATCTCTACCAAGAGGATGGGGATTTCAAGCCCTACCTCAATGATTGAGAGGGCATCAAGCATGGCCCTTGTACTTTTCAAGAGGGCTTCTTGTTCAAGGGTAACAAGCTTTGCATTCCAAAGGGACCTACTCAAAAGCTCCTCGTCAAGGAAGTCCATGGGGGCGGTCTACCTGGCCATTTTGGGATCAACAAGACCATTGACATCCTCAAGGAACACTTCTTTTGCCCTAAGATGGGAGGTGATGTTCATAAGGTGATTTCCAAGTGTTCTATTTGCCAAAGAGTCTAGAGTCAATTCCACGAAGGGTTGTACACCCCTTTACCTATCCTTGATGGTCCATGAGAACATGTGTGCATGGACTTCATAGTGGCTCTTCCAAGGACTCAAAGGGGTAAATATGTTATTATGGTGTTGGTGGACCGTTTCTCAAAGATGGCTCACTTTATTCCATGTGAGAAGACAGATGATGCATCTCACATAGCTCACCTCTACTTCAAAGAAGTTGTTAAGCTTCATGGTATCCCTAAGAGCATTGTGTGTGATCGGGACACAAAGTTTCTTAGCCACTTTTTGAGGTGTTTGTGGAGACTCCTTGGTGCTAAGCTCTTATATAGTACCTCCCACCATCCTTAAATGGATGGGCAAACCAAAGTCACCAACAAAACTCCTGCTACTTTTCTTAGAAACTTGGTGAGTAAAAGCATTAAGGAGTGGGATCTCAAGCTTCCACATGCTGAATTTGAATACAACCGCACTCCTAGTTTTGCTACAACCCATTCTCCCTTCGAATCATGCTATGGGATCAACCCACTAAGTCCCCTAGAACTCATACGACTTGCACCTGAGTCTAGAGTGAGTTATGAGACCGAAGAGAAGGCAAGGGAGATAAAAAGGCTTCACCAACAGATTCGGGCAAAGATTGAGAAGACTAATGAGATGTATAAGGTAAGAGCAAACAAGTACCGCAAGGCTATCACCTTCAAACCCGAGGATTTGGTATGGTTACACTTGAGAAAAGAAAGGTTTCCATCAAGGAGGAAAAACAAGCTCATGCCAAGAGCGGATGGTCCTTTCAAGATCCTTGAGAAGGTGAATGATAATGCCTACAAGCTAGAGTTGCCCGAAGCAATGGGTGTATCCTCTACATTCAATGTGGGTGATCTCACACCGTACCTTGATGATGAAGAAGATGGTGCTAATTTGAGGGAAAATCACAATCAACAAGGGGAGGATGAAGCAAGTGCCATGCCCACCCAAGTGCAGGAGAGCTTCGACATCCTCCTTAATTCTCACAAGCTCCATCAAAGGGGACTTGGCCCATGTGCTGTTTTGGAGCTTCAATTCTAACCTCATCCTAAGCCTTTAGGATGTGTTACTCTTCTATTTTGGGAAGTTCAAGAGGCCTTCTAAACGGTTTTGCCCATAAAAATGAAGTTAAACCCACGAAGATAATAAGAAAGGCCTAAAACAGCGAGGTATATGCTAGCTGTGATTTAACCCAATTTTGTGGGCTTGATTTTTCAAGTTTAGTATGGGTTTAAAATGCTGCAAACCCACTTTTTGAGAACCTTCTTATGTCATCTAAAGGGGAATAAAAAGAGTTCTAGGTTAAGGCATTGGGAAATAGGTCAAGTGGAGCCTTTTTCTAGATGCTGCAGAAACTATCCTTACCTGCATATGCTGTACCTTTTTCCCTACATCTCCCAAACGGTAGCTCCCAATTGCTTCCCATTTGATCCACATGAAAGCCGACTTCCTAAGATTTCCAGAAATGTCTATTTCACCCAATTTGAGTGGGAAACCTACGAGATATACCTGTTGGAAGTTGACAATTGTAAACTAAAAAGATGCGGACAAAAGCAAAAAGCACTTTTAGGCTTTTTAGATTACTTTTTGGTCCCCTCTTGCTTTATGGACATTTGAAAGGCCCTTTTGCTGCTTTCTTTTAGCTTATAAAAGGCTCTCATATATAAGGGAGGCCTTAGGATGGTAAAATCAGATTTGGTTATATACAAAGAAGCTCAAGCTTTCTCTCTCTCTCTCTCTCTCAAAATCTTAAGTTCTCTTTATCCTCTCTCGAAGGTGATGAGTCTTGAGTGGAATCCTTTATACAATTGTGGGTGGCTTAGCCTTTAAACAATTCTTGGTGGATTATTAGTCTTGATTGGTGGCTTAGCCTTTAAGTCAAAGCATATCTTGTTGCTAAGGGGAAATTTGTAATTAAACTCAAGATTGCTTCATTTGGCCCATCCCGTGTATGCTCCAGCTTAAAACAAAGAGAGAGTACAATCAAGGAAAACATAAGAGAATGGTATGTTAAGAGCTGGTTGTGAGGTAGCAAAAACGTAAGGAAAGGGATGGAATTTAGAATCAAGAGATTCTAAATGGGAAAAAGCAAAAGAAAGGATAGATACTAAACTAATCTTTGGACACAGAAATCACCACCAAAGAGTAAGCTAGGTAGAACTAAACTCTTACTTAGATCCAGATATCACCACTACGCTTGAGTTTAGGGCCCTTAACCTTAATTAGGATACAGAAACACCACCTAATTAAGAATTAAGACTTACTTGATCACCACCTTAATCGGCCTAATTAAAGATAAGCAAGTGAAGTATTTAAGGAAACGGAAGCAAATGCTCTCAATTCTAGTTTTTCATTCAATATCAAAGTATATTCCTTACAAAAGGCTATGAATCCCCTTAATATAGAGCCAAGCATGCACCTAAACAACTAAGCTAGCAGCTGGAGGTTTCCTCCCCAGGAAGGAAACATATTAACTAAGCTAATCCATGCGCTTAGTACAAATCATAATACAAGCTTGCTTAACTTAAGCTAAATTACATCAAAAACATTAAGCAAAGAAAAAAAAATGACATAATTAACTTAATACATCCTTAACTAAGCTCATAAAGTAGTATTAATCAGCAAGTGTAAAGAAAAGTAGCCGTAAAGTTCTTCTCCTTTTCGGCTATCCAATCAGGTTGCAAGGTGTTGTTTTCCCCTTTGTTCTCACATTGCTTCACACGTTTTGAAAGGTTGTTCAGAAGCAAATCATGGTGTTTCTAGTAGCCGTGGACATGGTATGATGTAGGCAAGCAACCAAGTAGCTATGAAAATCCATTTGAGAAGGAAAAACACATCCTGCTTCAACCAGGTTCACTAGGTAGTTTTATGCCCGGTTTTCTAACCTTGTTTCCATCAATCAAAAGTGAGTATGATTTTGATTTCAAGCCATGGGGGAAACCCATAGGGTGTGTACAAACCCCCCTATGAAGAAATAAAGGTTAAATCATGGTTAAGTAGAAGATTTGTACTAAAATATTTTACCGTGCAGATTTGGACCAAAAACGACAGGGTTGATGAAATGACTTGATTTCTTCACTTCGACTGAGCATGATTGATTTTTCTTGCTTGGACCTGAAAGGCGACATCTAGGGGAACCCAAAAATGTAAAAATCCAATACTTAAACCATAATTAAGCTAAAGAAATCATTTACCCAATACCGGGTACATTCTGGTTAAACTGGGCAGATTGTGTAGCTTGGATTTAATGGCCAATTTGAATGGGCAAATGAAGTCCAAATGAGATGAAACGTGTTTTGCTGGAAATATGACTTCTTGAGCTTCAAACCTAATACAAAATATTAGTCTTAAACCTCAAGGAGACCTACATAATTAAGCTCTCAAAAATTGGGTTTATTGCTAAAATCAACCAGTAACCTGTTGTTTTGCTTCTTCAACAAAATGAGGATGATTTACTCAAGTTAAGGCCTTCAAAATAAGATTACCTTCACTAATTTGAGTCTTTAAATAAAGAGGCATAGAGACATATCCATCATCCTCCTCTTGTTGAAAAATATTTGTCCTCAAAATCGATTTAGGTAATCACCTTTCATACTTGATTTAGTTCTGGCTGAAATAAAATTAGCCATGCAAACATGTCTCTTTTGATCTTAGAGACCCTTTTCCTTTCGTTCCCCTTCCTAGTTTGAAGAGTGTTTGTGGGGGAGTCTTTGGATTTGCTTTGAACCACTTCTTTAAATGCTCTTAATTCAAAATTAGGAGCTCCTAGTAATGGTTCTTCACATTCAGTAGTTATCTCCTCAGGAATTAAATGGCAGAATTTTTGTATGAGTGTTTGCGCTATGGGGTAAGAGGGTAAAGGACTTGCTGGTTCATCTTTCACTCCCTTTTAATGGCTTGAAACTCTACTCAAAACTAAAAGTTCTTCTTCACTAGCCTCTTCCACGACCTCCTCTTGAGTTTCCTCAGGTTCATGATCTGATGTATCCTTGAAGGGTTAAAGGAAACCAAACAAGAATTCGAGAAGCTCACGGGTTAAGCTAGCTGAATTCAGTTCAAGGCCTTTAATCCGAGAAAAAGAATGATGTACTCAAGCTTCACTAATGGAAGGATTTGCTAAAGTGAATCGAGAATGCATTTGGGTAGAAGGAATAATGTAGGACCAAAGTAACCAAGACCCAAGGTGCAATTCAATTGGACTAGCAGAGGTGATTGAAGACCCACCTTGGTTTGCACACTTGGGCAATCTTCTTCCCTCAACTAAGTTACAAAAATGAATCACCTTCTTAGTTGAGTTAAGAAGGCCTAGAGACCCACTTCAGGTTGCCAAACGGTCAACGTATAACACAAGGAATTTCGAGAGAGAATGGAGAGAGTTTTCACAACTTAAAGTTCAAATTCATTGAAAAAGTGCTTCTTTACACCCCAAAGCCTCCCTTATGTAATGGGAGCCTTTAACAAGCTAAAAGAAACGGGAACAAGAGGTATTACACATCCACAAAGCAAGGGGAGACCAAAAAGCACGGAGAAAAGCTGAAAAGTGCTTTATGTTTTTGTCAACAACTTTTCCGTTTACAATTGTCAACTTCATACAGCTATATCTCCTGGGTTTCTCACTCCAATTGCGTGAAAAAGGCCTTTCTGGAAAGCTTAGGAAGTCAGATTTCACGTGCCTTAAGTTGGAAAAATTTGGAGCTACCATTTGGGAGATATGGGGAAAAAGGTACAACATATGCAGACTGGGATAATTTCTCCAGCATCTAGAAAAAGGCTCCAGGTGACTTATTACTTAGAGACCTAACCTAGAACTCTTTATATGAACCTGAATCTGACATATTAAGAGTTCCAAAAAGTAGATTTATAGCCTCTTAAGTCCACCTTAAGCTTGGGTAATCAAGCTTGAAATCCGGGCCATATTCTTGCTAAACGGGGCAGCATGTTATTTGTGTTGTTCATGATGTTTTGGACCATTGCTTGCACTTCTTGGACTTCCTTGATGATGTTGGGCTCTTGTACGATGGATAGGGAGAGGTTGGAAGGGTTATGGAGATGGTCCCCATCATACTCCCCGGTTTGATTGGAGTTTGACCTCAAACTTGGAAGCTTTACATCTTCCTCATAATAAGGACTTAGGTCGGCCACGTTGAAGGTGGCGGAGACTCCATACTCACCAGGGAGGTCCACTTTGTAGGCATTCGGACCAATCGTTTCAAGTGCTTCAAATAGGCCATCCGACGTTGGCATGAGCTTTGACTTGCACTTGCTTGGGAATCTTTCCTTCTTCAAATGTATCCTGATGCAGATCAGAAGTCAATTCAAGACCCTCAACCAGAAACAGTCAAGGACTTGCATTTAAGTCACCAACAAAGCCCGTTCTGTGAGGCCATGTAGTTCAGTACGGAAGCAACCTTGGGAAGGTTTTGCTTTGGTGGACACCCTAGCACCACTGCTAGCCAAACCAAGTCGTTTGAGGCTCATTCAGCGGCCTTAGATTTTTCAATAAACCTCTTTCTGCAGTACGTTCAGGGTCATTTGAGCTTGCTTCCAGTAACTCAATCATGCCTACAGGATTTCTTCCTTTTGCATCAGTACCCTAAATCATTTGTTAGCTTAAATTTAGCTCCTAAATGGTAAAGGTTACTTCAATTTTGCCATGGAATTTTCCTGTTAGCAGCAACTCAGTAGCAGCAGCAGCAGTTCTGAGAAGAAATTAGTCCCCTAACTTGGCAGTCCAGTTTGGTCAATCTAAGGTCTTGGGGACGTGCATAAATATTTATCCAACAAGGTCCTGAAGTGGCAGAGTTAGTTCCCTCAACTTTAGCTTTTAACCAGCCTCAGATTGTAGGAAATTCTTTTTGTCCACTGGATTTCAGCATGTTTGTACTTGCTGGTAGGCTTGGCTAAGCACGATGTAATCAGCAGCAAATCACACCCCGAGACCATCATTAGTAGGTACTTTGAAGCTCTTAAGGGTTGACACCTCATTAATGGAGACAAGCAAGGGGTTTAGGTGTCAAACATCCAACCAGCTGCTGAATTAAGCTACTGTTTTTCAATTTTTATTTCCTGTTTTAGCTGCAATCAGTTGTAACCATAGACAGATTATGTTGAATGAAGATCCCTTTTGCTTGTTCAAAGCAAAACACTCTCAAATCTCTCTAACTTTAGCCTGATTTAAGTGGTGTCTCTGAGTGGTTCTTTGTCCTTTCCATCTGGTGCTACTACTTTAAGGGGATTGGTGGTGAATCATTAAAGTTCCAATTGGTGGAAGTGATTCCCTTAGGCCAGTCCATATCTTCCATGTGGAGTTGCTAGCAGTTGATTCATTCTAGTTTGTAGTTCAGCATACATCAGCTAGTATCAGAGCCCAACCTGATTCTTGGTGAGTTGCTTCTGTTATCTTCTGTTGTTTTCTTTCCCTAGCTTGTTCACGAGTTGTCCAAACACAAGAAAACCCAGTCAGACCCAAACAAAATCCCAGCCATAAAGAACCAATCTCTCCAAATAGCCACAGCATTCTGAATTTCTCACCCAGCACCACAGCTGAAGCGGAACACACTTCTTCCTCACCACATCAACCTGTGAGAGTTCCTATAGGTCTCTATCTGGAACAGGCTCATGAGCTTAGGAGAGATAGGGTTACTATGGAAATGCAAGAAAATATCAGAACCCTTACAACACAGATTCAACAGCTTATGAATCAGCCTAGAGGAAGAGAAAGGGGACCCCCTCAGGACCCTCTTGGAGGTTCTGATTCCCCTCCTGATTATCACTATGGTAGTGAGTCTTCTACTAGAGATGCTCGGCCAAGGATATGGAGACTGCATAGGGACTACCTCAAGGACCATAGGATAGAGGTACTGGGATTTAATAGAAGTCTAAAACCTGAGGAATACCTGTAATGGGTCCAGGCTTTGGAAAGAATCATAGAAATCAAGGGATACTATAGGGAAAAGGCTTTCAAGCTTGCTGTTTTGAAGCTAAAACACTATGCTTCACTGTGGTATGAGCACCTGAAGAGAACCAGGGCATTCGAAGGTAAGCCTAAGCTCAAAACTTGGGTGAAACTGAAAAAGCACATAGACAAAACGTTCCCGCCAGCAAGAACTGTATCTGAAAGTCACTTCCTTGCCCCAAGGGAGTATAAAGGTTGAAGAATATATCAGGGAGTTTGAGCAGTTGCCGATCATATGTGCCTTGAGGGAAGAACCTGAACAAACCATTGCCAGGTTTCTCAAAGGCCTGAACTCTGTTATTTTGGAGAGGGTTGAGCTGCAGCCTTTCTAGACCTTTGAAGATGCCTGCAAGCTAGTTGTTATGGTAGAGAAACAGCTTAAATCTAGGAGACACTACTCTACTTCCCCTCCAAAACCTGTTGTGCCAGTAACACCCTTCAACTCTTGCAAGCCAGACCCTACCCCTAAAGATGATAACGTAAAGGGAAAGGCAGTTGCTAGAGAAGTTCCTAAAAGCCAGAAGAAATGCTTCCAGTGTCATGGTTATGGCCATGTTCAGGCAGATAGCCCCAACAGAAGGGTGCTCACAATAAGAGAGGGAGAAGAGCTTAATCACAAGGAGGTAGAAGAGGATGAATATGAACATTCTGCTGAAGAAGGTGAAACCTCTTACCTGCCACCTGAAGAAGGTGAAATGCTTATGATCAGAAGGGTCCTTCATGCTACTGAAACCACACCTAATGTGAGCCAAAGAGAGCAGTTATTCCACTCCATATGCAAGGTAGCTAACAAGACCATAACCTGATTGTGGGTGGGGGGTAGCTGCACCAATGTGGACTCCACTGAGATAGTCAGCAAACTGAACCTGGCCACCATCATCCACCCTAGACCCTATACCTTACAATGGCTCAAAAAGGGGAAAGAGATAATTGTTTCTTAGAAAACCTTGGTTGTTTTTTCAATAGGGGAATATCAGGATGAGGTTCTATGTGATGTCTTGCCAATGGATGCTTGTCACTTGCTCCTGGGTAGACCCTAGTAGTTTGATAGAGATTTCATTCATTATGGCCAATCCAACACTTATTCCTTCAAACTGAGAGGGAGAAAGATAACATTGACCCCTTTAACCCCCAACAAAACACAAAAGCCTGAAACTGGGAGGGTTACACATAAAGAGAGTGCCTTACTTGTCAATGGGGGATGAGTGGAAGGGACTATCACTAAAGGCAGGCCTGTTTTTGTTGTATTGATGCTGAAATTTGTTCTTGATTCAGCTGCAACAGCCCTGCATCCTTCTATTCGGCCTTACTTCTACTGATGTTGGAGCTACAGAGGCAAGTTCAGCAACTGATTGATAGGGGTTATGTGAGGGAAAGCATGAGCTCGAGTTAAGTCCCAGCATTGCTAGTGCCAAAGAAAGGTGGTACCTGGAGGATGTGCATAGACAGCAAGGCCATCAACAACATAACAATCAAGCACAGGTACCCTATTCCTAGGCTTGATGATATGTTGGATGAACTGCATGGTTCCAACATCTTCTCCAAGATAGACTTAACAAGTGGCTATCATCTTAATAGATTGAGAGAGGGACATGAATGGAAAACTTCTTTTAAGACAAAGTAAGGGCTTTACAAATGGCTTGTAATGCCATTTGGACTGTCTAATGCACCTTTATGAGGTTGATGAATGAAGTGCTTAGGCCCTACATAGGTCTGTTTGTTGTTGTGTACTTTGATGACATACTTGTCTATAGCAAAATTGAAAGTGATCACATCCAACCTCTGCAGCAGGTTTTCACCACCCTTAGAAGCCAACAGTTGTATGGAAAATTCAAAAAGTGTGAGTTTTTGGTGCCAAAGGTTATTTTCGTTGGATATGTGGTGTCCTGTGATGGGATTCAGGTGGATGAAGCCAAGAATGAGGCCATAAAGTCCTGGCCAGTGCCTAACTCGATTACTACAGTCAGAAGCTTCAATGGATTGGCTTCCATCTATAGGAGGTTTATCAAGGACTTCAGTACAATCATGGTTCCCCTTACTGAGTGCATGAAGAAGGGCAATTTTTCCTGGCCACCACCAGCACAGAAAGCATTTGAGATCATCAAAAGTAGGTTGTCTGAAGCATCAGTGCTCGCCCTGCCCAATTTTGAAGAATTGTTTGAATTAGAGTGTGACGCTAGTGGGGCGGGCATTGGGGCTGTTCTTACACAACTCAAGAATCCTCTGGCCTACTTCAATGAGAAACTGAGTGTTCCAAAAGTCAACTATTCAAGCTATCACAAAGAATTCTATGCCATAGTTAGAGCCTTGAGTCACTGGAATCACTACTTGAAGCCTAAGGCTTTTGTCTTTCATTCAGATCGCCAAGCATTAAGGAATCTTAATGGTCAACCTAAACTCAATGTCAGACATGCCAAAAGGGTAGAGTTCCTACAAGCTTTTAGTTTTTCCACCAAGCATATGAAGGGAATTGAAAATGTAGTGGCATCTGCACCTTCAAGGACATATGTCTTGATCTATGTCCTAGGTGCAAAGTTGCTGGGGTTGCAGTCAATTCAGGCCTATTCAATTCAGTCAACTCAGGGGGCTTTTGTGATACAGGAGGCGTTTCTGTTCAAGGGAAACAAATTGTGCATCCCTGCATGTCCACTAAGAGAGCTACTGGTAAGAGAGGCCCATGGGGGATCACTTGTTGGGCACTTTAGGATGAACGAGACCACGGAAATTTTGGGAGAGCACTTTCACTGGCTGAAAATAGGAGAAGATGTGCACAGGGTAGTGTCCAGGTGCTCCATTTGCCACAACGCCAAGAGTCAGTTCCATCAGGGTCTTTACACACCCCTTCCTATTCCATTAAGACCATGGGAGGACGTGAGTATGGACATTGTGTTTCTTTTCCTAGGACACAGAGGGGAAAGGATTCAGTCACGGTAATGGTAGACAGGCTCACCAAGATGGCACATTTTGTGGCCCGTCACAAGGCTGATGATGATTCCCATGTTGCTGATTTGTACCTTAAGGAAATCATTAGGTTGCATGGAGTCCCCGAAAGCATTGTCAGTGACAGGGACACCAAGTTTTTGTCTCATTTTTTGAGAATCTTATGGCACCTGTTGGGTACCAAGCTGCTATACATGACAACCTGCCATCCTCAGACTAATGGCCAAACTGAAGTCACCAACAGAACCCTATCCACCCTCCTAAGAACCGTGGTCTAGAAGAACTTGAAGGAATGGGATGTCAAACTACCTCATGCTGAGTTTGACTACAATAGAACACCTATGAGGGCTACTGCCTGTTCACCCTTTGAGGCACTATATGGAATTAACCCCCTGACCCCCATTGACCTTCATCCTCTACCTACTGACTGTAAGGTCAGTTTTGGCGTTGAAAAGAGGGCCAAAGAATGAAGAAACTCCATGAAAAGATTAGGGCACATATTGAGAAGGTTAATGAAGCCTACAAAGCTAAGGCCAACCAGCACAGGAAAGCTATGGAGTTCCAACCTGTAGACGTTGTCTGGTTGCACCTTAGAAAGTAGACGTTCCCCACTAAAAGAAAACGCAAGTTGATGGCTAGAGGAGATGGACCTTTCAATGTTCTACCAAGGGTGGGAACCAATCCATACAAACTGGAACTCCCAAGGCACGTGGCTGTTTCAGCCACCTTCAATGTGGGTGATCTAAGTCCTTACACAGAGGATGAAATAGACTTTGGGGATTTGACAGCAAATCCTCTCAAAGGAGGGGAGAATGATGCAAATCAGGAGTCAATTGAAGACCCTTGACTAGAAACAGTCAAGGACTTGCATTTCAGTCACCAACAAAGCCTATTCTGTGAGGCTATGCAGTTCAGTATGGAAGCAACCTTGAGAAGATCTTTGCTTTGCTAGACACCCTAGCATTACTGCTACCCAAACCAAGCCTTTTGAGGCTCATTCAGCAGCCTTAGACTTTCAGTTCAGTCAATAAACCCCGTCGTGCAGTCAGCATGTTCAGGGTTATTTAACCTTGCTTCGAGTAACTCAGTCATGCCTACAGGATTTCTTCCTTTTGCATCAGTACCCTAAATCATTTGTTAGCTTACATTCAGCTCCTAAACGATGAAGGTTACTTTAATTTTGCCATGCCATTTTCCTGTTAGCAGCAACTCAACAGCAAGAGCTCAGTAGCAGCAGGTGAGCAGCGGCAGCAGTTCTGAGAAGAAATTGGTCCCCCGACTTGGCAGTCCATTTTGGTCAATCTAAGGGCTTCAGGATGTGTCTAAATATTTATTCAACAAGTTCATGAAGTGGCAGAGTTAGCTCCCTTACCTTCATCTTTTAACCAGCCTCAGATTGTAGGAAATTCCTTTTGTCCACTGGATTTCAGCATGTTTGTTCCTGCTAGCAGGCTTGGCTAAGCATGATGTAATCAGCAGCAAATCAAACCCCAGGACTATCATTAGTAGGTACTTTGAAGCTCTTAAGGGTTGACACCTCAGTAATGGAGATAAGCAAGGGGTTTAGGTGTCAAACATCTACCAGCTGCTAAATTAAGCTACTGTTTTTCAGTTTTTATTTCCTGTTTTAGCTACAATCAGTTGTAACCATTGATCTTCAGATTATGGCCCAGTATATAAGGCTTGTTCTTTACTGTAATAGACAGATTATGTTGAATGAAGATCCCTTTTGCTTGTTCAAAGCAAAACTCTCTCAAATCTCTCTAACTTTAGCCTCTTTTTGGTGGTGTCTGAGAGTGGTTATTCATCCTTTCCTTCTGGCACTACTGCTTTTAGGGGATTCGTGGTGAATCACTGCAGTTCTAGTTAGTGGAAGTCATTTCTTTAAGCCAGTCCATATCTTCCATGTTGAGTTGCTAGCTGTTGATTCATTCCAGTTTGCAGTTCAGCATACATCAGCTGGTATCAGAGCCCAACATGATTCTTAGTGAGTTGCTTCTGTTATCTTCTGTTGTTTTCTTTCCCTAGCTTGTTCATTGGCTGTCCAAACATAAGAAAACCCTGTCAGACCTAAACACAAGTCCAACTATGAAGAACCAAGCTCTTCACACAGCCACAGCATTCTCAATTTCTCACCCAGCACCATGGCAAAAGTGGAACACACTTCTTCCACACCACAGCAGTGAGAGTTCCTAAAGGTCTCTATCTAGAACAGGCTCATGAGCTTGAGAGAGATAGGGCTATTATGGAAATGCAACAAAAAATATAAGAACCCTTACAACTCAGATTCAACAGCTTATGAATCAGCCTAGAGGAAGAGAAAGGGGACCCCCTAAGGACCCTCCTGGAGCTTCTGATTCCCCTCCTGATTTTCAATATGGCAGCGAGTCTTCTACTGGAGATGCTCGGCCAAGCTGAAGGACACTGCACAGGGACGACCTCAAGGACCTTAGGATAAAGGCAGCTGAATTTGATGGAAGTTTAAAACCCAAGGATTACTTGCAATGGGTCAAGGCGTTGGAAAGAATCATTGAAATCAAGGGATAATATAAGGAAAAGGCTTTTAAGCTTGCTGATTTGAAGCTAAAACAACATGCTTCCCTGTGGCTTGAGACCCTAAAGAGAACCAGGGCATTGGAAGGTAAGCCTAAGCTCAAAACTTGGGTGAAACTGAAAAAGCACATGGACAAAATGTTCCTGCCAGCAAGAACTATACCTGAAAGTCACTTCCTTGCACCAAGGGAGTGTGACGGTTGAAGAATATATCAGGGAGTTTGAGCAATTGCAGATTAGATGTGCCTTGAGGGAAGAACCTGAACAAACCATTGTCAGGTTTCTAAAAGGCTTGAACTCTGCTATTTTTGAGAGGGTTGAGCGGCAGCCTTTCTGGACCTTTGAAGATGCCTGCAAGCTAGCTGTTAGCGTAGAGAAACAACTTAAATCCAGGAGACCCTACTCTACTACCCCTCCAAAACCTGCTGTGCCAGTAAGACCCTTCAACTCTTGCAAGCCAGACCCTACCTCTAAAGATCATAAGGGAAAGGGAAAGGCAGTTGCTAGAGAGCTTCCTAAAACCCAGAAGAAATGCTTAAAGTCTCATGGCTATCGCCATGTTCAAGCAGATAGCCCCAACAGAAGGGTACTCACAATAAGAGAGATAGAAGAGCTTGATCACAAGGAGTTAGAAGAGGACGAATACGAAGATTCTACTGAAGAAGGTGAAACCTCTAACCTGCCACCTGAAGAAGGAGAAATGCTTATGATCAGAAGGGTCCTTCATCCTACTAAAACCACACCTGATGCTAGCCAAAGAGAGTAGATATTCCACTCCAGATGCAAGGTAGCCAATAAGACCTACAACCTGATTGTGGATGGGGGTAGCTGCACCAATGTGGCTTTCACTGATATGGTCAGCAAACTGAACCTGGCCACCATCATCCACCCTAGACCCTATACGTTACAATGGCTCAAAAAGGGGAATGAGGTAACTGTTTCTAACCAAACCTTAGTTCCTTTTTCAATAGGGGACTATCAGGATGAGGTTCTGTGTGATGTCTTGCCAATGGATGCTTGTCATTTGCTCCTAGGTAGACCTTGGCAGTTTGATAGCGATGTCATTCATTATGGCCAATCCAACACTTATTCCTTCAAGCTGAGACACAGAAAGATGACACTGACCCCTTTGCCCCCCAACCAAACACAAAATCTTGAAACTGGGAGGGTTACACATAAAGAGAGTGCCTTACTTGTCAATGGGGGAAGAGTGGAAAGGGCTATCACTAAAGGCAAGCATGTTTTTGCAGTATTGATGCTGGAATGTATTCCTGATTCAGCTACAACAACCTTGCATCCTTCTGTTTAGCCTTTGATAGAGCAATTCCAGGATGTTTTTCCCCTAGACATACCACCTAGTATCCCTCCAAAAAGGGGCCAAAAACATCACATTGACCTACTCTCTAAAGCCCCATCGCCTAACAAGCCTGCCTACAGATCACCAAGCATTGAGGTATCTTAATGGTCATCCTAAACTCAATGTCAGGCACCCCAAATGGGTATAGTTTCTACAAGCTTTCAGTTTTTCCACCAACCACTAGAAGGGAACTGAAAACGTAGTGGTAGATGCACTTTCAAAGAGATATGTCTTAATCTTTGTCCTGGGTGCAAACCTACTGTGGTTGCAGTCAATTCAGGCCTATCGCCTTGAAGACTCAACATTCCAAGAGTTGGTCAGCAACACCCTAACTTAGGGGCCTTATGTGTTACAAGATGGGTTTCTGTTCAAGGGAAACACATTGTGCATCCCTGCATGTCCATTAAGGGAGCTACTGGTAAGAGATGCCCATGGGGGATCACTTGCGGGGAACTTTGTCATTAACAAGACCTTGGAAATTTTGAGAGACCAATTTCACTAGCCAAAAATAGGAGAAGATGTGCACAGGCTAGTGTCCAGGTGCTCCATGTGCCACAAGGCCAACAGTGAGTTCCATCAGGGTCTTTACAAACCCCTTCCTGTCCAGTTAAGACCTTGGGAGGACGTGAGTATGGACTTTGTTGTTGCTTTTCGTAGGACACAGAGGGGAAAGGATTCAGTCATGGTAGTGGTAGACAGGTTCACCAAGGTGGCACATTTTGTGGCCTGTCACAAGGCTGATCATGCTTCCTATGTTGCTGATTTGTACCTTAAGGAAATCATCGGGCTATATGGAGTCCCCAAAACCATTGTAAGTGACAGGGACCCAAAGTTTTTGTCTCATTCTGGAGAAGCTTATGGCACCTGTTGGGTACCAAGCTGCTATACAACAAAACCTGCCATCCTCAAACTGATAGCCATATTGAAGTCACCAACAGAACGCTATCCACCCTCCTAAGAACCATGGTCAAGAAGAACTTGAAGGAATGGAATGTCAAACTGCCTCACGCTGAGTTTGCCTACAACAGAACACCTGTAAAGGCTACTGCCTGTTGACCCTTTGAGGCACTATGTGGAATTAACCCCCATTGACCTTCTTCCTCTACCTACTGACTGCAAGGTCAGTTTTGAGGTTGAAAAGAGGGCAAAGGAAATGAAGAAACTCCACGAACAGACTAGGGCACATATTGAGAATGTCAATGAAGCCTACAAAGCTAAGGCCAACCAGCCTACAAAGCAACGGTATGGAGTTCCAACCTGGAGACCTTTTCTGGTTGCACCTCATAAAGGAGAGGCTCCCCACCAAAAGAAGAAGTAAGTTTGTGGCTAGAGGAGATGGACCTTTCAAAGTTCTGGCAAGGGTGGGAACCAATGCATACAAGCTGGAACTCCCAGGGGACGTGGTTGTTTCAACCACCTTCAATGTGGGTGATCTGAGTCCTTACACAGAGGATGAAATAGACTTTGTGGATTTTAGGGAAAAGCCTCGCAAAGGAGGGGAGGATGATGCAGATCAGGAGTCAATACAAGACGCTCAGCTAGAAACAATCAAGGACTTGCATTTCAGTCACCAACAAAGCCTGTTCTTTGAGGCCATACAGCTCAGTATGGAAGCAACCTTGCGAAGATCTTTGCTTTGTTGGACACCCTAGCATCACTGCTAGCCAAACCAAGCCTTTTGAGGCTCATTCAGCAGCCTTAGAGTTTCAGTTTAGTCAATAAACCCGGTCCTGCAATCAACATGTTTAGGGATATTTGAGCTTGCTTCCAGTAACTCAGTCATGCCTACAGGATTTCTTCCTTTTGCATCAGTACCCTAACTCATTTGTTAGCTTACATTCAGCTCCTAAATGATGAAGGTCACTTGAATTTCACCGTGGAATTTTCCTGCTCGCAGCAGCTCAGCAGCAACAGCTGAGTAGGAGCAGGTCAACGGTAGCAGTAGTTCTGAGAAGAAATTAGTCTCCTTACTTGGCAGTCCATTTTGGTCAATCTAACAGCTTTACAATGTCCCTTAATATTTATCCATCAAGTTCCTGAAGTGGCAGAGTTAGCTCCCTCAGCTTCAGCTTTTAACCAGTCTCAGATTTCAGGAAATTCCTTGTGTCGCCTGGATTTCAGCATGTTTGTACCTGCTGGCAAGCTTGGCTAAGCACGATGTAATCAGTAGCACATTACACCCCAATACCATCATTAGTAGTTACTTTGAAGCTCTTAAGGGTTGACACCTCAGTAATTGAGATCAGCAAGGGGTTTTGGTGTCAAAGATCCAACCAACTACTCAATTAAGCTACTGTTTTTCAGTTTTTATTTCTTGTTTTCGCTGCAATCAATTTTAACCATTGATCTTTAGATTATGGCCCAGTATATAAGGCTTGTTCTTTACTATAATAGACAGATTATGTTGAATGAAGATCCCGTTTGCTGGTTCAAAGCAAAACTCTCTCAAATCTCTCTAACTTTAGCCTATTTTAGGTGGTGTTTGAGAGTGGTTCTTTATCCTTTTCTTCTGGTTCTACTGGTTTAAGGGGATTGGTGTTGAATCATTGCAGTTCTAGTTGGTGGAAGTGATTCCTTTAGGCCAGTCTATATCTTTTATGTTGAGTTGCTAGCTGTTGATTCATTCCAGTTTGCAGTTCAGCATACATCAGCTAGTATTAGAGCCCAACTTGATTCTTGGTGATTTGCTTCTGTTATCTTCTGTTGTTTTCTTTCCCTAGCTTGTTCACGGGTTTTCCAAACACAAGAAAACCCAGTCAGACCCAAACAAAATCCCAGCCATAAAGAACCAAGCTCCTCAAATGGCCACAACATTCTGAATTTCTCACCCACCACCATGGCAGAAGGGGAGCACACTTCTTCCTCACCACAACAACCTGTGAGAGTTCCTAGAGGTCTCTATCTGGAACAGGCTCATGAGCTTAGGAGAGATAGGGCTATTATGGAAATGTAAGAAAATGTAAGAACCCTTACAACTCAGATTCAGCAGCTTATGAATCAGCCTGGAGGAAGAGAAAGGTGACCCCCTCATGACCCTCCTGTTAGATCTTAGAGTATACTTCCACAAGAGGGGGGGTGAATTGTGGTGTCTGATTTTCGCGTCATAAGTAACAAACACCCTGACTGAGGTTGTTCTCAGATGACGAACACCCTGTTGACTTGTTTGCAGGGGGTGTTTTCAGATATTGCAAATACGAAAATCACCAAGATAAATGCGGAATTAAAGCACACACAATTTTTACGTGGAAAACACCTCTAGCCCAACTGAGGTGTGAAAAACCACGACCTACCTCGTGTAGGCTTTTAACCACTTCACTATAACCGGGCTTAACTCGTTACAATTGTAACACACCTTGTTACAACCTTGCAACCACGTAATCTCCTTCTCAAGGCAGATTACACCACGTCCAAATCTCACCAGATTGGACACGTCCAAAGTCCACACGACTAGGACACACTCACTCACTTTTGACTGATCTGAGATCAAGGTCAAAAACACCTTACTGGGGTGCTTCTCACTAAGCAGATGTAAGGTACAAATGAAGATCCTATTATGCCAATGGTTTGAAAACTCAATTTAACACAACTTGTCACGATTTTCTTTGCGAATTGAAGCTCAAGAAATCTTTTCTTACTTTTGAGTAAAAACCGGGTTTTCAGAAATTTTTCTTTTTACCACACTGTGTTTTCTCAATGTCTGTTGTGTCTACCAAAATGGGAGAGAAGAGCTAAGCTTTTAACCAAGAAAATCAACGGTAAAGAAATCAAGGAAGTTGCTGAGAATCTGCTAAGTATGGTATCAAAGGAGATTTCCAAGCAAAGGATTTTCCGAACGGCTAGTGGATAAGAAATATCCAAAATAAAAGGGATTTGTTTCTAAAAGATAAAAACTTATCCTCTCGTTTGAAATAGCCGTGGAGGATTTCAAATAAGGAACTAGAAATCTCAACTTTGAAATTTGAATAAATCACTTCCTAAAATATCGGTGATAAAGATCTTTTGGTTTTGGAAAATATTTAGCAACACAATTTTGGCAAATCTCCCATAATAACTCGTATCTCAAAAATATCCTATCCTGGGATTTTAAGAAAGTATTTTAGAGCTTTTGGCCAGTCGAAATAATTTTTTCCAAAATAATCGAGCATAGTCGTTTCTGTTCAGAAACACCCTAGGCACCCTGTTTACAGGGTTGTTCGCAACTGGTGTTCTGAAGCGCTTAGCGCAACTGCCGATTCAAGAGGTGTTTAAAATGATGTTTTCAATATTGGCATATTAATAAGAGTCTAAATAAATAAATAAAACCTATATACCCAAGACTTCTTGTTTTGAACCAGTCATCTTGTCCACGACTTGTAGAGCTGCTGTGAACACCAAGACTACCTTGTTTGCTGGGGTTGTTCTTTGCATCGCTAGAGAAGCTGCTGGGAACATCAAGCCTACCTTGTTTGTTTGAGTTGTTCTTTGCATTGCTAGAAGAGCTGCTGTGAACATGCCTTACAACCAACTGTGAGATGGCGTTCTTGACTTAATGTAGAATCATCCATTTAAAACCTGTTTTAAGGACTTGTTCTCACATGTAGCAAACCAGTTAACACAGTAAAGATTACAAACACCAGCTAGACCTGTTTACAGATCATGTTTGGAGCAACACTACTTGGACACATTTTTACACTTGGATTTGTTATCATCAAAACTTGAATATAATAACTCAACACCTCCTGGAGGTTCTAATTCCCCGCCTGATTGTCAACATGGTAGTGAGTCCTCCACCGGAGATGCTTGGCCAAGGAGAAGGAGACTGCATAGGGACGACCTCAGGGACCTTAGGATAGAGGCACCTGAATTTGAAGGAAGTCTAAAACCTGAGGATTACATGGAATGGGTTCAGGCTTTGGAAAGAATCATAGAAATCAGGGGATATTCTAAGGAAAAGGCTTTCAAGCTTGCTGTTTTGAAGCTAAAATAATATGCTTCACTGTCGTATGAGAACCTAAAGACAACCAGGGCGTTGGAAGGTGAGCCTAAGCTCAAAACTTGGGTGAAACTGAAAAAGCACATGGACAAAATGTTCCCACCAGCAAGAACGGTATCTGAAAGTCACTTCCTTGCACCAAGGGAGTATGAACGTTGAAGAATTTATCAGGGAGTTTGAGCAATTGCAGATCAGATATGCCTTGAGGGAAGAACCTGAACAAACCGTTGCCAGGTTTCTCAAAGGCTTGAACTCTGCTATTTTGGAGAGGGTTGAGCTGCAACCTTTTGGGACCTTTGAAGATGCCTGCAAGCTAGCTGTTAAGATAGAGAAACAACTTAAATGCATTAGACCCTACTCTGTTGCCCCTCCTAAACCTGCTGTGGTAGTAAGACCTTTCAACTCTTACAAGCCAGACCCTACCCTAAAGATGGCAAAGGAAAGGGAAAGGAAGTTGCTAGAAAGCTTCCTAAAAGCCAGAAGAAATGCTTCAAGTGTCATGGCTATGGCGATTTTCAGGCAGATTGCGCCAACAGAAGGGTACTCACAATAGGAGAGATAGAAGAGCTTGATCACAAGGAGGTAGAAGAGGATGAAGAGGAAGATTTTGCGGAAGAAGTTGAAACCACTTGCCTACCACCTGAAGAAGGTCAAATGCTTATGATGAGAAGGGTCCTTCATGCTATAGAAACCACACCTGATGCTAGCAAAAGAGAGCAGATATTCCACTCCAGATGCAAGGTAGCCAACAATACCTATAACCTGATTGTGGATGGGGGTAGCTGCACCAATGTGGCTTCCACTGAGATGGTCAGCAAACAGAACCTGGCCACCATTAGCCACCCTAGACCCTATACATTACAATGGCTCGAAAAGGGGAATGAGGTAACTGTTTCTAAGCAAACCTTAGTTCCTTTTTCAACAGGGGAATATCAGGATGATGTTCTGTGTGATGTCTTGCCAATGGATGCTTGTCATTTGCTCCTAGGTAGACCCTGGCAGTTTGATAGAGATGTCATTTGTTATGGCCCATCCAACACTTATTCCTCAAATTGAGAGGCAAAAAGATGACACTGACCCCTTTACCCCCCAACCAAACACAAAAGCCTGAAACTGGGAGGGTTACACATAAAGAGAGTGCCTTACTTGCCAAAGGGGGAAGAGTGGAAAGGGCTATCATTAAAGGTAAGCCTTTTTTTGCTGTATTGATCTTGGAATCTGTTCTTGATTCAACTATAACAGCCTTGCATCCTTCTGTTTGGCCTTTGATAGAGCAATTCCAGGATGTTTTTCCCCTAGACGTACCAGCTAGTCTCCCTCCTAAAAGGGGTATAAAACATTAAATTAACCTACTCCCTAGAGCCCTGTTGCCTAACAAGCCTTCCTGCAGATGCAATAATATGATAACCAAGGAGCTGCGGAGGCAAGTTCGGGAACTAATTGATAAGGGTTTTGTGAGGGAAAGCATGAGCCCATGTTCAGTCCCAGCATTGCTACTGCTAAAGAACGATGGTACCTAGAAGATGTGTATAGACAGTAGGGCCATCAACAACACAACAATCAAGTACAGCTACCCTATTCCTAGGCTTGAGGATATATTGGATGAACTGCATGGTTCCAAGATCTTCTCCAAGACAGACTTAAGGAGTGGCTATCATCAGATTAGAATGAGAGTGGTGGATGAATGGAAAACTACTTTTAAGACAAAACAAGGGCTTTATGAATGGCTTGTTAAGCCATTTGGACTGTTTAATGCACCTAGCACCTTCATAAGGTTGATGAATGAAGTGCTTAGGCTCTACATAGGTCTATTTGTGGTTGTTTACTTTGATGGCATACTTGTCTACAGCAAAACTGAAAGTGATCACATCCAGCACCTGCAGCAGGTCTTCACGACCCTTAGAAGCCAACAGTTGTATGGAAAATTAGAAAAGTGTGAGTTTTTGGTGCCAAAGGTTATTTTCCTTGGATATGTGGTGTCATGTGATGGGATTCAAGTGCATGAAGCCCGAATTGAGGCCATAAAGTCCTGTCCAGTGCCTAACTCGATTACTGCAATCAGAAGCTTCCATGGATTCGCTTTCTTCTATAGGGGGTTTATCAAGGACATCAGTACATTCATGGCTCCCCTTACTGAGCGCATGAAGAAGGGTAATTTTTCCTGGCCACCACCAGCACAAAAAGCATTTGAGATCATCAAAAGGAGGTTGTGTGAAGCAGTAGTGCTGGCCTTGTCCAATTTTGAAGAACTGTTTGAATTGGAGTGTGATGCCAGTGGGGTGGCCATTGGGGCTGTTCTTACACAGCTGAAGAAGCCTCTGGCCTACTTCAGTGAGAAACTCAGTGGTCCAAAACTCAACTACTCAACCTATGGCAAAGAATTCTATGCCACAGTTAGAGCCTTGAGTCACTGGAGTCACTACCTGAAGCCTAAGGATTTTATCTTGCATTCAGATGCGCCAAGGATTGCGGTATCTTAATGGTCAACCTAAACTCAATGTCAGGCATGCCAAATGGGTAGACTTCCTACAAGCTTTCAGTTTTTCCACCAAGCACAAGAAGGGAATTCAAAATGTAGTGGCAGATGCACTTTTAAGGAGATATTTCTTGATCTCTGTCCTGGGCGCAAAGCTGATGGGGTTGCAGTCAATTCAGGCCTATTGCCTTGAAGACTCAGCTTTCCAAGACTTGGTCATCAACACCCCAACTCAGGGGCATTATGTGATACAGGATGGGTTTCTGCTCAAGGGAAACAAACTGTGCATCCCTGTATGTCCATTAAGGGAGCTACTGGTAAAAGAGGCCCATGGGGGATTAATTGCTGGGCACTTTGGGATGAACAGGACCTTGGAATTTTTGAGAGAGCACTTTCACAGGCCAAAATGGGAGAAGATGTGCACCAGGTAGTGTCCAAGTGCTCCATTTGCCACAAGGCAAAGAGTCAGTTCCATCAGGGTCTTTACACACCCCTTCTTGTCCCATTAAAACCTTAGGAGGACGTGAGTATACACTTTGTTATTGCTTTTCCTACGACACAGGGTAGTGGTAGTCAGGTTCGCCAAGATGGCACATTTTGTGGCCTGTCATAAGGCTGATGACGCTTCCTATGTTGCTGATTTGTACCTTAAGAAAATCATCAGGTTGCATGAAGTCCCTAAAACCATTGTAAGTGACAGGGACACCAAGTTTTTGTCTCATTTTTGGAGAAGCTTATGGCACCTATTGGGTACCAACCTGCTATACAGCACAACCTGCCATCCTCAAACTGATGGCCAAACTGAAGCCAACAACGGAACCCTGTCCACCCTCCTAAGAACCATGGTCCAGAAGAACTTGAAGGAATGGGATGTCAAACTGCCTCATGCTGAGTTTGCCTACAACAGAACACCTGTGAGGGTTACTGGCTGTTCACCCTTTGAGGCACTGTATGGAATTAACCCCCTGACCCCCATTGACCTTCTTCCTCTACCTACTGATTGTAAGGTCAGTTTTGAGGTTGAAAATTGGACCAAAGAAATGAAGAAACTCCATGAACAGATTAGGGCATATATTGAGAAGGTCAATGAAGCCTACAAAGCTCAGGCCAACCAGCACAGGAGACGTTTGGAGTTCCAACCTGGAGACCTTGTCTGGTTGCACCTCAGAAAGGAGATGTTCCCCACCAAAAGAAGAAGCAAGTTGTTGGCTAGAGGAGGTGGGCCTCTCAAATTTCTGGCAGGGTTAGAACCAATGCATACAAGTCAGAACTCCCAGGGGACATGGCTGTTTCATCCATCTTCAATGTGGGTGATCTGAGTCCTTAAAAAGAGGTTGAAATAAACTTTAGGGATTTGAGGGAAAATCCTCTCAAAGGAGGAGAGGATTATAGAGATCAGGAGTCAATACAAGACCCTCAACTAGAAACAGTCAAGGACTTGCATTTCAGTCACCAACAAAGCCTGTTCTTTAAGGCCATACAGTTCAGTATGGAAGCAACCTTGCAAAGATCTTTGCTTTGTTGGACATGCTAGCATCATTGCTAGCCAAACCAAGCCTTTTGAGGCTCATTCAGCAGCCTTAGAGTTTCAGTTTAGTCAATAAACCCCCTCCTACAATTAACATGTTTAGGGTTATTTGAGCTTACTTCCAGTAACTCAGTCAAGCCTACAGGATTTCATCCTCTTGCATCAGTACCCTAACTCATTTGTTAGCTTACATTCAGCTCCTAAATGATGAAGGTTACTTGAATTTTGCATCAGTAGCAGCAGGTCAGCAGCAGCAGCAGTTCTGAGAAGAAATTAGTCCCCTGATTTGGAAGTCCATTTTAGTCAATCTAAGGGCTTTGGGACGTGCCTAAATATTTATCCAACAAGGTCCTGAAGTGCCAGAGTTAGTTCCCTCAACTTCAGCTTTTAACTAGCCTCAGATTGTAGGAAATTCTATTTGTCCACTTGATTTCAGCATGTTTGTACCTGCTGGCTCGCTTGGCTAAGCACGATGTAATCAGCAGCAAATCACACCCCAAGACCATCATTAGTAGGTACTTTGAAACTCTTAAGGGCTGACACCTCAGTAATGGAGACAAGTAGGGGGTTTAGGTGTCAAACATCCAACCAGCTGCTGAATTAAGCTACTGTTTTTCAATTTTTATTTCCTGTTTTACCTGCAATCACTTGTAACCATTGATCTTTAGATTATGGCCCAGTATATAAGGCTTGTTCTTTACTGTAATAGACAGAATATGTTGAATGAAGATCCCATTTGCTTGTTCAAAGCAAAACTCTCTCAAATCTCTCTAACTTTAGCCTGTTTTTGGTGGGGTCTGAGAGTGGTTCTTTATCCTTTCCTTCTGGTGCTACTGCTTTAAGGGGATTGGTGGTGAATCATTACAGTTCCACTTGGTTCAAGTAATTCCTTTTGGCCAGTCCATATCTTCTATGTTGACTTGCTACCTATTGATTCTTTCCAATTTGTAGTTCAGCATACATCAACAGGTATCAGAGCCCAACTTGATTCTTGTTGAGTTGCTTCTATTATCTTCTGTTGTTTTCCTTCCCTAGCTTGTTCACAGGTTGTCCAAACACAAGAAAACCCAGTCAGACCCAAACAAAATCCCATCCATAAAGAACCAAGCTCCTCAAACAGCCACAACATTCTGAATTTCTCACCCAGCACCACAGCTGAAGGGGAACACACTTCTTCCTCACCACATCAACCTATGAGAGTTCCTATAAGTCTCTATCTGGAACAGGCTCATGAGCTTAGGAGAGATAGGGTTACTATATAAATGCAAGAAAATATCAGAACCCTTACAACTCAGATTCAACAGCTTATGAATCAGCCTAGAGGAAGAGAAAGGGGACCCCCTCAGGACCCTCTTGGAGGTTCTGATTCCCCTGCTGATTATCACTATGGTAGTGAGTCTTCTACTAGAGATGCTCATCCAAGGAGAAGGAGGGTGCACAGGGACTACCTCAAGGACCATAGGATAGAGGTACCGGGATTTAATAGAAGTCTAAAACCTGAGGAATACCTGTAATGGGTTTAGGCTTTGGAAAGAATCATAGAAATCAAGGGATACTATAGGGAAAAGGCTTTCAAGCTTGTTGTTTTAAACCTAAAACAATATGCGTCACTTTGGTATGAGAACTTGAAGAAAACCAGGGCATTCGAAGGTAAGCCTAAGCTCAAAACTTGGGTGAAACTGAAAAAGCACATAGATAAAATGTTGATGCCAGCAAGAACTTTATCTGAAAGTCACTTCCTTGCACCAAGGGAGTATCAGGGTTAAAGAATATATCAGGGAGTTTCAACAGTTGCAGATCAGATGTGCCTTGAGGGAAGAACCTGAACAAACCATTGCCAGGTTTCTCAAAGGCCTAAACTCTGCTATTTTGGAGAAGGTTGAGCTGCAGCCTTTTTGGACCTTTGAAGATGCCAGCAAGCTAGCTGTTAAGGTAGAGAAACAACTTAAATCTAGGAGACCCTACTCCACTGCCTACTCCAAAACCTGTTGTGCCAGTAACACCCGTCAAGTCTTGCAAGCCAGACCCTACCCCTAAAGATGATAAGGGAAAGGGAAGGGCAGTTGCTAGAGAGCTTCCTAAAAGCCAGAAGAAATGCTTCAAGTGTCATGGCTACGGCCATGTTCAGGCAGATAGCCCAACAGAAGGGTACTCACAACAAGAGAGATAGAAGAGCTTGATCCCGAGGAGGTAGAAGAGCATGAATACGAAGATTCTGCTGAAGAAGGTGAAACCTCTTACCTGCCACCTGAAGAAGGTGAAACGATTATGATCAGAAGGGTCCTTCATGCTACTAAAACCACACCTGATGCTAGCCAAAGAGAGCAGATATTCCACTCCTGATGCAAGGTAGCCAACAAGACCTACAACGTGATTGTGGATGGGGGTAGCTGCACCAATGTGGCTTCCACTGAGATAGTCAGCAAACTGAACCTGGCCACCATCAGCCACCCTAGACCCTATACCTTGCAATGGCTCAAAAAGAGGAAAGAGATAACTGTTTCTAAGCAAACCTTGGTTCCTTTTTCAATAGGGGAATATTAGGATGAGGTTCTGTATGATGTCTTGCCAATGGATGCTTGTCATTTGCTCCTAGGTAGACCCTGGCAGTTTGATAGAGATGTCATTCATTATGGCCAATCCAACACTTATTCCTTCAAACTGAGAGGCAGAAAGATGACATTGACCCCTTTAGCCCCCAACCAAACACAAAAGCCTGAAACTGGATGGGTTACACATAAAGAGAGTGCCTCACTTGTCAATCGGGGAAGAGTGGAAGGAGCTATCACTAAAGGCAAGCCTGTTTTTGTTGTATTGATTCCGGAATCTGTTCCTGATTCAGCTACAACAGCCCTGCTATAAGACCCGCATTTTTGTGTTTTCCGTTAAGCTAACTGTATTACCTTTTTACATTATAAATTCGTATTTTTAGAACTATATGAGTTACATTATTGAATCGATGCTAACCCGAGTTCTTAAAATCGGTTTTGTTTTATTTGGTCGATTTTCGAAGTTTAAATTGAAATTGTAGTGGTAGGTTATTTCAACTCGAGTTTAGTCCAACCGTTAACGAGTATGGGACCAGGACCTAGCTGAACTGTGTTAATTGAGGACCAAAAAAAAAAGAAAAAGGAAAAGGAAATTAGAAAAGAAGGGGATCGGGTGCCTGAGGCCTGACACCCATTTCTCTCTCTTCGCCCACTCTCTCCCTCTCTCCCTAAGCTCGCTCACTTTCTCTATTTGGGACCACGGTCGCCGGATGGCATCACCGCCGACCGCCACCTGTCACCGGCGAGAGAAAGGGGCGACCGGTCCCCTCAGCCACGCCAACCACCGCCCAAACTCCACCACCCATCGCCCTCCAAGTCTCACGGCCAAAAATCAACCCAGACACGCGCCCACCACCCGGAAACCGGCAACCCACGTGCCGGATTTTGGCGACCCACTCCTCCCTCGGTCCCCTCTATAACTTGGGGGCCGAATTTGAGTCGAAATCAACCAAAAATGCCACCAATTTGGGAGATAATGCCTAGGTTTTGCAAGAACGCGGTTGGGATTTGGGAGTAATCAGATTAGGGCATGCTCCGGGGTTGATTAGGGTCAAAAATTCGATTAATCCAAGGTTTGGTTGGCAGGAATTGGGCACGATTTAGGTCTAGTCCGAGCATGGGTGAGCAAGAGTCGGAGGTCTGGAGTTGTTCGAACACTTAAAGTTGACCTAGCAGCCTTGGATTTGATCCTCTAGCATGGAATCGAGGTGGGTGTTTCTCACCTCCTAAGTATTACTAATTTCGGAATTGTTTTAAGCTTTAAGTTACGATGCATGCTAAGTTTAGTTAGTTTATGCGTGAAAATGACTTTGAATCGTTAAATGTCAGTTTAGTTGGTTAATACTCGAAAGTGGCTTGAATCGATACATGTTAGTTTAGTTAGTTCATGCCTGAAAACATAATTCGAAATGAGTTATACATGCTTAGATTCGATTCAAGTAAATTCAGTTAGTGCATACCTGAAAAGTTGACTAGATTAGTAACTTCGATGTAATAAGTGAATGCCTAAAGTTATGTTATGTTTAAATGACTTAAATAGGCCTGAAAAGCAATGTGGAGACAATGAATGACGCCGCAAATTGATGCATGTTATTTCAGTTAGCTCATGCCTAAATAATGAATCGTTTCATGCTTAGTTAGTCTCACCTAACATATTAGACGCTCGTTTCAAGTTAAGTTCATATGAATACTTATATGCACATATTTTTATATATGTGTGTGCATGGTTATAACCGTTGGTTGCAGCGCTCTGCTAATTGTTAGTTGTTTAATCGATAAGTTTAGCATCGGTAAGTTGGGTATGTTATGTATCGCATTTCAGTATATTATAATGACTAGGATGCTAGATTGTGAAATTGAAATCGAGATGGTAGTTGGATGGTTTGAGGAAGAACTATGAGTGGTTCGAGGATCTTGTGGTACAGTGCTTGTGATGAGGGAGTTCGAGTTGTGAATTGATCGGAATCGTGTGGATTGCAAGGCCATGTGTGGCTCATTGTGTTGAATTGATTATGAAGTGCTTAAATGTGATACATGTGGACCCCCTTACCAATGTGATATATGTGATATATGTGCTTAAATGCTTAAATTGCATTATGTGCATAAGGGTGAGTTTTTCAAAGAAAGATTTCATGTTTTGAAATGATAGTAGCCATAACTACTAGTGCACGATGGCCTATTTTAATTAAATGAAAACACTTTTGGGAGTGAACTCACTTGAACGGGGGAATCCCTAAAGAGTTTTACAAAAGCGTGAGTTGCATGATAAAGGATTTCGCTGTGAGAGGCAGCAAACTTATTAGTCGGTAAGACCAGTTTAAATGGCCAAGATAAGTGCTTAGGGACAATAGATAGGGAGTGAACCTGCTTGAACGGGGGAATCCCTATAGCCTAGGGAGTAATCCCTAGAGACCCCGACGAGGGTTAAGGTCCAAAAGTTAGTTGCCATCCCGGGAGTAAGAGCTTAGGGGATTGAGTGTAGATCTCTCCCAACCATCACTTCATGATGATCCTATGCCCATAAGTAGTTTCTTATTAAACACGAAAAGCAGTCGGCGTTTCGCCTTTTTAAGTATTTCAGAAAGAAAGTTTTTAAGGGTCATTATGAGACCAAGATGAAAGAGATTCGTTCAAAAGATATATGAGCCTCAAGAGGCTAAGAGAAGAGTTTTTATGAGCCTCTTGAAGTGTTTTCAAAGAAAAGAAAGAAAGTTTACTATGCATGACTTGTGTATATCATATGAATGAGATCTAAGTAAAGTATCAAAAGTGTTATGTGCATGTTCCAAGTATAACTTGTTAATGAGATGCTAAGTAAGATATGTTTATGAAAAAGAAAGTCTTATGAGCATATTTCATGCATACCCCATGAATGAGATTTGATTGAGACTTGAAATGTGTATGTCTTATGCACCTTTTATGAATGAGATAACCTAGTTCGAATAGAACGGTAAGAAGTTATGCTTATGAGAAAGAAAGTTCTGTGTTTAGCCTCGTCACTTGTTTAAGTGGTTGACTACCTGTTAGTAAAGAAGTTTGGTCATTTAGAGACCTAGAAATGTGTTTGAGTACTTAAAGTCAAGTTTATGATTAGTAATGTTTCCATAGGAATTTTATGAATGCCTGATATGATATTAAAGTATAAATACGTGATATGTGACTAGTAAAGATTTTATTGCCTGCAACGGTTTTGGTTTTAAGGGGGTTGGGGGACACTCACTGAGCGTGTAGTTGCTCATCCCACTACTCTTTCCCCTTTTCCCTAGGTTTTCTTTATAACAGGAAGAAGTTGAGTCAGCTATGTCAAGATGGAACCTGTTCTTGCTTGCCAGGTGTCGTTTAGATCCATTTGAAGGGATCTTACGTGCTTAATGAAGTCATGTCATGTGTTCTTAGTTTGAAATGATTGTAAACAAGTCTTCTAAGTTCATACAATGCATATTGTTTATGAGTCGCTCTGTATGGCCATATGAGCCAACCATCGAGTTAGCTAGAGGTCTTTTGGTCAAAGTTAGTTATGTGCTTTGGGATGTAAACCCCATAGTCCGGTTGGGTGAACCGTTGAGTTGTATCTTTTAATTTTTCTGTATTAATGAACTATTCTGTTTGGTGTACTCCGAGCGGGTGGCTCGTCGAGTTATGAACTCCGGCATGTGGTCGTTGAGCTATGTTTTATATGTTTACGCTTCTATTGATTTACAGGGACTTATTGTAAGGCATTTAGCCTGGAAAAGGTAACGTTTCAGGGGAAACTCTGTCCGTTTCGTCCCAGAAGTTAAGAAGTTAGGAAAACGTAACGTTTCTGGCCCTAGGGGCTGGGGGTGTTACACCTGCATCCTTTTATTCAGCCTTTGATACAGCAGTTCCAGGATGTTTTTCCCCTAGACGTACCGCATAGTCTCACTCCGAAAAGGGGTATAAAACATCAAATTAACCTACTGCCTGGAGCCCCATTGCCTAACAAGCCTGCCTACAAATGCAATCCTACTGAAACCAAGGAGCTGCAGAGGCAAGTTCAGCAATTGATTAACAGGGGTTATGTGAGGGAAAGCATGAGCCCATGTTAACTCCCAACATTGCCAGTGGTAAAGAAAGGTGGTACCTGGAGGAAGTGCATAGACACCAGGGCCATCAACAACATAACAATCAAGTACATGTACCTTATTCCTAGGCTTGATGATATGTTGGATGAACTGCATGGTTCCAAGATCTTCTCCAAGATAGACTTAAGGAGTGGCCATCATCAGATTAGAATGAGAGAGGGGGATGAATGGAAAACTGCTTTTAAGACAAAACAAGGGCTTTGTGAATGGCTTGTTATGCCATTTTGATTGTCTAATACACCTAGCACCTTCATGAGGTTGATGAATGAAGTGCTTAGGCCCTACGTAGGTCTGTTTGTTGTTGTGTACTTTGATAGCACACTTGTCTATAGCAAAACTGAAAGTGATCACATCCAACACCTGCAGCAGGTTTTCACCACCCTTAGAAGCCAACAATTGTATGGAAAATTCGAAAAGTGTGATTTTTTGGTGCCAAAGTTTATTTTCCTTGGATATGTGGTGTCCTGTAATGGGATTCAGGTGGATGAAGCCAAGATTGAGGCCATAAAGTCCTGGCCAGTGCCTAACTCGATTGCTGCAGTCAGAAGCTTCTATGGATTGACTTCCTTCTATAGGAGGTTTATCAAGGACTTCAGTACAGTCATGGCTCCCCTTACTGAGTGCATGAAGAAGGGCAATTTTTCCTGGCCACCACAAGCATAGAAAGCATTTGAAATCATCAAAAGGAGGTTGTATGAAGCATCAGTGCTGGCCTTGCCCAATTTTGAAGAACTATTTGAATTCGAGTGTGATGCTAGTGGGGCGGGCATTGGGGTTGTTCTTACACAGCTCAAGAAGCCTCTGGCCTACTTCAATGAGAAACTGAGTGGTCCGAAACTCAACTACTCAACCTATGACAAAGAATTCTATGCCATAGTTAGAGCCTTGAGTCACTGGAGTCACTACCTGAAGTCGAAGGCTTTTGTCTTGCATTCAGATCGCTAAGCATTGCGGTATGTTAATGGTCAACCTAAACTCAATGTCAGGCATGCCAAATAGGTAGAGTTCTTGCAAGCTTTCAGTTTTTCCACCAAGGGCAAGAATGGAACTGACAATGTAGTGGCAGATGCACTTTCAAGGAGATATGTATTGATCTCTGTCCTGGGTGCACAGCTGCTGGGGTTGTAGTCAATTCAGGCCTATTGCCTTGAAGACTCAGCTTTCCAATTGTTGGTCGGCAACACCCCAACTCAGGGGCCTTATTTGATGGAGGTGGGGTTTCTGTTCAAGGGAAACAAACTGTGCATCCCTGTATGTCCATTAAGGGAGCTAGTGGTAAGAGAGGCCCATGGAGGATCACTTGTTGGGCACTTTAGGATGAACAAGACCTTGGAAATTTTGGGAGAGCACTTTCACTGGCCGAAAATGGGAGAAAATACGGACAGGGTAGTGTCCAGGTGCTCCATCTGCCACAAGGCCAAGACTCAGTTCCGTCAGGGTCTTCACACACCCCTTCCTGTTCCATTAAAACCTTGGGAGGACGTTAGTATACAGTTTGTTGTTTCTTTTCCTAGGACACAGAGGGGAAAGGATTCAGTCTTGGTAGTGGTAGACAGGTTCACCAAGATGGCACATTTTATGGCCCGTCACAAAGCTGATGATGATTTCCATGTTGCTGATTTGTACCTTAAGGAAATCATCAGGTTGCTTGGAGTCCCCAAAACCATTGTGAGTGACAGGGACACCAAGTTTTTGTCTCATTTTTTGAGAATCTTATGGAACCTGTTGGGTACCAAGCTGCTATACAGCATAACCTGCCATCCTTATACTGATGGCCAAACTGAAGTCACCAACAGAACCCTATTGACCCTCCTAAGAACCGTGGTCCAGAAGAACTTGAAGGAATGGGATGTCAAACTACCTCATGCTGAGTTTGACTACAATAGAACACCTATGAGGGCTACTGCCTGTTCACCCTTTGAGGCACTGTATGGAATTAATCCCCTGACCCCCATTGACCTTCTTCCTCTACCTACTGACTGTAAGGTCAATTTTGAGGCTGAAAAAAGGGCCAAATAAACAAAGAAACTCCATGAAAAGATTAGGGCACATATTGAGAAGGTTAATGAAGCCTACAAAGCTAAGGCCAACCAGCACAAGAAAGCTATAGAGTTCCAACCTGGAGACCTTCTCTAGTTGCACCTCAGAAAGTATAGGTTCCCCACCAAAAGAAAAAGTAAGTTGATGGCTAGAGGAGATGGACCTTTCAATGTTTTGGCAAAGGTGGGAACGAATGCATACAAGTTGGAACTCCCAGGGGACGTGGCTGTTTCAGCCACCTTCAATGTGGGTGATCTAAGCCCTTACACAGAGGATGAAATAGACTTTGGGGATTTAACGGCAAATCCTCTCAAAGGAGGGGAGAATGATGCAAATCAGGAGTCAATTGAATACCCTTGACCAGAAACAGTCAAGGACTTGCATTTCAGTCACCAACAAAGCCTGTTCTGTGAGGCCATGCAGCTCAGTATGGAAGCAACCTTGAGAAGATCTTTGCTTTGCTGGACAACCTAGCATCACTGCTACCCAAACCAAGCCTTTTGAGGCTCATTCAGCAGCCTTAGATTTTCAGTTCAGTCAACAAGCCCCGTCCTGCAGTCAGCATGTTCAGGGTTATTTAAGGTTGCTTCGAGTAACTCAGTCATGCCTACAGGATTTCTTCCTTTTGCATCAGTACCCTAACTCAATTGTTAGCTTACATTCATCTCCTAAACGATGAAGGTTACTTTAATTTTTCCATGCAATTTTCCTGTTAGCAGCAGCTCAACACCAAGAGCTCAGTAGCAGCAGGTCAGCAACGGCAGAAGTTCTGAGAAGAAATTAATCTCCCAACTTGGCAGTCGATTTTGGTCAATCTAAGGGCTTACGGATGTGCCTAAATATTTATCCAACAAGTTCCTGAAGTGGCTGAGTTAGCTCCCTCAGCTTCAGCTTTTAACCAGCCTCAGAATGTAGGAAATTCCTTTTGTCCACTGGATTTCAGCACGTTTGTACCTGCTGGCAGGCTTGGCTAAGCACGATGTAATCAAAAGCAAATCAAACCCCAAGACTATCATTATTAGGTACGTTGAAGCACTTAAGGGTTGAGTCCTCAGTAATGGAGATAAGCAAGGGGTTTAGGTGTCAAACATCCAACCAGCTGCTGAATTAAGCTACTGTTTTTTAGGTTTTTATTTCCTGTTTTAGATGCAATCAGTTATAACCATTGATCTTTAGATTATGGCCCAGTATATAAGGCTTGTTCTTTACTGTAATAGATAGATTACGTTAAATGAAGATCCCTTTTGCTTGTTCAAAGCAAAACTCTCTCAAATGTCTCTAACTTTAGCCTGTTTTAAGTGGTGTCTAAGAGTGGTTCTTTATCCTTTGCTTCTGGCGCTACTGCTTTTAGGCGATTGGTGGTGAATCATTGCAGTTCTAGTTAGTGGAAGTGATTCTTTTAGGCCAGTCCATATCTTCCATGTTGAGTTGCTAGTTGTTGATTCATTCCAGTTTGCAGTTAAGCATACATCAGCTTGTATGAGAGCCCAACTTGATTCTTGGTGAGTTGCTTCTATTGTCTTCTGCTGTTTTCTGTCCCTAGCTTCTTCACTGGTTGTCCAAACATAAGAACACCCTGTTAGAACCAAACACAATTCCAGCTATGAAGAACAAAGCTCCTCAAACAGCCACAGCATTCTGAATTTCTCACCTAGCACCATGGCAAAAGTGGAACACACTTCTTCCTCACCACAGCAATCTTTGAGAGTTCCTAGAGGTCTCTATCTGGAACAGGCTCATGAGCTTAGGAGAGATAGGGCTATTTTGGAAATGCAAGAAAATATAAGAATGCTTACAACTTAGATTAAGCTGCTAATGAATCAGCTTAGAGGAAGAGAAAGGGGACCCCCTCAGGACCCTCATGGAGCTTCTGATTCCCCTCCTGATTGTCAATATGGCAGTGAGTCTTCTATCTGAGATGATCGGCAAGCAGAAGGAGACTGCACAGGGATGACCTCAAGGACCTTAGGATAGAGGCACCTGAATTTGATGGAAGTTTAAAACCCAAGGATTACTTGAAATGGGTTCAGGCTCTGGAAAGAATCATAGAAATCAAGGGATAATCTAGGGAAAAAGTTTTTAAGCTTGATGTTTTCAAGCTAAAATAATATGCTTCACTGTGGCGTGAGAACCTGAAGAGAACCAGGGCATTGGAAGGTAAGCCTAAGCTCAAAACTTGGGTGAAACTGAAAAAGCACAAGGACAAAATGTTCCTGCCAGCAAGAACTATATCTGAAACTCACTTCCTTGCACCAAGGGAGTGTGAAGGTTGAAGAATATCTTACGGAGTTTGAGCAATTGCATATCAGATGTGCCTTGAGGGAAGAACCTGAACAAACCATTGTTAGGTTTCTCAAAGGCCTAAACTCTGCTATTTTCGAGAGGGTTGACCTGCAGCCTTTCTGGACCTTTGACGATGCCTGCAAGCTAGTTGTTAAGGTAGACAAACAGCATAAATCCAGGAGACCCGACTATACGGCCCCTCCAAAACCTGCTATGCCAGTAAGACCCTTCAACTCTTGCAAGCCAGACCCAACCCCTAAAGATGATAACGGAAAGGCAATTGCTAGAGAGCTTCCTAAAAGCCATAAGAAATGCTTCAAGTGTCATGGCTATGGCGATGTTCAGGCAGATAGCCCCAACAGAAGGGCACTCACAATAAGAGAGATAGAAGAGCTTGATCACGAGGAGGTAGAAGAGGATGAATACGAAGATTCTGCTAAAGAAGGTGAAACCTCTTACCTGCCACCTGAAGAAGGTGAAATGCTTACGATTAGAAGGGTCATTCATGCTACTAAAACCACACCTGATGCTAGCCAAAGAGAGCACATATTCCACTCCAGATGCAAGGTAGCCAATAAGACCTACAACCTGATTGTGGATGGGGGTAGCTGCACCAATGTCGCTTTGACTGAGATGGTCAGCAAACTGAACCTGGCCACCATCATCCACCCTAGACCCTATACCTTACAATGGCTCGAAAAGGGGAATGAGGTAACTGTTTCTAGCCAAACCTTGGTTCCTTTTTCAATAGGGGACTATTAGGATGAGGTTCTTTGTGATGTCTTGCCAATGGATGCTTGTCATTTGCTCCTAGGTAGAACCTGGCAGTTTGATAGAGATGTCATTCGTTATGGCCAATCCAACACTTATTCCTTCAAGCTGAGAAGCAGAAAGATGACACTGACCCCTTTACCCCCCAACCAAACACAAAAGCCTGAAACTGGGAGGGTCAAACATAAAGAGAGTGCCTTACTTGTCAATGGGATAAGAGTGGAAAGGGCTATCACTAAAGGCAAGCCTGGTTTTGATGTATTAATGTTGGAATCTGTTCCTGATTCAGCTACAACAGCCTTGCATCCGTCTGTTTAGCCTTTGATAGAGCAATTCCAGGATGTTTTTCCCCTAAACATACCACCTAGTCTCCCTCCTAAAAGGGGTAAAAAACATCAAATTGACCTACTCCCTAGAGCCCCATTGCCTAACAAGCCTGCCTACAGATGCAATCCTACTGAAACCAAGGAGCTGCAAAGGCAAGTTTAGGAATTAATTGATAGGGGTTTCATGAGGGAAAGCGTGAGCCCATGTTAAGTCCCAGCATTGCTAATGCCAAAGAAGGACGGTACCTGGAGGATGTGCATAGACTGCAGGGCCATCAACAATATAATAATCAAGTACAGGTACCCTATTCATAGGCTTGATGATATGTTGGATGAAATGCATTGTTCCAAGATCTTCTCCAAGGTAGACTTAAGGAGTGGCAATCATCAGATTAGAATGGGTGAGGGGGATGAATGGAAAGTTGCTTGTAAGACAAAACAAGGGCTTTATGAGTGGCTTGTTATGCCATTTGGGTTGTCTAATGCACCTAGCACCTTCATGAGGTTGATAAATGAAGTACTTAGGCCCTACATAGGTCTGTTTGCGGTTGTGCACTTTGGTGACATACTTGTCGATAGAAAAACTGAACATGATCACATCCAGCACCTACAACAGGTTTTCACCACCCTCAGAAGCCAACAGTTGTATGAAAAATTAGAAATGTGTGTCTCTTTGGTGCCAAAGGTTATTTTCCTTGGATATGTGGTGTCCTGTGATGGGATTCAGGTGGATGAAGCCAAGATTGACGCCATAAAGTCCTTGCCAGTGCCTAACTCGATTACTGTAGTTAGAAGCTTCCTTGGATTGCCTTCCTTCTATTGGAGGTTTAACAAGGATTTTAGTACAGTCATGGCTCCCCTTACTGAGTGCATGAAGAAGGGCAATTTTTCCACGCCACCACCAGCACGAAAAGCATTTGAGATCATCAAAAGGAGGTTGTGTGAAGCACCAGTGCTGGCCTTGCCCAATTTTGAAGAACTATTTGAATTGGAGTGTGATGCCAGTGAGGCGGCCATTGGGGCTATTCTTACACAGCTCAAGAAGCCTCTAGCCTAATTCAGTGAGAAACTCAGTGGTCCAAAACTCAACTACTCAATCTATGACAAAGAATTCTATGCCATAGTTAGAGCCATGAGTCACTGGAGTCACTACCTGAAGCCTAAGGCTTTTGTCTTGCATTCAGATTGCCAAGCATTGCGGTATCTTAATGGTCAACCTAAACTCAATGTCAAGCATGCCAAATGGGTAGAGTTCCTACAAGATTTCAGTTTTTGCACCAAGGGCAAGAAGGGAACTGAAAATGTAGTGGCAGATGCACTTTCAAGGAGATATGTCTTGATCTCTGTCCTAGGTGCAAAGCTGCTGGGGTTACAACCAATTCAGCCCTATTGCCTTGAAGAGTCAGCTTTCCAAGAGTTGGTCAGCAACACCCCAACTCAGGGGCCTTATGTGATACTGGATGGGTTTCTCTTCAAGGGAAACAAACTGTGCATCCCTGTATGTCCATTAAGGGAGCTACTGGTAAGAGATGCCCATGGGGGATCAATTGCTGGGCACTTTGGGATCAACAAGACCTTGGAAATTTTAAGAGAGCACTTTCACTAGCCAAAAATGGGAGAAGATGTGCACAGGGTAGTGTCCAAGTGCTCCATTTTCCACAAGGCAAAGAGTCAGTTCTATCAGGGTCTTTACACACCCCTTCTTGTCCCATTAAAACCTTGGGAGGACGTGAGTATGGACTTTATTGTTGCTTTTCCTGGGACACAGAGGGGAAAGGATTCAGTCATGGTAGTGGTAGACCGGTTCACCAAGATGGCACATTTTGTCGCCTGTTATAAGGTTGATGATGCTTCCTATGTTGCTGATTTGTACCTTAAGAAAATCATCAGGCTGCATGGAGTCCCCAAAACCATTGGAAGTGACAGGGACACCAAGTTTTTGTCTCATTTCTGGAGAAGCTTATGGCACCTATTGGGTACCAAGCTGCTATACAGCACAACCTGCCATCCTCAAACTGATGCCCAACTGAAGCCAACAACGGAACCCTGTCCACCCTCCTAAGAACCATGGTCCAGAAGAACTTGAAGGAATGGGATGTCAAACTGCCTCATGCTGAGTTTGCCTACAACAGAGCACCTGTGAGGGTTACTGGCTGTTCACCCTTTGAGGCACTGTATGGAATTAACCCCCTGACCCCCATTGACCTTCTTCGTCTACCTACTGACTGTAAGGTCAGTTTTGAGGTTGAAAAGGGGGCTAAAGAAATGAAGAAACTCCATGAAAAGATTAGGGCACATATTGAGAAGGTTAACGAAGCCTACAAAGCTAAGGCCAACCAGCACAGGAAAGGTATGGAGTTCCAACCTGGAGACCTTCTCTAGTTGCACCTCAGAAAGGAGATGTTCCCCACCAAAAGAAAAACCAAGTTGATGGCTAGACGAGGTGGACCTTTCAAATTTCTGGCAAAGGTTTGAACCAATGCATACAAGCTGGAACTCCCAGGCGTCATGGTTGTTTCAGCCACCTTTAATGTGGGTGATCTGAGTCCTTACACAGAGGATGAAATAGACTTTAGGGATTTAAGGGAAAATCCTCTCAAAGGAGGGGAGGATGATGCAGATTAGGAGTCAATACAAGACCCTCAACCAAAAACAGTCAAGGACTTGCATTTCAGTCACCAACAAAGCCTGTTCTATGAGGCCATGCAGTTCAGTATCGAAGCAACCTTACGAAGATCTTTGCTTTGCTGGACACCCTAGCATCACTGCTACCCAAACCAAGCCTTTTGAGGCTTATTCAGCAGCCTTAGAGTTTCAGTTTAACCAATAAACCCCCTCCTACAGTCAGCATGTTCAGGGTTATTTGAGCTTGCTTCCAGTAACTCAGTCATGCCCACAGGATTTCTTCCTTTTGCATCAGTACCCTAACTCATTTGTTAGCTTACATTCAGCTCCTAAATGATGAAGGTTACTTGAAGTTTGCCATGGAATTTTCCTGTTAGCAGCAGCTCAGCAACAACAGGTGAGTAGTAGCAGGTCAGCAGCGGCAGCAGTTCTGAGAAGAAATTAGTCTCCCAACTTGGCAGTTGATTTTGGTCAATCTAAGGGCTTCGGGATGTGCCTAAATATTTATCCAACAAGTTCCTGAAGTGGCTGAGTTAGCTCCCTCAGCTTCAGCTTTTAACCAGCGTCAGATTATAGGAAATTCCTTTTGTCCACTGGATTTCAGCACATTTGTACCTGCTGGCAGGCTTGGCTAAGCACGATGTAATCAACAGCAAATCAAACCCCAAGACTATCATTAGTAGGTATGTTAAAGCTCTTAAGGGTTGACACCTCAGTAATGGAGATAAGCAAGGGGTTTAGGTGTCAAACATCCAACCAGCTGCTGAATTAAGCTACTGTTTTTTAGTTTTTATTTCCTGTTTTAGCTACAATCAGTTGTAACCATTGATCTTTAGATTATGGCCTAGTATATAAGGCTTGTTCTTTACTGTAATAGATAGATTATGTTGAATGAAGATCCCTTTTGCTGGTTCAAAGCAAAACTCTCTCAAATCTCTCTAACTTAAGCCTGTTTTAGGTGGTGTTTGAGAGTTGTTCTTTATTCTTTCCTTCTGGTGCTACTGCTTTAAGGGGATTGGTGGTGAATCATTGCAGTTCTGGTTGGTGGCAGTGATTCTTTTAGGCCAGTCCATATTTTCCATGTTGAGTTACTAGCTGTTGATTCATTCCAGTTTGTAGTTCAGCATACATCATATCCAAACAAAGTCTCCAGGATAAAAATGAACTTCGTTCCTATGCTTGTGGGCATGTGACTTGGCTTGCTCATTGGACTTTTCAATTCGTTCCCTCACTTTGGTATGAAGCTCTTGGATTTCCTTTACCCTCTTTTCGACCTCCTAACGAACCTCGGTTAGATTTGGAATTGGAACCAAGTCTAATGGAGTTCTTGGATTATAACCACACACCACTTGAAACGGGGAAAGACTTGTAGCCTTACTTGCTGTTCGGTTGAAGGCATACTCGGCATGGCCAAGCAACTTATCCCACCCTTTGATGCTTTTCTTGACTAGAACCTAAAGCAAAGTTCCCAAAGTGCGGTTGGTCATCTCCGTTTGACCATGCGTTTGTGGGTGGCAAGTTAAGCAAAACTTGAGATTAGTGCCTAGCTTTCTCCACAAAGAGAGACAAAAATGACTCAAGAATTTGGTGTCCTGATCCGAGACTATGCTTCTTGGTATGCTATCGAGACGCACATTCTCCTTGAAGTAGAGATTAGCAATACGAGAAGCATCATTTGTGGTATGACATGCCACAAAGTGTGCCATCTTTGAGAACCTGTCTACCACCACCAAGATGGAGTCCTTATGTCTTTGCATTCTTGGCAACCCGACGATAAAATCCAAGCTGACATCTTCCCATAGACCATGTGGAATCGGAAGGGGAGAATAGATACCATGAGGTCGAAGGTGGCTCTTAGCAAGTGGAGCATCTTCCCACCAAACGTTCCACATCTTTGGACATGCCCAGCCAATAATAGTGTTCCTTGAGCATGGAACAAGTTTTCTCAATGCCAAAATTTTCGGCCAAAGCCCCACCATGGAGCTCTTGAATCAAGAGTTCCTGAAACCCACTCTTTGGTATGCATAGCCGGGTTCCTTTGAAGAGAAACGCATGCTCCAAGTGTAATAAACTATGGGCATGGATAGAGCACTTCTGATAGGTTTCCTTGAAGTCTTGATCTTGGGCATACAACCCCTTAATAATCTCAAAACCAAGGACCTTAGATTCTAAGGTAGAGAGTAAGAGGTACCTTCGTGATAATGCACCCGCCCCTTTGTTGAGTTGACCCTACTTATGGTGGATCACAAAACGAAAGGCTTGGAGTTACTCAACCCGCTTTGCATGCTTTCGATTGAGCTTGTATTTCCCTTGTATGAATTTAAGAGCCTCATGATCCGAATGGAGATTGAACTCTCCTTCCACCAAATAGTGCCTCCAATGCTCCAACGCTATCACAATGGCATAAAATTCCTTGTCATATGTTGAATACTTCCACTTGGCATCATTGAGCTTTTCACTAAAGAAAGCTATGGGTCTCTTCTCTTGAGATAGGATAGCCCCTATCCCCACACCGGAAGCATCACATTCCAATTCAAACACTTTGGACAAGCTTGGAAGGGCAAGAACGGGTGCACTAGTGAGCTTGAGCTTGATTTCTTCAAAGGCCTTTTGAGCTTGCATGGTCCATTCGAACCTTTTGGCCTTAAGCACCTCAGTCATCGGGGTGACAATGGTGTTAAAATCTCCCACAAACCTCCTGTAGAAAGAGGCTAGGCCAGGGAAGCTGCTACCTTGTTAAATTGAAGTAGGATCGGGCCAATCTCGGATTGCTTTAATCCTGCTCTCATCAACATGAGCTCCTTAGACCGAGACAACATAGCCCAAAAATATAACTTCAGAAGTGACAAAGTGACACTTCTCTAAGTTTCATTAGAGCTCCTGTTGAGATAGAGTACTCAACACTTGTTGTAGATGATGGGCATGCTCCTTTTCACTTTTTCTATAGACCAAGATGTCATCAAAGTAGACAACAACGAACTTGCCAATGAGGGGCTTGAGGACTTGGTTCATAAGCCTCATACAAGCCACTCATAGAGACATCCTTTAGTCTTGAAGGCCATCTTCTAGTCATCTCCTTCATATATCCGGATTTGGTAGTAGCCACTTCTAACTTCAATCTTTAAAAAAATGGTGGCTCCATGAAGCTCATCTAGGAGATCTTCCAACTGTTGAATAGGATAGCGATATTTGATGGTGACTTTGTTGATCGCTCTACTATCCACACACATTCTCATTGACCAATCTTTCTTAGGAACAAGCAAGGCCGGCATGACACATGGGCTAAGGCTTTCACGGATTAAGCCCTTCACAACAAGCTCATCCACTTGCCGTTGCACTTCTTGAGTCTCTTGGGGGTTCATTCGGTAGGCCAGCTTGTTTGGGAGGGTGGCACCACGGATGAGGTCAATTTTGTGTTGTAGGGATCTTTTGGGAGGGAGGCCATGGGGAACCTCACTAGGGAAGACATGTTCAAAATCTTTGAGGAGGGGGGAAAGCAAAGGATTGGAACAGTCCTTAGCTTTGGCCGGTTCTTAGCCAAGTAAAATCCAATCCTTGAAATCACCATATTCATGTAGTTCTGAATGGAGTAGGGTGGTGAGAAATACATCCATGCTAGGAGTATCTTGAGGCCTTTTTTGTGAGGTGGGCTTGAGAGGGGTAAGGGTGATTTTTTCGTGGTCTTTGGTAAATGTATATGTGTTCAACTGACCATCATGCATCACACTCTGATAAAAAAACCATGGACGTCCCAAGAGGACATGAGAAGCATCCATGGGCACAATATTACACCAAATCTCATCTTTATAGTTGTTGCCAATTGAGAAACAAAGTAAACAACGAGAAGAGATTTGCAAGCCTTTACCTTGATTGAGTCATTGTATGGTGTAAGGGCTTGGGCGTGGAGAGACCAAAAGCTTGAGCTTGTCCACCAGAGTCTTGGAAGCAATATTGGTACAACTTCCACCATCAATAATAAGAGAGAAAACCTTCCCTTTCACAGTACACCGGGTGTGGAAGATGTTCTCCCTTTGCTCCGTGTCATGTTACGAAGTAATACCACTAAAGGCTCTTCTTATCACAAGCATTTCTCCTTCATCGGGTCACTGATAGGACGCTTGATACTCGGCCAAAGTGACAATCATCTTGTTGGGACACTCGGAAGCAAAGTGTCCAAGGCCTTGAGAACGGAAACATCTCTTCTTGTCACCGGGCTCTTGAGGTTGTTTTGAGGGGTTTGAGGGGGATTTGGTGGAGGGGGTCTTGTGTTTTAGTTTGGAGTTGATTTAGGAAGGTAGTATGAGGGCTTTTAGAATGGGTAAGGATTGGGGTTAGGCTTGGTGGCCATGCCCTTGCCCTTGACTCTCTTTTGTAACTCCACTTTGTAAGCTAAGACACTAAGCTCATCTAAGGAAGTGTAAGGGTGGAGTTCAATAGCATGAGCAATCATCATTCAAAGCACTCAAGTATCTAATCAGACAATTGTTTGAGGTGGTGGAGTTTAAGGAAGTTGTCTTGCAAGTAATGGGGTGGGAAAAACTTGGACTTAAGTTTGGACTTCATTTTCTCCCAAGTTCTCAACTTCCTGTTACCCTTTACCCTTCCTAACTCTCTTGGTCACCACATTTGACAACCAAATGGAAACATATTTTCGAAGCTTTAAAGCAACAGCCTTTACCTTTCTTTCTTTAGGGATGTCCTTGAACTCAAAGACTCTTTAAACGGTTTGAAGCCAATCTAAGAATGTATCCGGATCAAGTTGACCTTCAAATTCCGGAATGTCCACCTTGAAGTCATTATAGCTTTAATCCTGAGGTCTATGATGCGTCCTTGATCACCATGCATGTATATCCTCTTCAGAATCATCAAGGGAATTGTTTTCTTCATCATCTAAATCCACTTACTTGCTAGTGCTTCTTGAGCTCCTCAAGTTGCTCCTCTTCTCCTCCATCATTTGACCAAGTTGAGATCGTAAGTACTTCACTTGGGCTTCCAACTCGACCTTCTTTCTAAGGGTTTGCTCGACCACTTGCTCGGGAGTAAGGCTTGCAGACATGATGACTTTTGAGTGAGGAGTAGCTATTTCAGGATGGGGAGGGGGTGGCACAATCGTTTGGGGCGGCACCGTGTGCTCGTGCTCAGGGGTTGAAGGTGAATTGCGGTTGCTGGGGTGTGGCACGGTCTTGCTGGTAGGCACGAACTAGCCATGCTGAGCTGCTGCAGTGGGGAGTGGTTTGTGGTGGGGTGGCACAGACGTGCCACTATGGCATGGGTTGGCCATGCTAACTTTCTTGTTTGACACGACTAGGAATTTGTAAGGGAACGTGTTTGCGTTGTTTTGTGGTTTAGTGTTTGGGGGATGGAAGCTTGGCCAAGAGGCCCTAAGCTCTGATACCACTTGATGTATTCAAGATTCACTACGGCAAGGATTTGCTAAAGTGAATCAAGAATGCATTTGGGTAGAAGGAAGAATGTAGGACCAAAGTAACCATGACCCAAGGTAGAATTCAAGTGGACTAGCAGGGGTTGATTGAAGACCCACCTTGGTTTGCACACTTGGGCAATCATCTTCCTTCAACTAAGTTAAAGAAATGAATCACCTTCTTAGTTGAGTTAAAAAGACCTAGAGACCCACTTGAGGTTGCCAAACACTCAAGATATAACACTAGGAATTTTGAGAGAGAGCGGAGAGAGTTTTCACAACTTAAAGTTCAAATTCGTTGAAAAAGTGCTTCTTTACAACCCAAGGCCTGCCTTATACAATGGGAGCCTTTAACAAGCTGAAATAAAGGGGAACAAGAGGTATTACACGTTAAAAAAGCAAGGGGAAACCAAAAAGCGAGGACAAAAGATGAAAAGTGCTTTATGCTTTTGTCAGCAACTTTTCAGTTTATGGTTGTCAACTTCAAACAGCTATATCTCCTAGCTTTCTCACTCGAATTGGGTGAAATAGACCTTTCTGGAAAGCTTAGGAAGTCGGTTTTCATGTGCCCCAAGCTGGCAGCAATTTCGAGCTGCTGTTTGGGAGAAATGGGGCAAAAGGTGCAGCATATGTAGATTGGGATAGTTTCTGCAACATCTAGAAAAAGGCCACAATTGACTTATTGCCTAGAGACCTAACATAAAACTCTTTATAAGTCCTTGAATCTGACTTATTAAGGGTTCCAAAAAATAGATTTGTAGCCTCTTAAGTCCACCTTAAGCTTGGGTAATCAGGCTTGCAAAACGGGGCCAAATTCTTGCCAAACTGGGCAGCACGTTATTTGTGTTGTTCATGATGTTTCAGACCATTGCTTGCACTTCTTGGACTTCCATGACGATGATGGGCTCTTATAGGATGGAGGGGGAGAGGTTGGAATGGTTATGGAGATGGTCCCTGTCATAGTCCCCATTTTGATTGGAGTTTGACCTCAAACTTGGAAGCTCTTCATCTTCTTCATAATAAGGACTTAGGTCAACCACGTTGAAGGTGGCGGAGACTCCATACTCACCAAGAAGATGGAATTTCTAAGCATTTGGACCAATCGTTTCAAGCGCTTCAAATAGGCCATCCGACCTTGCCATGAGCTTTGACTTGCGCTTGCTTAGGAATCTTTCCTTCCTCAAATGAATCCAAACCAAGTCTCCGCGCTGAAAATGAACCTCGTTCCTATGCCTGTGGGCATGTGGCTTGGCTTGCTCATTTGAATTTTCAATTTGTTCCCTCACTTTGGGGTGAAGCTCTTGGATTTCCTTTGCCCTCTTTTTGGCCTCCCAATGAAACTTGGAATTGGAATTGGAACCAAGTGTAAGGGAGTTCTTGGATTGCAACCGTACAACACTTTGAAGGGGGAAAGACTTGTAGCCTTACTTGGTGTTTAGTTGAAGGAAAACTCAGCATGGCCAAGCAACTCATCCCACCCTTTGATGCTTTTCTTGACTAGAACCCAAAACAAAGTTCCCAAAGTGCGGTTGGTCATCTCCGTTTGACCATCCGTTTGTGGGTGACAAGTTGTGCTAAACTTGAGATGAGTGCCTAGCTTTCTCCACAAAGTGAGCCAAAAGTGACTAAAGAATTTGGTGTCCCGATCCGAGACCATGCTTCTTGGTATGCCATGGAGACACGCAATCTCCTTAAAGTAGAGATTAGCAATATGAGAAGCATCATTTGTGGTATGACATGCCACAAAGTGTGCCATCTTTGAGAACCTATCTACCACCACCATGATGGAGTCATTATGTCTTTACATTCTTGGCAACCCGGTGATGACATCCAAGCTGACATCTTCCCATGGACCAAGTGGAACCGGGAGGGAAGAATAGAGACCTTGAGGCTGAAGGTGGCTCTTGGAAAGTTGGCAAGTGGAGCATCTTTTCACAAAATGTTCCACATCTTTCGACATGCTCAGCCAATAATAGTCTTCTTTGAGCATGGAACAAGTTTTCTCAATGGCAAAATGTTTGGCCAAAGGCCCACCATGGAGCTCTTGAAACAAGAGTTCCCGAAACCCACTCTTTGGTATGCATAGCCGGATTCCTTTGAGGCGAAACCCATGCTCCACGTGAAATAAACCATGGGCATGGATAGAGCACTTCTCATAGGTTTCTTTGAAGTCTTCATCTTAGGCATACAACCCTTTAATAATCTCAAAACCAAGGACCTTATATTCCAAGGTAAAGAGTAAGAGGTACCTTCGTGATAATGCATCTGCTGCTTTGTTGAGTTGACACGACTTATGCTGGATCACAAACTGAAAGACTTGGAGGTACTCAACCCACTTTGCATGCTTTGGGTTGAGCTTGTGTTGCCCTTTTATGAATTTGAGAGCCTCATGATCCAAATGGAGAATGAACTCTCCTCCCACTAAATAGTGCCTCCAATGCCCCAAAGCTCTCACAATGGCATAAAATTCCTTCTCGTATGTTGAATACTTCTGCTTGGCATCATTGAGCTTTTCAACAAAGAAAGTCACGGGTCTTTTCTCTTTAGATAGGACTGCCCCTATCCCAACAACGGAAGCATCACATTCCACCTCAAATACTTTGGAGAGGCTTGGGAGGGTTAGAACGGGTGCACTTGTGAGCTTGCATTTGATTTCTTCAAAGGCCTTTTAAGCTTGCTTGGTTCATTCAAACCTTTTGGCCTTAAGCACCTCAGTCATGGGGGAAACAATGGTGCTAAAATCTATCACAAACCTCCTATAGAAAGAGGCGACGCCATGGAAGCTCCTAACTTGTTGAATTGAAGTAGGAACAGGCTAATCTCGGATTGTTTGAATCTTACTCTCACAAACATGAATTCCTTGGGCCAACACAACATAGACCAAAAGTATAACATGAGAAGTGAAAAAGTGGCACTTCTCGAAGTTTCCGTAGAGCTCTTCTTGAGATAGAATACTCAAGACTTGTTGTACATGATGGGCATGCTCCTTTTCACTTTTGTTGTACACCAAGATGTCATCGAAGTAGGCAACAACGAACTTGCCAATTAGGGGCTTGAGGACTTGGTTCATAAGCCTCATAAAAGTACTTGGTCCATTTGTTAACTCGAATGGACAAACAAGCCACTCATAGAGACCTCCTTTAGTCTTGAAGGTCGTCTTCCATTCATCACCTTCATATATCCGAATTTGGAAGTAGCCACCTCTAAGATCATTCTTGGAAAACATGGTGGCTCCGTGAAGCTCATATAGGAGATCCTCCAACCGTTAAATAGGGTAGCGATATTTGATGGTGATTTTGTTGATCGCTCTACTATCCACACACATTCTCATTGACCCATCTTTCTTAGGAACAAGCAAGGCCGGCAGGGCACATGGGCTAAGGTTTCACGGATTAAGCCCTTAGCAAGACGCTCATCTACTTCCCGTTGCACTTCTTGAGTCTCTTGGGGGTTTATTCGGTAGGCCGACTTGTTTCGGAGGGTGGCACGAAGGATGAGGTTAATTTTGTGTTGTAGGGATCTTTTGGGAGGGAGACCATGGGGAACCTCACTAGGGAAGACATGTTCAAAATCTTTGACGAGGGGGGAAAGCAAAGGATAGAAAGAATCCTTAGCTTTGGCCGGTTCTTGGCCAAGTAAAATCCAATCTTGGAAATCATCATATTCATGGAGTTGGGAATGGAGTAGGGTAGAGAGAAAGACATCCATGCTAGGACTGTCTTGAGGCATTTTTTGTGAGGTGGGCTTGACAGGGGTAAGGGTGATCCTTTCATGGTCTTTGGTAAATGTATATGTGTTCTTTGGTAAATGTATATGTGTTCAATCGACCATCATGTATCACACTCTAATCAAAAGACCATGGACATCCCAAGAGGACATGAGGAGCATCCATGGGCACGATATCACACCAAATCTCATCTTTATAGTTCTTGCCAATTGAAAAACCGAGTAAACAATAAGAAGAGATTTGCAAGCCTCTACCTTGGTTGAGTCGTTGTATGGTGTAAGGGGTTGGGTGTCGAGAGACCAAAAGCTTGAGGTTGTCCACCAGAGTCTTGGAAGCAACATTGGTACAACTTCCACTATCAATAATAAGAGAGAAAACCTTCCCTTTCACGGTACATCGGGTGTGGAAGATGTTCTCCCTTTGCTTCGTGTCATGTTGAGAAGCAATACCACTCAAGGCTCTTCTTATCACAAGCATTTTTCCTTCATCGGGTCCCTCTTCAACTTCTTCAAGAGCTTCAATCATAAGAAGCTCTTTATCTTCTCCATCATTCTTATAATCCAAGTACTAATAGGAAGCTTGATACTTGGCCAAAGTGACAATGCTCTTGTTGGGACACTCGGAAGCGAAGTGTCTAAGGCCTTAACAACGGAAACATCTCTTCTTGTCTGATGGAGATCCCTCCAAGCCCCTTAATTTCGAACATCAAATTAGTAAGGGTAATCTTATTTTTTTCCCAAAGGATGAATAAATCATCCTCACTTTGGCCCTGTTCTTTTCGTTGGGAAATTGACCCACCCCACACCACCCACTTCTTCCCCCCTCTTCCCACTCTTTCCCACACTTAAAAAAAAATACCACTGCTTCCCACATTCACCCACTTCTTCCCATATCTACATAAAACAACCATTTCTCATATTTGAAAATTTTTTATAATTTACGTAATTGTGTGTACGAATAATCTGATAGCAATTATGAGCAGTTTTAATTTTTCGGATGTTATGGAACATTTTTAGTTTTTTTCTTTTTCATTAAATTTTTAATTAATTTTTTAATTCTATTTTTAATATTTTTAATTTTTAATTTTTTAATTTTTCGGACGTTATGGAACAATTTTATTTTTTTTCTTTTTCAATAATTTTCTATTTTTTTATTTTTTAATTCTATTTTTTATTTTTTTATTTTTTTATTTTTAATTTTTTTGTATTTATTTTTAATTTTTAATTTTTGATTTTTTGATTTTTTTAATTTTTTTAATTTTTTCAAAAAAAATTTAAATTATAAATTTTTTTTGTATTTGTATTTTTTTTATTTTTTTATTTTTTTATTTCAGAAAAAAAACCAACGGAAAATTCCAAAAAAATAAAAAATAAAAAAATTTATACAAAAATAAAAAAAATAAAATAAAAAATAAATACAAAAAATATATAAATTAAAACAAAAAAAATTTAAGAAAATTAAAAACAAAATAAAAATTTAAAAAATTTAAAAAATATAAAAACTAGTATTAAAAAATTAAAATTTAAAAAATTTAAAATTTAAAATAAAAAATGAAAAAAATTTAAAAAAAATAAAAAATAAAAAATAAAAAATAATTTAAAAAATAAAAAATAATTTAAAAAATAAAAAATAAAATATAAAATATAATAAATAATAAATAAATAAATAAAATAAATAAATAAATAAATAAATAAATAATAAATAATAAATAATAAATAATAAAAAAATAAACAATAAAAAAATAAACAATAAATAAAAAATTAAAAATTAAAAATAAAAAATAAAATTAAAAATTAAAAATTAAAAAATTAAAAAATTAAAAATTAAAAATTAAAAATTAAAAATTAAAAATTAAAAATTAAAAAATTAAAAATTAAAAAATTAAAAAATTAAAAATACAAATACAAATAAAAAAACACAAAAATAAAAAATAAACAAAATAAAACAAAACAAAACAGAATAAACAAAAACAAAAAAATTTCATCATCATTAATTACTATCACAATAAAATTATTACATTATAAAACAAAAAAATATTAATAATTAATATTTCAACTTCATTCAACTATATTCAACTTTCACCCACACTCACCCACTTTTTCCCACACTTAAAAAAAAAAACCATACTCACCCACTCCTTCCCCCCTTTCCCACAATCACCCATTCCACACCCTTCATTTCCCACTGAAAAGAACAGGGCCTTTGTCTAAGAAGTAAAACAGCAGGTGGTGGGTTGATTCCAGTAGCAAACTTGATTTTGAGAGCTTAATTACTTAGACCTCTTTGAGGTTTAAGTATAATATTTTGCATTGGGATTGAAGTTCAAGAAGTCATGTTTCCTGAAAAACAAATTTCATCTCATTTGGACTTCATTTACCCATTCAAATCAACCATTAAATCCAAGCTATACAATCTGCCTAGTTCAACTAGAATGTACCCGGTTTTGGTTATATGATTTCTTAAGCTTAATGGTGGTTTAAGTCTTGGATTTTTACCTTTTTGTAATCCTTAATATGTCATCTTCAAGGACATATAAAGCGTTCTAGGTTAGGTCTTCAAGAAATAAGTCAATTGGGCATTTTTCTAGAAGCAGCAGAAACTGTCCCAGTTTGCATATGCCTCACCTTTTGCCCCATATATCTCAAACGGGTACTCTAAATGGCGTGCAACTTGAGGCCTGTGTAAGCTGACTTCCAGAGCTTTCCAACAAGACCTACTACAACCAATTGGAGTGACAAACCTGGGGGTTGTAACTATTTGAAATTGATCCTTGTGCACTAAAAAGTTGCTGACATAAAGTAAATGCACTTTTTAGCCTTTTTCATTTGCTTTTTGGTCCCCCCATGCTTTTGGACGTGTAATTACTTGTTGTTCCCCTGTTTTGGGAGCTTGTTAAAGGTTCCCCACTATATAAGGGAGGCCTTGGGCTGCCAAGAAAGGATAGATGAATATACACCTATGCTTTGAGTTGTGAAAACTCTCTCCATTTCTCTTCAAATTCCTAGTGTTATATTTTCGGTGCTTGGCAACCTCAAGTGGGTCTCTAGGTCTTCTTAATTCAACTAAGAAGGTGATTAATTTTTGTAACTTAGTTGAAGGAAGAAGATTGCCCAAGTGTGCAAAACCACGGTGGATTATCATCACCCTTGCTAGTCCACTTGTTCTATCTTGGCTCTTGTTTTCATTTTCGTTCTTCTACCCAAACGCATTCTTTTTTCCCTTTTGCTTAATGTTGCATTAGTGAATCCTGAATACATCAAGTGGTATCTTATCCCCTTCCACCCATTGTATATGTTTTTGTGAATTTGGACTCCAAAAAATTATACATCATTGTCACCGGGCTTTTGAGGTTGTTTTGAAGGCGTTTGATGGGGATTTAGTGGAGGGGGTCTTGTGTTTCAGTTTGCAGTTGATTTGGGAGGGTAGTATGAGGGCTTTTAGAACGGGTAAGGACGAGGGTTAGGCTTGGAGGCCATGCCCTTGCCCTTGACCCTCTTTTCTAACTCCACTTTGTGAGCTAAGACACTAAGCTCATCTAAGGAAGTGTAAGGGTGGAGTTCAACAACATAAGCAATTTCATCATTCAAACCACTCAAGTATCTAATCAGAGTTTGGGACTCATCCTCCTTCAAATCACATTTCAACAATAATTGCTCAAATTCTCTAGTGTATTCTTCTACACTCCTAGACCCTTGTTTGAGGTGGTGGAGTTTAAGGAAGTTGTCTTGCAAGTAATGGGGTGGAAAAAACTTGTACTTAAGATTGGACTTCATTTTCTGCCAAGTTCTCATCTTCCCCTCACCCTTTACCATTCCTAACTCTCTTAGTCATAACATTTAACCACCAAATGGAAGCATATTTTCTAAGCTTTAAAGCAACAAGCTTTACCTTTCTTTGTTCCAGGTTGTCCCTGAACTCGAAGACTCTTTCAACGGTTTGAAGCCAATTCAAGAATGTATCCGCATCAAGATGACCTTCAAATTAGGGAATGTCCACCTTGAAGTCATTGTAGCCTCGGTCTTAAGGCCTATGATGCCTCCTTGATCTCCTTGTGTGTATATCCTCTTCGGAATCATCAAGGGAATTATTTTCTTCATCATCCGAATGCACTTGCTTGCTAGTGCTTCTTGAGCTCCGCAAGTTGCTCCTCTTCTCCTGCATCATTTGACAAAGTTGAAATCGTAAGTACTTCGCTTGGCCTTCCAACACGGCCTTCTCTCTAATGGCTTGCTCGACCACTTCCTCGGGGGTAAGGCCTGCAGACATGATGGTTTTTGAGTTAGGAGTGGTTATTTTAGGATGGCGAGGGGGCGGCACCATGTTGTTGTGCTCGGGGGTTAAAGGTGAATTGTGGCTGCTGGGATGTGGCACGGTTATGCTAGTAGGCACGGGCTAGCCGTGCTGAGCTGCTGCAGTGGGAAGTGGTGTGGGGGGGTGGTACGGTCGTGCCACCGTGGCATGGGGTGGCCATGCTAGCTCTCTGGTTTGACACGGCTGGGAGTTTGTAAGGGAACGTGTTTGGGTTGTTTTGTGGGTTTTGTGTTTGGGGATCGAAGCTTGGCCAAGAGGATAGTGTTGAGTGGTTTTTGAGGGGGGTGGAAAAATAACTAAAGAAAAGAAACCTTAAATACTCAATTGTCAGTCGTAGTACTTAAAGGTCAGTCCTCAGGGAAGACTTTTAGATGATGGTCATGTAAAGGGTGAATTAACTAATCAACCTAATATTAACTATGCTAATCCAAGTTAGGTCATTTGAAGAAAACCTAAGTGCTCAATTTAAACTAAATGATCTAAATCAGACTAAGCCTAAGTTTTCGACTAAATGTGTGCATATTAAGGAGATTATGCATTAACTAGCTATAAACGACTACTAAAATCAGAACCTAAAACTACCTAACCTAACTTGAAATCACCAAACTCACCACATTCAAATCAATCAAATTATTTGAATAAGCCAAACTGAGGAACACTAAAATTAAACAGATGTAAAACATGAACTAAAGCCCTAAGAATTTAACTAACTACTTACATTCTGCAATTTATTTGAACTAAATAAGGAAAAGGGGAAGCAAAGCAAGAATTGAAATCAAATTCTATGGCAAACACAGTGAAATGAAACTGGGGAGGGGAACTACGAATACCATCAATCATCAACACCCATTATCAACAACCAAATTCTCCAACCAAGCCAAAAACTAACCAAAACTAGGCAAGCTGAAATTAAAACAGAGCAAGCAAAAGCAGGGCGGGGGAAGAATCAGCAGAATTGAAACAGAGCTTCAACGAAACAGGGGAGGAGAAATTTTCGAACCTAGCTGCAACTCAACTTCGATGGCCACCAGGAATGTCACTAGGACCACCGTAGCAACCCAGTCACAGTGAACAATGGCAGAAGAACACGAACAGAACAAAAAAAATTTCAGGGAAAGGGGATTCGAATGAAACTTGACAACTAACATACGAATTTTGTAAAATCAAACCCAAATCATGAATTACAACTAGAGAATAAGAGATTGCAATGAATTCAAACCCTAAACCGAATCTAAAACCTAACCCTAATTCGAAAAATTGACATTAAACCTGAAATTCGAATATGAAATTGAAATTAACAACGAAATTGAACGAAACTAAACCTAAAACGAAATTTAAAGTCCTAATCTAACCCTAAATTACTAACCTAAAATACCTAAGCTAAGCTACCTGACCTTCGAACATGGCGTCGCCTCAACCTCTTTATACCCGAAGCCCATCTCGATCTTGACCATAAATTTGTGGTGGGTTGGCGGTTGATGTGGACGGTGGCGATGCAAGACAGCTGTGGCGGTTGGTTTCGGTTTTGGGGAAAACCGTGGGTAGAGGGTGGATGGGTTTTCTGGTTTTTGTGGAAACGGTGGGCTGGGGTAGAACTGTTGGTGAGGGAACGGGGGTAGCGAGAGTACGGGGTAGAGGGGAACTCGGGTTCAGTTTCTGGGAAGGGACGAAGAGGTGAGGACAGGGGAAGCAAGGGTTCTGGGTTCGGGGTTAGGGCGAAGAAGGAGTCGGGGTAGAGGAGAGAGAAAGAAGCGAGCTGAGAGAGAAAGCGTGTGAAGGGGAGGGGGATATAAGAGCTGAACCGACCGGTCCGGTTCAGGCTTGACCAGTTTGGTTTTTTTTGTCTTTTTCTTTTTATTTCTTTCCCCGGTTTTTCATCGATTTTTGGCCCGGTTCTTCAACCTCCGGCAATTCTTCTATTTTTCTCACTTTTTCTTCCATTTAAACCCTTTTTCCGCATTTATTCAAAATCTGCAAAATAAAATAAAAGCAATTAAAAACGTTAAAAATATTATTAAAACGAGCTTCAAATTGGTG
>JACYFF010002017.1:27702709-27715964 GCA_017589665.1 Selenicereus undatus | reverse complement strand
AACCATCCTGGACAAGAAAATCTCCCTTGGGGTGGTTAGAACATGCAGCATATAAATCCCCAAGGTCTTCATCTTTAGCATAAAGACTCTTTAGATGTTCAAAACCAAGAATAATAGCATCCAACTGAAACAACAGGAGATGTCTCCTAGATAATGCATCTGCACCTTGATTTAACTTGCCTGATTTGTGCTTGATGGTGAAATGGAATGACTGGAGGAACTCAACCCATTTGTCATGGCGTGAATTGAGTTTGTGCTGGCCCTGAATATAGTTTAAAGCTTCATGATCAGAATAAAGTATAAATTCACTAGCCACCAAATAATGACTCCAATGTTCAAAACACCGAATAATAGCATAGAATTCCTTGTCATATGTGGAGTACTTTCTTCTTGAGTCACAAAGTTTTTCACTAAAGAAGGCTAATGGTTTACCTTCTTGAGTTAAAACTCCTCCAATGCCAACTCCTGATGCATCACACTCTACCTCGAACACCTTGTCAAAACATGGTAATGCAAGTACAGGTGTTTGAGTGAGCTTTTTCTTTACCTCCTCAAATGCAGATTGTGCCTTAGGATTCCATTGAAATGAGGAACCTTTAAGCACTTCGGTCATGGGGGACATAATAGTGCTGAAACTCCGAATGAACCTCCTGCAAAAAGATGCCAATCCATGGAAGCTTCGAACATCATGAATACTTTGTGGTTGAGGCCAACTCCGAATAGCCTTGATCTTCCCTTCATTGATCTTAATTCCTTCACTAGAAACAATGGAACCTAAGAAGGTAACTTCATTAGTAAAAAAAGTACACTTCTTAAGATTACCATACAATACTTCACATTCCAGGACATGCATAATCTGGGTAAGGTGCTGCTGGTGTGCTTGCTCGTCCCTAGAATAGATAAGAATGTCATCAAAATAAACCACCACGAACTTGTCGATGAATGGTTTGAAGACCTAATTCATCAATCGTATGAATGTGCTAGGAGCATTAGAAAGACCGAACGGCATAACAAGCCACTCATATAAACCTCCCTTGGTTTTAAATGCAGTCTTCCACTCATCTCCTTCTCTTATGCGAATCTTATAATATCCACTTCTCAAGTCAATCTTGGAGAATACCGTAGAACCACGTAGCTCATCCAACATATCCTCAAGTCTAGGTATGGGGTACCTATACTTGATTGTAATCTTGTCGATAGCTCGATTGTCCACACACATCCACTGACTACCATCCTTCTTGGGAACCAGTAAAGCATGAACAGCACAGGGGCTAAGTGACTCTCGCACCAGACCCTTAGACATCAATTCTTCCATATGCCTTTGTATTTCCATGGTTTCCTTTGGGTTCATTCTATAGGTGGGCTTATTGGGGAGAATGGAACCGGGGATGAGGTCAATGTGGTGTTGGATATCTCTTTTTGGGGGTAAGCCATTTCGTATCTCTTCAGGGAATAAATGACAGAATTTTTGGATGAGTGTTTTGGGAAAGGGATGGGTTGGTAAGAGGGATTCTGGTTCATCTTGTGTGGTTAAGATCCACTCTTTAAAAGCCTTGAATTCATGATTTGAAGCTTTTAAGAGAGTTTCACTAAAGGTAAGTAAACAACCAGATTGGTCATGGCCTTTTCTGGGTTTATTTTTGTGGAGCTCGGATGGGGATAAAGGCTTTAAGGTGATCTTTTTGCCATCCTTAAACAAGGAGTAGGTATTTAAGAAACCATCATGCATCACGTTTCTATCATATAACCATGGCCTGCCTAACAAGATATGACAAGCATCCATGGGTATCACATCACACCATAGTTGATCCTGGTAACTCTTGGCAATAGATAATGAAATAAGACACCGGGAGTTGACTTGACGTCCCTTACTTTGATTCAGCCATTGTATGTTGTATGGATGAGGATGGGATGAAGCTTCCAAACCTAGCTTTTCAATCATGGTAAGAGAAACCACATTAGCACAACTACCACCATCAACAATTAGAGAACAAACCTTTCGTTGGACCGTACACCGAGTGTGAAAGATATTGTCCTGTTGTTCATCCTTGGTGTTCTTTTGGCCATTCAAGACTCTCCTTAATACCAACATCTCGCCTTCATCAGCTTCTTCCTCAACTTCATCCTAAGCCTCTTCAGATTCTGGCTCTTCTTCCTCTTCGTGTTCCTCCTCTTCAAAAACTTCCTTCACATTAGTCCATTCAGCTAAAGTAATAACCTTTCTGTTTGGACAATCAGAAGCAATGTGACCAAGCCCTTAACATTTAAAACACCGTCGGTTAGCCATTGGGTTAGGATTTGGACGGATTGGGATTGCTGGGGCCTTTTGAGGTGCTATGGTTCTTTGTGGAGGGAAGGGCGTTTGTGGTCTTGGTGGAGGGTTAGAACTCCCCTTGTTAAAGGGTTGGTTCTTCACAAAGGGGCGCGGAGGTGGAGGCCGAATGGTGGGTCTAGCTTTCTTTTGTTGTTCAATTTTGTGAGCTAGCACACACACTTCATCAAAAGTAGTATAGGCTTGTAATTCCACAACATTAGCATACCTAGGTTCAAGTCCACCTAAGTACCTAACAATAGTTTGTTCCTCCGGTTCTTGCAAATCACATTTAATCATCAGTTTCTCAAACTCACGAGTATATTCTTCAACAGTCATACTACCTTGGGTGAGATTATGAAACTGAGCATAACAATCTTGAACATATGTAGGTGGTAAAAATCTAGCTTTCAACTTGGTTTTCATTTTATCCCAAGTTTGATTTTTAGCCTTTCTTTCTCTAACTCATTTTGCACACAAGTTAGTCCACCATAAGGAAGCATACTTACATAATCTAAGTGCCACAAGCTTGACTCTGTTGTCATCTGGAACATCTTTGTATTCAAAAACTCTTTCCACAGTGTGAAGCCAATCGAAGAACTCCTCTGGGTCCAATTTGCCTTCAAATTTAGGAATCTCCACTCCGAAATCATTGGTAGAGTGTTGATTTCGGGGCTCCCTTCGAGGTCTCCTTGGTGCCTCTTCTTCACTTGATGATCCCACATCATGGCTTTGGGCTTGTTCATACATCCTTGGTTCAGATTGTAGGGTCTCTTCATTCATCTTCTGCTTCTGTTTCACGAAAGAACCCAACTGCTTTCGAAGATACTCATTTTGTGCTCTAGTCTCTTGCTGTCTTTGAGAATCCTCCCGAACTTTGCTGACTAGAAACTCATTTTGTTTCATCAATGCTTCAAACGTTTCTTCCAATGACATACTAGGTGAAGTCATGGTAGAATAGGTTGTAAAATCGAAAGGGAAACTGCATTTGTGAGAAAGGAGAAGTGAATTGATTTGTGGAAGTAGGAGGGGTACACAAGGCCTAAGAGAAATCGAGCTCTGATACCAAATATGATGTAAGTGTCAAGGGAAATCACTACCAAGCTAAATCACACCAAAAGGAAGGGGAAAAGCCAAGTTTTGGCCATGGCTAGGGTGAAACCGTGCCACTTTGCTGCCCACAAAAACCGTGGGTGATGGTTTTGTGCACGGTTGGGTGCCTTTGGTTGCTATCTCGGTTTTGGCTAGTTTTAGTGAATGTAGAATGGTGAAAATGGATGAATAGGTTGGTATTTGAAGTAAGGAAGTGAATGGAAGGGAAAGATTAGCTAAGTAGAAGTAATCAAACACTAATCCATGCTAATCACTTCACTAAGCAAATCATAGAGATGAAACTAGAATAGGATAGAACTAAACCTGAGATTGGATACAGAATCACAACCAACCTTCAAGTTTAGGGCCCTTAATCTTGATTAAGATACAGAAACACCACTTAATCAAGGTTAAGACTCACTTGGACACCACCTTAATTTGCCTAATTAAGGATAAGCAAGCAAGGATTGAGAGAAAAGCTAGAATGCTCTTCAAGGTTTTTACCAAAGGTGAAAATCTGAGTTATGATTCTCCCATGGCTGAAAATGCCTTACATACTAGTGAAAAATGAAATGCTAGGCTAGTTAGAGGCCACATCACTTTCCTTCCTAGTGAGGAAAGGTGTTTGCCTAATCTAATTACATACTTAGCTACTAATACAACCGGTTTTGATTACAACACACTTAACTAATACTAATACATCAAAGTATACATCTAACCTTTGCCTAGCTTAATTATACAATACTTAGGACTTTGTTTAGCACTAATACAAGCTGCAAATGAAAGAATTCAGCACATGGGGCAGCCGAAATCTGCATGGCAAAAAACGACAAGCCAATGAGAGCGCGACACCATTCTTCACCTTGTCTTGCTTTGATTTGTTGCTTCTCAAGAGGCAGCCAATGGTAGAAGGCCTTAAGTAGTGTGCCAAGACATGGAAGGTGTGCCAAGCAAGTTGTCTAGCTAAGGGGGCCGACCACTTGAAGAGGAAGGAACCGGTTTTGGCAAACCAGGTTCTAGAAGAACCGGTTCTGGCCGGTTTTTGGTGCACTTTGTTTGGCTAGCAAAAACGTGCATAGGTTGGATTTTAAAGGTGGGGGGGGGGGTAACCTTAGGATGTGTAGAATCCCCCCCCCTCGAAAAAATCAAGGTTACAAAATGGTTTTGAGGGTTATTCAACGCAATGTTTCAAACCGCGCAAAACCGGGGCAAAATGGAATGACTTGGGAAATGACCTTGATCTTCAATCCTCTTGAGCTTGTGACTTGGAACGAACTTTGGTACCTGCAAAACAACATCAATAGGATTCCAAAAATGTAAAAACGTTAGGTCTAAGCCACACTGTAGCTTAGGAAATCATCTACACAAAACCGGGCACTTTGAAGCTAGTGAACCCGTTTGTGCGAACTTCATCTTCTCCCAACAAAAGAGCCATTCTCTTGGTTTGTGATCTTGTTCTTGGACGTGATGGAATAGCCTCTTCATGAACATGATCTTGGCTAGGTAGGATTCCATCATTTATGCCTGATGTTTTTGCATGGATTTCAAGTTTAAGATGTCATCTTTCCAACAAGACAAGTTGCATCCAATTTGGAGTTCATTTGGTCGTTCAAATTAGCAATTTACCAAGATGTGTCAAGACTGTCCAGCAAACTAGAAACAACCCGGTTTTGTTTAAATCATAACTTAAGCTATACTAATGCTTAAGTTGCGAAATTATACGTTTTTGGAGTCCTCAAGATGTCTACTTTCAGGTCCTAGCATCAAATTCCAATTATGCACACAAGAGGATAAAGAAACAAGGTGTTTTTCCAAAGCGGTCATATTAGGCCCTAATCTGCGCGGTAAAATATTTAAGCCTAATTACCCTACTTAAACATGTCCTAACCTTGATTTCTTTGTTGGGGGGGATTATAGACATCCTAAAGTTACCCCCCATGAATAAAATCACAGTCATACCCATCTTTGCTATGCTTAACAAGTTGCATAAAAACCGGAATAAACTGCCCCTGAACCCAATTTTGTATAAACCGGTTCTTTTAAAACCTACAACTAGTTTTCTCCACTTGCAAGCTACTAGGCACACCCCTCAAGCCATGGCACACGTCCCTAGGGTGTCTACAAGTGATGGTTGCCTTGAAGTTCAACCAATAGGAGAAGAAAGACAAGAAAACTTGTCCCTTGAACGTGATTGGCTAGCCGTAAAGGGAAGCATCACTTTTCGGCTGTCCAATGAGGAAAGAGCAGCAATCTCAGCATGTTTAAGCTTAGTTTAGATGTTAATTGATGTATTAATAAAGTTAGACATAGTTTTACTTTGTATCTTGATGTATTAGATTAGTTTAGAAAGCTTGTAATGTAGTTTATGTTCTAACCGATTGTAATTAGTGTTAATACCTTTCCTAAGCATGAAGAAAGGTAGTAAGGTGTTTATTTTGCTAGCTAGAAGAGTCTTGGCTGCCTATTTAAGGAAGCTCACGCCCCCCCTTGTATCATATCCAACTTTGAATCAAAACGCCTTTGAAAGCTAGAAGCTTTTGGTGCATAGGCACATACACAAATTCTTGCTTGCTTATCCTTAATTAGGCCAATTAAGGTGGTGTTCAAGTGAGTCTTAGGCAAATGTTAAGTGGTGTTTCTGTATCTTAACACTTTGTTTAAGTGCCCTAAACTTAGCTTTGTGGTGTTTCTATATCCTTGCCTAAGTTTAGTTCTATCCAAATTTAGTGTTTATACTCAAGGTTTACAAGTAAGTTAAAGTGAGTTTGCTAGCTTTAATTTTAAGTTAGTAAATCTTATTTTTGATTCATCTTCCCATTCCATACATCCATAACCCTTCACAAATCCATTTCCATGCTTAAAACACCTTCAAAAGACCTAGCCTCAAGCCTAACTACCAAACACCCCAAACCGTGCCAAATTCTTCCCCACGGTTTTTGCCAACTGAGAAGTGGCACGGTCAGCCCGTGCCATTAGGCACGACCGTGCCACATTGAATTCGTGTGGTTTGGTCTTTTATGCCTTGTGTTCTTGAAGGTTATTAGTTTGGTTGCATTCCACCTTGTGTTATGCACTCGAATACCTCACGTTCACTTTGGTTATCACTTAGAATCACTTGATTCTAAGCTTTCATTCCCCCTTCACATACTTGATGCCTCACAACCATCATTTTATGTGTCCATTTTCCCTTGTTTCCATTTGATGTTATCTTCCCTTGGTTGCTAAGTTAGTTGTATTCTATTGAACCCTAGCTTGGTCATCGGTAGATACATCACCCTCTTATCGGCTTCCCAACTAAACTTGGTTGGATTTGGGATTGGAACCAAGTCTAGGGAGTCCTTGGATTACACCCATACACCACTTGGAAAGGTGAAAGAGAAGTAGCTTTGCTAGGGGCTCGGTTGAAGGCAAATTCTGCATAAGGAAGCAACTCATCCCACCCTTTGATACTCTTCTTGACTAGAACTCTAAGCAAGGTGGCCAAAGTTCTATTGGTCACCTCGGTTTGACCATCGGTTTGGGGGTGGCATGTTGTGCTAAACTTGAGGTGAGTGCCAAACTTTCTCCACAATGTAAGCCAAAAGTGACTTAGGAACTTGGTGTCCCTATCCGACACCATGCTTCTTGGAATGCCATGGAGACGAACAACCTCCTTGAAGTAGAGGTTTGCAATGGATGAAGCATCATTGGTGGTATGGCATGATATGAAATGAGCCATCTTTGAGAACCGGTCCACCACTACCATGATTGAATCTTTGTGCCTTTGGGTTCTTGGCAAACCCGTGATGAAGTCTAAACTCACATCCTCCAAGAGGGCCTTGAGGAATGGGGAGAGGTGTGTATAGACATTGGGGCCTAGAGTGGCTCTTGGCTTGTTGACATGTAGAACACCTTTTCACATTGTGTTCCACATCCTTGGACATGCTTGGCCAATAGTAGTGCTCCTTGAGCATGGAGCAAGTCTTTTCAATGCCAAAGTGCCCGGCCAAAGCCCCCCCATGGAGCTCTTGAATGAGGAGCTCTCGAAATCCACTTCTTGGAATGCATAGCCGGGTTCCCTTGAAGAGGAAACCATGATCCAAGTGAAACAAGCCGTGAGGGTGGCTAGCACACTTCTCATGGATTTCCTTGAAATCCTCATCTTGAACATACAACCCCTTGATGATCTCAAAACCAAGGACTTTGGATTCCAAGGTAGAGAGTAAGATGTACCTTCTTGACAATGCATCCGCGCCTTTGTTAAGTTGACCCGACTTGTGGTGGATCACAAAATGGAAGGCTTGGAGGTACTCAACCCACTATGCATGCCTTGGGTTGATCTTGTGTTGCCCTTGTATGAACTTGAGAGCCTCATGATCCGAATGGAGAATGAATTCTCCTCCCACCAAGTAGTGCCTCCAATGTTCCAAAGCTCTCACAGCTGCATATAACTCCTTGTTGTAAGTGGAGTACTTTCTTTTGGCATCATTGAGCTTCTCACTAAAGAAGGCTAGGGGCCTCTTTTCTTGAGATAGGATAGCCCCTATCCCCACACCGGAAGCATCACACTCTACCTCAAAGACTTTGGAGAAGCTGCTAGAACGGGTGCACTTGTGAGCTTGAACTTGACTTCTTCAAAGGACCTTTGAGCTTGGTTGGTCCACTCAAATCTCTTGGACTTAAGCACCTGGGTCATGGGAGCAACAATGGTGCTAAAGTCTCTCACAAACCTCCTATAGAAAGAGGCTAGACCATGGAAGCTTCTTACTTGTTGAATGGAGGTGGGAATGGGCCAATTTCGGATTGCTTGGATTTTGCTCTCATCCACATGAATACCTTGGGCCGATACAACATAACCCAAGAAGATGACTTGAGAAGTGAAAAAGTGACACTTCTCCAAGTTCCCATAGAGCTCTTCTCGAGATATGATACTGAAGACTTGGTGCAAATGATGGGCATGCTCTGCTTCACTCTTGCTATACACCAATATGTCATCAAAGTAGACAACAATGAACTTGCCAATGAGGGGCTTGAGAACTTGGTTCATAAGCCTCATGAAAGGACTTGGTCCATTTGTCAACCCGAATGGCATAACAATCCATTCATAGAGACCCCCTTTGGTTTTGAAGGTCGTCTTCCACTCATCTCCTTCATAGATATGGATTTGATAATAGCCACTTCTAAGATCAATCTTAGAAAATATGGTGGCTCCATGAAGCTCATCTAGGAGATCCTCCAACCGTGGAAAAGGAAAGCGATATTTGATGGTGATTTTGTTTATCGCTCTACTATCCACACACATCCTCATTGACCCATCTTTCTTTGGAACAAGTAAGGCGGGCACGACACATGGACTAAGGCTCTCACGGATCAAGCCCTTTGCAAGAAGATCATCCACTTGCCTTTGCACTTCTTGCGTCTCTTGTGGGTTCATTCGGTAGGCCATCTTGTTTGGGAGGGTGGCACCGGGAATGAGGTCAATTTTGTGTTGGATGGTTCTTTTGGGAGGGAGGCCATGGGGAACCTCATTGGGAAAGACATGTTGGAATTTTGTGAGGAGAGGAGAAAGCAAAGGATGGGAAGAATCCTTAGCTTCGGCCGGTTCTTGGCCAAGTAGAATCCATTCTTTGAACTCATCATATTCATGGAGTTGGGAATGGAGTAGAGTAGTGAGGAAGACATCCATGCTAGGAGTGTCTTGGGGCTTTCTTTGTGAGTTTGATTTGAGAGGGGTGAGGGTGATCTTTTTGTGGTCTTTGGCAAATGTGTATGTGTTTAACCGACCATCATGCATCACACTTCGATCAAACAACCATGGACGTCCCAATAGGACATGACAAGCATCCATAGGTACAATGTCACACCAAATCTCATCTTTATAACTTTTGCCAATTGAAAAACCAAGTAAACAACGAGAAGAGATTTGTAGGCCTTTACCTTGATTGAGCCATTGTATGGTGTAAGGGCTTGGGAGTGGAGAGACCGATAGCTTGAGTTTTTCCATAAGAGTTGTGGAAGCCACATTGGCATAACTTCCACCATCAATAATGAGAGAGCAAACCTTACCCTTCACGGTGCACCGGGTATGGAAGATGTTCTCCCTTTGTTCCATGTCCTTTTGGGAAGCAATACCACTCAAAGCTCTTCTAATCACAAGCATTTATCCTTCATCGGGTCCCTCTTCAACTTCTTCAAGACCATCGGTCATAAGAAGTTCCTTTTCTTCCCCATCATTCTCATCATCTAACTCATCACAAGTAGCATGGTATTCGGGCAAGGTGACAATTCTTTTGTTAGGACACTCAGAAGCAAAGTGTCCAAGGCCTTGACATCGGAAACATCTTTTCTTGTCAATGGGTTTTGAGGGTGGTTTTGTGGGGGTTTGAGGGAGAATTGGTGGAGGGGGTCTTGTGTTTGAGTTTGGGGTTGTTTTCGGAGGGTAGTATGAGGGCTTTTGGAAGGAGTAAGGACGGGGGCTAGGCTTGGATGCCATACCCCTGCCCTTGGCTTTCTTTTGTGACTCAACTTTATGGGCTAAGACACTAAGCTCATCCAAAGAAGTGTATGGGTGAAGTTCCACAACATGAGCAATTTCATCATTCAAGCCACTCAAATATCTAATCAAAGTTTGAGACTCATCCTCCTCCAAACTACATTTCAACAACAATTGTTCAAACTCCCTAGTGTATTCTTCTACACTTTTAGACCCTTGTTTGAGGTGGTGGAGTTTAAGGAAGTTGTCTTGCAAGTAATGGGGTGGCAAAAACTTGGCCTTAAGTTTGGACTTCATTTTCTCCCAAGTTCTTATCTTCCCTTTACCCTTCCTAGCTCTCTTAGACACAAGGTTTGACCACCAAATGGAAGCATACTTTCGAAGCTTTAAAGCAATAAGCTTTACCTTTCTTTCGTCGGGGATGTCCTTCAACTCAAAGACCCTTTCTACGGTTTGAAGCCAATCCCAGAACACATCCGGGTCAAGTTGGCCTTCAAAGTTGGGGATGTCCACCTTGAAGTCATTGTAGCTTCGGTCTTGAGGCCTTTGATGCCTCTTTGGCCTCCTTGCATATACATCTTATTCGGAGTCTTCAAGGGAGTTGCTTTCTTCTTCCTCTTCGGAGTCACCCAAGGATTGCTTGCTTGAACTCCTAGGACTTTGCAAGTTCTTTCTCTTCTCTTGCATCATCTTGCCAAGTTGAGATTGTAACTACTTAACTTGGGCTTGCAACTCGGGATTCTCTCTTAGGACTTGCTCACTCACTTGCTCGGGGGTAAGGCTAGTAGACATGGTGGTTAGAGAGTGGGAAAAGGCTGTTTTGGGAAAGAGGGCGGTGGCACGGTCGTGTGGTGGGGCACGGGGTGGCCGTGCTAGCCCACGGCACGGGATTCGGCTGGAAAGCAAGTGGCACGGTCGCGCCTAGGTGGCACGGTCAGACCGTGCTAACTTTCTGGTTGGGCATGGGTGAGAGTTTGAAGGTGTTGTGTTTGGGCTGATTTTGTGGTGCTAGTGTTTGGGAATGTGTTTGGGCATGGAAGCTTGGCCATGAGGGTAGCCTAATCTTTGATACCACTTGATGTATTCTAGCTTCACTAATGCAAGATTAAGCAAAAGGGAAACAAGAATGCATTTGGGTAGAAGAACAAGGAAAGAACACAAGAACAAGATAAATCAAGTCCACTAGTAAGGGTGGTGTAAAGCCCACCTTGGTTTGCAAACTTGGGCAAATCTTCTTCCTTCAACTAAGATGTGAAGTTACTCACCTTCTTAGTGGAATTAAGAAGACCTAGAGACCCACTTGGAGTTGCCACACAACCAAGATATAACACTAGGAATTTTTTTGGAGAGAGTTTACTAACTCAATTCTGAAAATCAAATTCAACAACCCTTCTAATGCAGCCCAAGGCTTCCTTATATAGTGGGAAGGCCTTTAAGAAGCTGAAAAGAGGAGGGAGCACAAGTACATGGACGTGCAAGGGCATGGGGGACCAAAAAGTAGAAGTACAAAAGCTGAAAAGTGGTTTTGCTTTATGTCAGCAACTTTTTAGATTTCTAGCCTCAACTTTAAACAGCTATATCTCCTAGTATAGTCGTCCAAATGAGATGAAAAAGGACTTGCTGGAAATATCTTGAAGTTAGGTTTCAGGAGCCTCCTTGTGCAGGTGAATTGGATCAGCCGTTTGAGACATATCAGGCAAACGGTGCAGGTATATACAGACTGGAACATATTCTGCTGCTTTTAGAAAAAGTCCCCCATTGACTTACTTGTTAAATACTTAACCTAGAACTCTTTATATGCCATTGAAGCTGACATATTAATGGTTCCAAAAAGTAATTTTTCAGCTCTTTAAATCACCCTTAAGCTTAGGTAATTAAGCTTGCAAAACCGGGCCAATTTCTGTTCACACCGGGTTCCATGTGCAATGTATGTTTGGTGATTTCTTGGACCATGGCATGAACCTCCTTGACCTCTTGGGTGCTTCTAGGGTCCCTTAGGCTTGAGGGTTGGTCTTCACTTAGTTCCATTGGATGGTCTCCATCAACTTGTATCATCATGGACAAGATCTTCAGTGGCTAGGATCCCATCATCCTCCCCTTTTGAAAGCTTTAGGATCCCATCATGATTTGAAGCAAATGCTCTGATACCAAATATGATGTAAGTGTCAAGGGATTTCACTACCCAACCTAACTCACATCAAATGGAAGTGAAAAACTCAAGAATGGGTCATGGCGTAGGTGGCACGGTCGTGCCTATGAGCACGGTCAGACCGTGCCACTTTGCTGTCCAGAAACCCGAGAGGGAAGGAAAAGAGCACGGGTGAATGCTCTTGAAGGTTACTTCGGCTTTTGCTTCTTTTGGTGAATTGTAAATGGTGAAAATGGATGTGAAAAAGAGTATTTGAAGAGGGGAAATGAATGGATGTGGAAGATTAGCTAAGTAAAAGCAATTAACTTATAATCCCAGCTAATTACTTCACTAAGCAAATCATGGAGATGAATCTAGAATAGGATAGAACTAAACCTGAGATTGTAGACAGAATCACCACCAACCTTCAAGGTTAGGGCCCTTAATCTCGATTAAGATACAAAATCACCACTTAATCAAGGTTAAGACTCACTTGGACACCACCTTAACTGGCCTAATTAAGGATAAGCAAGCAAGAGTTTGGAAAGAAGAAAGCAAATGCTCTCAAACATTGATTTTCATTAAACAAGTTATGATGTGAAACTAATGCCTTGGAGTGCTTTTATGAAACAGCAAAAATGGCCAAAGCTTCCTAGCTATACACGTCCCCCTCCCCTTTCCTTCCTAGTAAGGAAATGTTTAGTGACTAACACAACTAGTTAAGCTAATTAAAGTACAAACATCATTAACTAGAATTAATACATCAAAAACATGAGGTAAAATATTGTCTTGGATAATTATACAATCTTAAACACTTGATTACAAACTTAAACAATCAGCAAAGGCAAGGAAGAGCATGTGATAGCCGAAATTTGCATGAGGAATTGCGGCTAGTCAATGAGAGTGCGACACCATTCATGACCTTGTCTTGCTTTCATTGGTTGTCCTTTGAAGGGGCAGCTAATACTAGAACACTTAAGAGAGTGTGCCCAGAATTGGAGAGTGTGCCATCAACTTGCAAGGGGTTTGGCCGGCTGGTTTAAGGGGGAAGAAAGTCGGTTCTCTAGAACCGGGTTCATGCTTTGCTGGCCGGTTTTTGAGGCTTTTTGTTTTCATAGGAAGAACGACCATGGATGGAATTTTAAAGGTGGGGGGGGTAATTTTCGGATGTGTAGAATCCCCCCCTCAAGAAAATCAAGGTCACAAAACGGTTTTGAGGGTTAACCAAGCGAATGTTTCCAACCGTGCAAAA
>JACYFF010002017.1:27676865-27689245 GCA_017589665.1 Selenicereus undatus | reverse complement strand
AAACTCGTTCTTGGACCTGCAAAAAAACATCAAAAGGATTCCAAAAATGGAAAAATGTTAGGTCTAAGCTACAAGGTAGCTTAGGAAATCAGATACACAAAACCGGGCACTTTGAAGCTAGTGAACCGTTTGTGCTAGCTTCACTTTCTTGCAATAACTGAGCCATCTTCTTCACTTGGGATCTTGTTCTTGGACGTGTGGGAGTTGTATCATCATGGACAAGATCTTCAGTGGATTCCATCAGCTGCAAACAATGACTCGTCCACATCCTTACAACATCCAGTGGGTAAATTAAAGCAAGGGAATCCAGGTGAACTCTCATTGTTTGGTTTCATTTTCCATTGGAAAAAATTATAAAGATGAGTTATGGTTCTGTTGGGAAGACCATGGTTGTATGACCGTAGAGTTATGCATAATGGTTATCTAAACACATATTCATTTACCAAGGATGGCAAGAAAATCACATTAGCCCCTTTAGCCCCATCCAAACTCCATGAAAAACCCCCACAAAATAAGCCCAGACACAGTGAGTGTTTACTACCCTTGAATGAGTCAGTTTTAAAGGCTTCACAACATGAGTTTAAAGCCTTTAAAGAGTGGATTTTTAGCATCCAAGAGGAACCTGACAATCTATTGCCCACTCACCCCATTGTAAAAGCACTCCTTGAAAACTTCTGTCATTTATTCCCTGAAGAGATCCCCACGGGTTTACCTCCAAAAAGAGATATTCAACATCACATTGATCTTATCCCAGGTTCCATCCTACCTAACAAGCCAGCATATAGGATGAACCCAAAGGATACTAATGAGATTCAAAGATAGGTTGTAGAATTGCAGGAAAAGGGCTTGATTCGTGAGTCTCTGAGTCCATGTGTAGTTCCAGCTCTTTTGGTGCCAAAAAAAGATGGAGGAATGCGAATGTGTGTTGATAGCAGGGCCATTAACAACATTACTATTAAGTACAGGTACCCCATACCAAGACTTGAAGATATGCTCGATGAGTTACATGGCTCCAAGGTATTCTCAAAGATTGATCTTCGAAGTGGTTACTACCAAAATCAGAATCAGAGAAGGTGATGAATGGAAGATTGCATTCAAAACCAAGGGTGGTCTCTATGAATGGTTGGTAATGCCTTTTGGTCTTTCTAATGCACCTAGTACTTTTATGAGGTTGATGAACCAAGTGTTTAGACCTTATGATGGAGATCTCTCCATCCCCTTTGATTAGAAAGAATTAAATCAATTATATTATGTTAATATGCTGGCTAAAGGGTGATTAAATCATCCAAGTTTTGTTTTAGTTGTTTCATTGCAGGACAAAAGGGAAGAATCCAGCACTGACCCTCTTTTGGAAGCAGAATTTGACAAGCATACAAATGGTTTACGCCTGATTTTTTTGCATGGATTTCAAGTTTAAGATGTCAGCTTTCCAACAAGACAAGTTGCACCCAATTTGGAGTTCATTTGGTCGTTCAAATCAGCCATTTACCAAGATGTGTCAAAACTGTCTAGCAAACCAGAAACGACCCCGTTTTGATTAATTCATAACTTAAGCTATAGTAATGCTTAAGTGATGAATTTATACATTTTTTGAATCCTCAAGATGCTTACTTTCATGTCCAAGCATCAATTTCAAATTATGCATGCAAGAGGACGAAGAAACAAGGCGTTTTCCAAAACTGGTCAGATTAGGCTCTAATCTGCAAGGTTTTAAGTTTGAGTTTATTTAACCTATTCAAACTCACCCTAACCTTGATTTCTTGGTTGGGGGGGGATTATAGGCATCCTAAAAATACCCCCCCCCCATGATTAAAATTACCATCATACTCACTTTTGCAATGCTAAATTGACACACCAAAAACTGGCCAGAAATTGTCTATTGAACCCAATTCAATATAAACCGGTTTTCTCAATGAACCAGCCGGCCACACTCTCTCCCAATGCTGATAGGCACGCCTCCCAAACTTGGCACACACTCCAAAATGCTCTAGTATTTAATGCCTCTTGAAAGAACCACCAATGGGACCTAGACAAAACAAAGATGTGGTGCTTTATTCTCATTGGCCAGCCGCAAAGTGGCATGCAAAAGGTGGCTGTGCACATGGGGCTTCTTAGACTACTTGCTGGTTGTATTAAGGTGTAATCAATGTTTAAGTATTGTATAATTATCCTAAACATAGTTTAGATTCATGTTTTAATGTATTAGATTAGTTTAAGATGTTTGTAAACTAGATTAGTGCAAATTACTTTGTAATTAGCTCACTAATCCTTTTCCTACCTAGTAAGGAAAAGTGAGGTGTATGTGTGCTTGTAATTCTCATCTTGGCCATCATATGTTGCTTCCTATTAAAGGGGTTCACGGCCAAGGCAAGAAACACAACCCTTATTTGAATGATAAAATCAGCTTGAGAGCCTTGTGCTTTCTCTCTTCAAACTCTTTCTTGCTTATCCTTAATTAGGCCAATTAAGGTAGTGTTCATGTGAGTCTTAATCTTTGATTAAGTGGTTTTTCTGTACCTTAGTCAAGATTAAGGGCCCTAAACTCAGATTGGTGGTGTTTCTGTATCCAATCATAGGGTTTAGTTCTATCCTATTCCAATTTGATGTTCACGGTTTCTAAGTGACGATTTAGCTTGTATTCTTAAGCTGAATTCCTTCACTAATCATATCCATCATATCCCTTCATCTTTCCACTCCAAACACTCCCATTTCCACCCACTTCCACGGCCTATACTTCACAAAACAAAGCAAAACCAAAGCAACACATGAATGCACTCAACCGGGCATAACTAGGCATCCCTAGTTAAAGTGGGCAGCATTTTGGCACGGTGTGGCCGTTCATAGTGGCACGACCGTGCCCCCCTAAGAACGTGCAATTCCCTTACTTTGAGTTGTATTCTTGAAGTACTAGCTTGGTTCCTTCATCCCCACCGTGATAAACATCAAACACTCCTTTGGTTTTCACTTAGAGTCAGTTGATTCTAAGATTCATTCCCCCCTCACATGCTTGATGCTTCACAATCATCATCTTATGTGCCCATTTCCCTTGGTTTCCTCCTTGATGCTATCTTCCCATGGTTGCTAAGTTAGTTGTATTCTATTGAACCCTAGCTTGGTCATCGACAGATACATCACCTTATATTGGCAAGTTTGTGGTAGTCTACTTTGATGATATTTTGGTGTATTCTAAGAATGAGCATGAACATCAAGATCATCTAACTCAAGTGATGCTTGTCTTCAAACGTGAAAAGCTATTTGGTAATCTTAAGAAATGTTCTTTCTTCACTTCAGAAGTTACATTTCTTCGTTATATTGTGACTAAAGATGGTGTCAAGGTAGACGAAGGTAAGGTAGAAGCCATTCGTTCTTGGCCTATACCTAAGAGTATTCATGATGTTAGAGCTTTTGATGGAAACCTAGCCACTGAAGATCTTGTCCACGATGATACAACTCCCACATGTCCAAGAACAAGATCTCAAGTGAAGAATATGGCTCAGTTATTGCAAGACAGTGAAGCTAACACAAACGGGTTCACTAGCTTTAAAGTGCGCGGTTTTGTGTATCTGATTTCCTAAGCTACATTGTAGCTTAGTCCCTAACATTTTTCCATTTTTGGAATCCTTTTGATATTGTTTTGCAGGTCCAAGAACGAGTTTCAAGTCATTCCCTCAAAAGGATTGAAGATCAAGGTCAATTTCCAAGTTACTCCATTTTGCCCCGGTTTTGCGCGGTGTGAAGTATTCAGTTAATTAACCCTCAAAACCATTTTGTAACCTTGATTTTATTAAGGGGGGGGATTCTACACATCCTAAAGTTACCCCCCACCTTTAAAATCCAATCCATACACGTTTTTACAAGCCAAACAAAATCCACTAAAAACTGGCTTGAACCGACTCCCCCCTTAGACCCGGTTCACTTGAACTGATTTTCCCCACTTCAAATGGCCGGCCACCTTGCTTAGACAAGCTGAATGTTACTCTTCCCAAGCTTGGGACACACCTCAAGGTCACCTAGGAAAGGTTGAAGCATTGGAAAGAGCAACCAATGGGAGAGCATGGCAAGATATCTTGTTCCTCACTTGTGATTGGCTAGCCGTAAAGTGGTTGTGGATTTCGGCTTCCCCGTGTGCAAGTTTCTTTAGTTTTAAGCTTGTATTAATGTTAAACATGAGCCTAAGTATTGTATAATCAATCTAGGCAAGGGTTAGATGCATAGTTTGATGTATTAGTATTAGTTTAAGCATGATGTAATCTTGTTTAGCCAAACCAGTTGTATTACTAGCTAATCATGTACTTAGATTAGTCCTAACACTTTTCCTCACTAGGAAGGAAAGTGATGTGGACATTTCCTAGCCTAGTATTGTTTTTCCCTCTAGTATGTAAGGCCATTTTGGCCAAGGAAGAATCACAACTCAGAATTTTCAGCTTGAACATTTGATAAGCTTAACTTTTCTCTCTCACAAATCCTTGCTTGCTTATCCTTAATTAGGCCAATTAAGGTGTTGTCCAAGTGAGTCTTAACCTTGATTAAGTGGTGATTCTGTATCTTAATCAAGATTAAGGGCCCTAAACTTGAAGGTTGGTGGTGATTCTGTATCCAATCTCAGGTTTAGTTCTATCCTATTCTAGTTTCATCTCTATGATTTGCTTAGTGAAGTGATTAGCATGAATTAGTGCTTAATTACTTCTACTTAGCTAATCTTCCACTTCCATTCACATCCTCACTTCAAATACCATCTTATACATCCATGTTCATCATTTCCCATTCACCAAAATAACCCAAAACCGAATTATATCACAAAGGCTTTCAACCGTGCTTCTTTTCTCTTCTTCACGGTTTAGTGGGCAACATAGTGGCACGGTGTGGCCGTGCTTCAAGGCACGACCATGCCACCTTGGCCGTGGTAAAAATCTTCCTTTTCCCTTCCCTTTTGATGTGTATTGGCTGGGGTCCTCTATTCCCTTGACATATACATCAGCTTTCCATGGTTTAGCTTCTTTCTACAGGAGGTTTATTCGGAATTTCCGCACTATTATGGCTCCTATGACTAAAGTTATCAAAGGTACATCTTTTATGTTGAATCCAAAAGCTCAATCTGCCTTTGAAGATATCAAAGCCAAACTTACTCAAGCACCGGTATTATCTTTGTCTTGCTTTAGTAAAGTTTTTGAAGTTGAATGTGATGCCTCTGGTGTGGGCATTGGTGGAGTTCTTACACAAGAAGGTAAACCTCTAGCCTTCTTTAGTTAGAAGTTATGTGATTCAAGAAGAAAATACTCCACTTATGGTAAAGAGTTTTATGCTATTGTGAGATGTTTAGAGCATTGGAATCATTATCTTATTGCAAGTGATTTTATCTTACATTCTAACCATGAATCATTGAAGTATATACAAGGCCAACATAAGTTAAACTCCAGGCATGCCAAGTGGGTGGAGTTTATGCAGTCATATCACTTTACTGTCAAGCACAAGTCAGGTAAACTCAACCAAGGTGCAGATGCTCTATCCAGGAGATATCTCTTATTATTCAAGTTAGATGCTTGTGTACTTGGTTTTGAGCATCTAGAGGTATTATATGCTGAAGATGAAGACTTTGGGGCATTATATGCTACTTGTTCAAAACACCCCAAAGGAGATTTCCATGTTCAAGAAGGTTTTCTGTTTAAGGGTACTCGTGATGGAGGTCCATCCACAAGTTCATCCCATCTCCAAATGGTCCAAAACAATCCAACAATCAAGTCCATGTTCACGACCAAGCAGAGTTTTGAAGTGGATGCACACGGTTTTGCATCCAGAATTTTACCTAGTTTTTGTTACTTAATTACTTAAGCGTAATCCAAGCTTAGGTGATTAAATTTTAGTGATTATGTAAGCTTAAGGTGTTAGCTTTCAAGTCCATTTTGAATCATAGGATTTGGAGCTCATTTGCTATAGGAACGAAGCTGTTTTTTGAAGGCGTGCTGAATTGAACCCGGTATTGCACGGTTTGGGCAGTTCAACTTTTTTAGGGGGAAAACGACGTACAAATTCTCTAATTCCAAATGGATGGTATTCTAGACTTCTTGAGGTTTCCAGCAATATAAAAAACTCTCAGATTACTCACCATTTGGGGTGTCAACCAGGCAGCACAAGTGAAGGTAGAAACCGACACCTATAGTACCCGGTTGTCAAGCTAAGGAGGTTTCCTCCCTAGGTGGGTTTTGTGACATGTGTACCTGCCTACTAAGGTAAATTGAGTTGCTTGGTAAGCACCACTCAGCCAAGCATGAGGCCACCACGTGGAGCAAGTGAAGAGGAGACATTTTGCAAGCATGTATTCGGCCACACTAGCAACACATGTCAAGCAAGGAGTTTTCAGCTGTTTTGAGGTGTGGCCGTGAGACGCTTTCCTCCCTAGTCAGGAAATTGACTCATCTACATTCCTTAGTGCTTAGGAAAGGTTTGTATTCATGCCAAGATGTATTTAAGACCTTCAACTTTTGGTTTGTGTTAGATTAGTGCTTAACCATGTACTAGGTAGCATTAGCTGTTTTAATGACTTTCCTAGCTTGTAAGGAAAGCTTGTTTCGTGTAAGTAGAAGGCCATATAAAAGCCTTAGTTGTTCATTTTGTAGGTTATGTTATGACTTTGAATTAAAAAGAAGAGACTTTGTTTCTTTGAGTTTCCCTAAACACTTTTCTTGCTTATCTTAGTTCTTGGCCGAGCTAAGTGGTGTTCAAGAGAGTCTTAATCCTTTGGTTTGGTGGTGTATCTTATCCTAATCAAAGATTAAGGGCCCTCAGCTAGAGATTAGTGGCGTATCTTATCTAATCCCTTAGCTTAGTACTATCCAAAACACTAGAAGATCATTAAGAGTACTTGCTTTCTCCTAAACCGTGACTCTTCTAATCTCTCTTGTGTTCTTCTTCTTCCTTTTCACTTCCTAAACACACTCCCACCATTCCCCCCCTCAAAATTAACCTTCTACAATTCCTTTCCCATTCCCTTTCAAGGTTTTAGACTACCCCTAATAGTCTACCCTCAAACCAAACTCACAAACTCATCCAACCGTGCTAACTTTCCCTCCACGATTTCTAAGACCAGAGTTTTGGCACGGTCTGGCCGTGCCATCAAGCACGACCGTGCCTCACTCTTTCCGTGAGTTCCCCCTTCTTTGCTTTATGCTCTTGGAAGTTCATAGCTAGGATCCTACTTCCCTTACAGACTTCCATCAAATTTTGGTATCAGAGCAAGTTCACTCTTTGCCTGGAACCTACCACACGTCTTTCCTAGCTCATCTCTGAATCCAAACCTCAAACACAAAGTTATTCCCTTCTACTTCCAAAATGAGTTCCAATATGACCATGGAAGACAAGCTTGAAGCTATAACCAAGCAAATGCAAGAGATGTTTGTTGCCCATCAAGAACCCAGAGCTCAGAATGAATACTTGAGAAAACAGCTTGGAAATCATATGAAGCAAAAGCAAACGCTCTTTGAAGTTGGTGAACAAAGTGGGACAAAGTATAGAGCAGAAGAAGAAGCTAGCAATGCGTCATCTTTTTCAGATGATGAGATACCTGTTGAAAGAAGAAGAAGAAAAGCACGACGAACCTTTAATTCTAATGATTTCAAGATTGATATTCCCGAATTTGAAGGAAGGTTGAACCCAGATGATTTCCTTGAATGGTTAGAAACTGTTGAACGCATCTTTGAGTACAAGGAAATTCCTAAAGATAGAAAAGTGAAGCTAGTTGCTCTTAGATTAAAGAAGTACGCCTCCTTGTGGTGGACTAACCTTACTGCGAAGAGAACTAGAGAGAGGAAGAGTAAAATTAATACTTGGGATAAGATAAAATCGAAGATGAAGGCACAATTTTTGCCCTCTACTTATGTCTAAGATAATTACATGCTCTTTCATAATCTCACTCAAGGCAAAATGAATGTGGAAGAGTATACATGTGAGTTTGAAAAACTCATGATCAAGTGTGATATCCATGAACCAGAAGAACAAACCATGGTGCGTTATCTAGGAGGGCTTGATCCCAGGATAGCCAACGTGGTGGAATTGCAAGCTTGTACCACTTTTGACGAATTATGTGTTCTAGCACATAAAGAGGAGCAACAAAGAAAAGCTAGGATGTTTGTGCGTGACCCTTTCAAGCCATTTGCTGCCCAAGGCCGTGGACAACCCCAAAACAAGGGGAGTGCCACGCCTCAACCAAAACCATCTACTCCCTTTCCTATGAATCCACAAAAGAACCAAGCTCCTCAAACGCCACTACCGAATTCCCCACGTCCAAACCCTTATCCTATCAACCAAAGAAGGTGTTACAAATGTGAAGGCTTAGGACATATTGCATCTGATTGTCCAAGTCGAAAGGTAGTCACCTTAGCCAAGTGGGAAGCTACTGAAAAGGAGTATGTCGAGGAGAAGGAGGAAGAAAAGGAGGAAGATGTTGAAGAAGACCCTGAAGAAGATCAGGAGGAGTTCACTGAGAATGCAGATGAAGGTGAGATGCTAGTGATTCGAAGGGTAATGAGTACACAACGAGTTGCTAAGGACGAACAGCGTGAAAACATCTTTCATTCACGATGTACAGTCCAAGGCAAAGTTTGTTCTCTTATCATCGATGGAGGAAGCTGTGTCAACGTGGTGTCCTTGAACATGATTGAGAAGTTGAATCTTCAAGCCACGACACACCCACACCCCTACAACATTCAATGGCTGAATCAAGGCAAGGGACTGCGAGTTAATTCTCGGTGCTTGATTTCATTCTCTCTCGGTAAGAACTACCAAGATGAACCTTGGTGTGATGTTGTCCCCATGGATGCTTCTCATATTCTGTTAGGGAGACCATGGATGTATGATAGGAGAGTCATGCAGAATGGTTACCTCAATACCTATTCCTTTACCAAAAATGGCAGGAAGATTACCCTTAACCGTATGTCACCATCCGAACTCCACAAAATAAAACCACAAAAAAGCCAAACCCAATCTGACTTGCTCTTGACCTATGGAGAGCCACTTTTAAAAGCTTCTCAACATGAATTTGAGGCTGTAAAAGAGTGGATATTACAAGTTCAAGATGAACCAGAAACACCACTTCCGTCCCATCCCATAGCCAAGGTCATATTGAATCAGTTTAGTCACTTGTTTCTGGAGGAAATACCGTCGGGTCTACCTCCAAAACGTGACATACAACATCATATTGACCTTATTCCTGGATCCATCCTACCCAATAAACCAGCCTACATGACCAATCCAAAAGAAGCCCAGGAGATTCAACGTCAAGTGGAAGAACTGATATCCAAGGGGTTAATACGGGAGTCCTTGAGTCCATGTGTCGTGCCAGCTCTATTGGTTCCCAAGAAGGATGGTAGTATGAGGATGTGGGTTGACAGTCGAGCCATAAACAAAATTACTATCAAGTATAGGTATCCTATACCTAGGCTTGAAGATATGTTGGATGAACTACATGGCTCTAAGGTGTTCAGCAAGATTGATTTGAAGAGTGGTTATTATCAAATCCGTATTAGGGAAGGTGATGAATGGAAAACTGCTTTCAAGACCAAGGGAGGGTTGTATTAATGGTTGGTTATGCCATTTGGTCTTTCCAACGCCCCTAGTACGTTCATGAGATTGATGAATCAAGTATTTTGACCATACTTGGGCAAATTCGTGGTCGTTTATTTTGATGATATATTGGTGTTTAGCAAGAATGAGCAAGAGCACCAAGATCACTTAACCCAAGTGATGCTCGTTCTTGAAAGGGAGAAATTATTCGGGAATCTTAAGAAGTGTACCTTGTTTACTCATGAAGTTACCTTCTTACGATATATTGTTTCTGAAAATGGCATAAAGGCGGATGAAAGCAAGATCGAGGCTATTCGAACTTGGCCAGTTCCCAAAAGTATACATGATGTTAGAAGCTTTCATGGCTTGGCTTCATTCTATCGGAGATTTATACGCAATTTCAGCACTATTCTAGCTCCTATGACTGAAGTACTCAAAGGTTCGTCATTCACTTGGAATCTTAAAGCCCAAGCTGCCTTTGAAGAAGTGAAAGAGAGACTAACTCAAGCACTAGTTCTAGCTCTACCATGCTTTGAGGAGGTCTTTGAAGTTGAGTGTGATGCTTCAGGAGTTGGTATTGGTGGTATTCTTACCCAAGAAGGACGTCCTTTGGCCTTCTTCAGTGAGAAACTATGTGATACTAGGAAAAGATATTCAACCTATGATAAAGAGTTCTATGCAATTGTGCGTTGCTTAGAACATTGGAGCCACTATTTGATTGCCAGTGAGTTTATTCTACATTCAGATCATGAAGCTTTGAAGTATATTCAAGGCCAGCACAAGTTAAACTCACGCCATGCTAAGTGGGTTGAATTTCTCCAGTCCTTTCACTTTACAATCAAGCATAAGTCTGGGAAGTTGAACCAATGAGCTGATGCACTTTCACGGTGGTATCTATTACTATTTCAGTTAGATGCTTGCATCCTTGGATTTGAGCATCTAAAGGCCTTATATCAAGATGATGAAGACTTTGGGATGTTGTATTCTGAGTGTACTAAACATCCTAAATGGGATTTCTTGCTTCAAAAGGGATTTCTCTTCGAGGGTGCTCGATTATGTGTTCCTAAATGCAGCACTCGTGAATTATTGGTTCCAGAAGTCCATGCTGGTTCATTAGCTGGTCATTTTGGCGAAGACAAGACCCTAATCATGCTTAGGGAACATTATTATTGGCCAGGCATGGAAAAGAATGTTCAAGACATCATTAAAAGGTGCAGTACTTGTCAGATTACAAAAAGCCATTCACTGCCTCAAGGGTTATACACACCACTACCTATTCACACCATGCCTTGGGTAGACGTAAGTATGGATTTCATACTTGGTTTACCAAAGACACAAAGGAATAAGGATTCTATCTTCGTGGTGGTAGATCGATTTTCGAACACGGCTGATTTTATTCCCTGCAACAAGACTAACGATGCCACCCACATTACTGAAGTATATTTGAAGGAAGTTATGAGACTACATGGCATTCCACGCTCCATTATTTCAGATCGAGACACCAAGTTTTTAAGTCATTTCTGGGTTACTTTGTGGAAGAAGCTTGGTACTAAACTCAAATACAGTACCACCTGTCATCCACAAACAGATGGACAAACTGAAGTCACTAATCGAACCCTTGGTACTTTGTGAAGGGTGTTGATTAGGAATCAACCAAAGGCTTGGGATCTATTACTTCCACATGCTGAGTTCGCTTATAACAAGACCCCAAGTAAACCCACTGGTCTCTCTCCTTTCAACGTGGTCTACGGGATCGAGCCTCTAAACCCACTTGACCTTATTCCACGTCCATTAGATCAAAGACCAAGTGCAGATGCTATGGAAAGAGTGAAAGAAATTCAGAGGTTGCATGAGTTAGTGAAAGCCAAGATAGAAAAAACTACTCTATCTTACACGGCCCAAGCTAACAAAAAGAAAAAAGAGAAGTTGTTTCAGCCAGGTGATTTAGTATGGATTCATCTTCGCAAAGAGAGATTTCCTGCCAGAAGGAAGACAAAACTAATGGCAAGAGTAGATGGTCCATTCGAGGTTTTGGAAAAAATCAATAATAATGCATACAAGGTGGATTTACCAGGTGATTATGGTGTATCTGCTAGGTTTAATGTTGTTGATTTAAGTCCCTATGAAGTAGATGACTACCTATCAGATTTGCGGACCAAATCTTCCCAACAAGGGGAGGATGATGGAGGTCCATCCACGACTTCATCCCAAGTCCAAATGGTCCAAAACAATCCAACAATGAAGTCCATCTTCACGGCCAAGCTGAGTTTTGAAGGGGATGCACACGGTTTTGCATCCAGAATTTTACCCAGTTTTTGTTACTTAATTACTTAAGCTTAATCCAAGCATAGGTGATTAAATTTTGGTGATTATGTAATCTTAAGGTGTTAGATTTCAATTCCATTTTGAATCATAGGATTTGGATCTCATTTGCTATAGGAACGAAGCTGTTTTTTGAAGGCGTGCTGAATTGAACCCGGTATTGCACGGTTTGGGAAGTTCAACTTTTTGAGGGGGAAAACGACGTCCAAATTCTCTAATTCCAAATGGATGGTATTCCATACTTCTTTAGGTTTCCATCAATATAAAAAACGCTCAGATTACTCACCATTTGGGGTGTCAACCAGGCAGCACAAGTGAAGGCAGAAACCGACACCTATAGTACCTGGTTGTCAAGCTAAGGAGGTTTCCTCCCTAGGTGGGTTTTGTGACATGTGTACCTGCCTACTAAGGTAAATTGAGCTGCTTGGTAAGCACCACTCAGCCAAGCATGAGGCCACCACGTGGAGCAAGTGAAGAGGAGACATTTTGCAAGCATGTATTCG
>JACYFF010002017.1:27653921-27668973 GCA_017589665.1 Selenicereus undatus | reverse complement strand
AGCCTCATATTGAAGCAGCAGCAAGGGTAAAAGAGATTCAGAGACTCCATGAGTTGGTAAAGGTAAAGATTGAAAAGACCAATGCTACCTATGAAGCCCATGCCAACAAGCATAGGAGAAAGATTGTATTTCAACCTGGAGACTTAGTATGGATTCACTTAAGGAAGGAGAGATTCCCTTCTAAAAGCAAGAATAAGCTCATGCCCCGAGCTGATGGTCCATTTGAATTCTTGGAACGAGTCAATGATAATGCTTATAAGGTTGATTTACCAGGCGAATATGAAGTCTCAGCTGCTTTCAACGTGGCTGATTTGAGTCCTTATTATTCAGATGCTTCCCCACTAGATTTGAGGGTCAAATCTTTTCAGTAAGGGGAGGATGATGGAAACCTAGCCACCGAAGATCTTGTCCCTGATGATTCAACTCCTATATGTCCATGAACAAGATCCCAAGTGAAGAAGATGACTCAATTATTGCAAGATAGTGAAGCAAGCACAAACGGGTTCACTAGCTTCAAAGTGCCCGGCTTTGTGTACCTGATTTCCTAAGCTACGTTGTCGCTTAGCCCTAACGTTTTTCCATTTTTGGAATCCTTTTGATGTTGTTTTGCAGGTACACGAAGGAATTTCAAGTCATACCCTCAAAAGGATTGAAGATCAAGGTGATTTTCCAAGTGACTCCATTTTGCCCCAGTTTTGCGCGGTTTGCAGTATTCAGTTAATTAACCCACAAAACCCTTTTGTAACCTTGATTTTATTGAGGGGAGGGATTCTACACATCCTAAAGTTACCGCCACACCTTTAAAATTCAAGTCTTGGCCATTTTTACAACAAGAACAAATTGCACAAAAAATCGGCCCAAACCGGTTCACCTAGAACCCGGTTTTCCCAATACCGGTTCTCTTCCTCTCCATGGCTAGCCACCCTATCTCCATAAGCTGCAAGTTGCTCTTTCCCAGCTTGGCACACCCCTCAAGGCCTCCTAGAAGTGATACATGCCTAGAAAAGAACAACCAATGGGAGAAGGATTGGTGTCACCATGTGCTTGCTTGTGATTGGCTTGCTGATTTCTTCTCCTACACAATTCGGCTGCCCCATGTGCTCAGTTTCTTCAGTCACAACAAGTATTAGTGTTAAACATAAGCTTAAGTATTGTCTAATCAAGCTAGACAAGGATTAGATGCTTAGTTTGATGTATTAAGTATTAGTTAAGCATGTTTTGATGTAACCGGTTGTATTAGTAGCTAATTGATGTAATTAGGTTAGTCTTAATACGTTTCCTCCTTAGGAAGGAAAGTGATGCACCTACTTATCTATTTGATAGGTAGTCTTGCTTATTAATACTTGCTTTCAACCATGAATAACAACATAACTCAGATTTTCAGCTTGAAACACTTTGAGAAGCTTTGCTTTTCTCCCTCACAAATCCTTACTTGCTTATCCTTAATGAGGCCAATTAAGTTGGTGTCCAATTGAGTCTTAAGCTTGATTAAGTGGTGTTTCTGTATCTTAATCAAGATTAAGGGCCCTAAACTTGGAGGTTGGTAGTGATTCTATATCCAATCTCTGGTTTAGTTATATCCTATTCTAGTTTCATCTCTATGATTTGCTTAGTGAAGTAATTAGCATGGATTAGTGCTTAATTATTTCTACTTAGCTAATCTTCCACTTCCATTCACTTTCTTACCTCAAATACCAACTTATACATCCCTTTTCAACATTTCCCATTTACCAAAATAACCCAAAACCGAATCAAACCACAAAAGCTTCCAACCGTGCCCTTTTCTTCGTTCACGGTTTTCGTGGACAGCAAAGTGGCATGGTTTGATTGTGCCATAGGGCAAGACCGTGCCAACCTTGCCGTGGCCAATTCCTCCCTTTTCCTCTCCCTTCTGATGTGTATTGGCTTGGGTCCTCTATTCCCTTGACATATACATCAATCATCCTCCCCTTGTTGAAAAGATTTGACCCTCAAATCTTGTGGAGGAATATCGGGGTAGAATGGACTCAAATGAGCCACATTGAAAGTAGCAGAGACTTCATAATCACCTGGGAGATCAACCTTATAAGCATTGTCATTAACTCTTTCCAAGACTTCAAATGGACCTTAAGCTCTTGGTAGAAGCTTGTTGTTCCTCTTAGAAGGAAATCTTTCCTTCCTTAGGTGAATCCATACTAAGTCTCCAGGTTGAAATACAATCTTTCTCCTATTCTTGTTGGCGTGTGCTTCATATGCTGCATTGGTCCTTTCAATTCTTACCTTCACCAACTCATGGAGCTTTTGAATCTCTTTTACTCTTATTGCTGCATCAACAAGGGGCTTTTGGTCTTGGGGCCGTGGAGTAAGATCATTAGGATTCAATGGATCAATCCCATACACCACCTTGAATGGTGAAAGACCTGTAGCTTTGCTAGGTGCCTTGTTGTATGCAAACTCAGCATGTGGTAAGAGTAAATCCCAGGCTTTAGCATAAGGTTGAATCAATGCCCTTAGAAGAGTACCTAAGGTTCGATTAGTTACCTCAGTTTGGCCATCAATTTGGGGGTGACAAGTAGTACTAAACAATAATTTAGTACCAAGTTTCTTCCGTAGAGTAATCCAAAAATGACTTAGAAACTTTGTATCCCTATCTGAAACAATAGACTTAGGAATACCATGTAATCTTGTTACCTCCCTGAAATAGAGCTCGACAATGTGTGTAACATCATTGGTTTTGTTGTATGGAATGAAGTGTGCCATCTTTGAAAATCGATCTACCACCACAAATATTGAGTCCTTGCCTCTTTGAGTCTTTGGTAGTCCCAAAATGAAATCCATACTCACATCCACACATCGTAGAGTTGGTACGGGCAGTGGAGTGTATAAGCCTTGCGGTAGAGTATGACTTTTGGCAATTTGGCATGTTCCACATCTTCGAAGGATATCTTGAACATCGTTCTCCATTCTGGGCCAATAATAATGTTCCCTTAGCATGGTAAGGGTCTTGGACTCTCCAAAATGACCTGCTAAAGAGCCCCCATGAACCTCCCTAATTAGAAGTTCACGTGTGCTACACTTAGGAATACACAATCGCACTCCTTTGAATAAATAACCATCTTGGACAAGAAAATCTCCCTTGGGGTGTTTTGAACATGCAGCAAATATACTCCCAAGGTCTTCATCTTCAGCACATAAACTCTTGAGAAGCTCAAAGCCAAGAATAAGAGCATCCAACTGAAATAATAGAAGATACCTTCTAGATAATGCATCTGCACCTTGATTCAGCTTTCCTGATTTATGCTTTATGGTGAAATGGAATGACTAAAGGAACTCAACCCATTTTGCATGGCGTGAGTTAAGCTTGTGTTGACCTTCGATGTACTTGAAGGCTTCATGATAAGAATGAAGTATAAACTCACTAGCCACCAAATAATGACTCCAATGCTCAAGACATCGAATGATAGCATAGAATTCCTTGTCATATGTGGAGTACTTTCTTCTTGAGTCACAGAGTTTTTCACTAAAGAAGGCTATGGGTTTACCTTCTTGAGTTAGAACTCCTCCAATTCTAATGCCAGATGCATCACATTCAACCTCGAACACCTTTTCAAAACATGGCAATGCAAGTACAGGTGCTTGAGTGAGCTTCTTCTTTATTTCTTCAAAGGCAGATTGTGCCTTAGGATTCCATTGAAATGATGATCCTTTAAGCACTTCAGTCATAGGGGACATAATGGTGCTGAAGCTTCTAATAAATCTCCTGTAAAAAGAAGCTAAACCATGGAAGCTTCGAACATCACGTATACTTTGTGGTTGAGGCCAGCTGCGAATAGCCTCTATCTTCCCTTCATCTACCTTGACACCTTCACTTGATACAATGTAACCTAAGAAGGTAACTTCATGAGTGAAAAAGGTAAACTTCTTAAGGTTACCATATAACTGCTCATGTTCCAGGACATGCATAATCTGAGTGAGATGATCTTGATGTGCTTGTTCAACCTTGGAATAAATAAGAATATCATCAAAGTAGACCACCACGAACTTGCCAATAAAGGGTTTGAACACTTGATTCATAAGCCGCGTTGATGGAATCCTAGCCACTGAAGATCTTGTCCATGATGATTCAACTCTGATGGAGACCTATGCATCCCCTTTGATTAGAAAGAATCAAATCAATTAGATGATGTTAATATTCTGGCTAAACGGTGATTAAATCATCCAAGTTTTGTTTTAGTTGTTTCATTGCAGGACAAAACGGAAGATTCCAGCACTGACCCTCTTTTGCAAGCAAACTTCGACCAACATCAAAATGGTTGATGCCTGATATTTTTGCATGGATTTCAAGCTTAGGATGTCATCGTTCCAACAAGACAAGTTGCATTCAATTTGGAGTTCATTTGGTCGTTCAAATCAGCCATTTACCAAGATGTGTCAAAACTATCCAGCAAACCAGAAACAACCCGGTTTTGATTAATTCCCAACTTAAGCTATACTACTGCTCAAGTAATGAATTTATACATTTTTGGAGTCCTAAAGATGTGTAGTTTCAGGTCCAAGCATCAAATTCCAATTATGCACACAAGAGGATGAAGAAACAAGGAGTTTTCCAAACCTGGTCAGAATAGGCTCTAATGTGCACGGTTTTATGTTTGAGTTTATTTAACCCATTTAAACTCACCCTAACCTTGCTTTTTTGGTTAGGGGGGATTATAGACATCCTAAAGTTACCCCCCATGTTTAAAATCACAATCCTACTCACTTTTGCTAAGCTTAATCAATGTCCTGAAACCGGCCAGAAACTGTTGCTAAACCCCGTTTAGTACAAGGTGAAGTATTTTAAGCTCTAAGCCACTTTTCTCCACTTGCAAGCTGATAGGCACGTCCCTCTATGCTGGGCACACACTTCTAGGCCTTCATTGATTTGTTGCATGGCCAAAAGGTGGTCCAATGAGAGCTTGATTGGTGTCCATGAGTTGCTTGCTTCGCATTGGCTAGTCGTAAAGTGGTTTTCTACTTTTGGGCTGACCAATGAAGTGAGAGTGAAGAAATCTCAGCGTGTATTAAGGTTAAGCATAGTATATAATGATGTATTAATAGCTTAGACATAGTTTAGATTTGTATTTCAATGTATTAGATTAAGTTTAGTTAACTTGCAATCTAGTTTAGTACAAATCAGGTTGTAATAGCTTGTAATTAGCACTAAGACCTTTCCTAAGCATGAAGGAAGGTTAGAAATGTCCTTTACCTGCTAGCTTGGTGGTCTTTTGCTGCCTACTTAAGGAGCACATGGCCATGCTTGTGAAAGACAACCCCTTTTGAAGTGACAAAATCAGTTTTGAAAGCTTGTGTGCTTTCTTCTCTCAAACTCTTACTTGCTTATCCTTAATTAGGCCAATTAAGGTGGTGATCAAGTGAGTCTTAACAAGGATTAAGTGGTATTTCTGTATCTTAATCTAAGTTAGGGGCCCTAAACTTAAACTTGGTGGTGATTTCTGTATCCTTGCTTTAAGTTTAGTTATATCCTTTGATGCATACACTCAAGGTTTTCCTAAGGGAGCTTAATTGAGTTTTACTAGCTTTCACTTGAGTTACTAATTCTTAATTTTTCTTCACCTCCATATTCCCACACTTACAAGCACCTTCCAAGTCCATTCCCATACTCCCACAAAGCTAAAACTATCACCAAAAGGTCGAATACTTAGCCACATGCTGAAAACCCACACAACCGTGCAAGTATAGCATACCCGGTTTCATGGACCAGCAAAGTGGCATGGTCCCCCCGTGCCATAGGGCACGACCGTGCCACACCTAAACCGTGGCCAATGTGCTTGGTCGTCATCTCTCTTGGTTGCTTGTTCCCTAATTCCTTTCCCCCTTGTGTTATATACATCACCTCACGTAAAAGAACCTTTGTTTTATCACTTAGAATCTCTTGATTCTAAGTTTCATTCTCCCTTCACATACTTGATGCCTCACAACCATCATTTAATGTGTTCATTTTCACTTGTTTCCCTTTGATGTTCTCTTCCCTTGGTTGCTAAGTTAGTTGTATTCTATTGAACCCTAGCTTGGTCATCGGCAGATACATCTTATTTGGTATCAGAGCAAGTTTCTCCTACGCCTGGTACTTCCCACACCCTTCCACAAAAATTCGTTCCCCTTTCCTCACAAAATCATTCCTTCGCCACTTACTTCAAAATGAGTTCTACCACTGTGACCTTGGAAGAGAGGTTTGATGCTTTAATGAAGCAAAATAAGTTTCTAACTAGAAAAATTCAAGAAGATGCGAGAAGAGACCAAGAAACTCAAGCTCAAAACAAATACCTCCAAAAACAGCTTGATGCATATTCAAAGCAACAACAACAAGCAAGTGAAGAATCAATCCATTCAAGGTCACAAAGACAAGAGCAAGTGTTTAGCCATACTCTTGATTCATCTAGTGAAGATGAACCTTTCAGAATGACTAGACAAAATCCACAGTTTCAAGCTAGCTCCAATGATTTCAAGATTGAAGTTCCAGAATTTGAAGGCAAGTTTGACCCTGAAGATTTCTTGGATTGGTTACACACAGCTAAAAGGATTTTTGAGTACAAGGACATCCCAGACAATAAGAAGGTAAAGTTGATTGCTTTAAGACTTCGAAAATATGCTTCTCTTTGGTGGACTAACTTATGTGCTAAAAGAGTAAGAGAAAGGAAGTCCAAAATCAGAACTTGGGAAAAGATGAAGTCCAAGCTCAAAGCTAGATTTCTTCCACCTACCTTTGTTCAAGATTGTTACTCTCAACTCCACCATTTGGACCAAGGCAATATGAGTGTAGAAGAGTACACTCGTGAGTTTGAAAAGCTTGTGGTTAAATGTGATTTGCATGAACCTAAAGAACAAACAATTGTTAGGTAGTTAGGAGGACTTGATCCTAGGTATTCTAATATTGTTGATTTGCAAGCTTACTGATGTATCTGCCGACCACCAAGCTAGGGTTCACTAGAATACAACTAACTTAGCAACTGAGGGAAGATAACATCAAGGGGAAACAAGTGAAAATGAACACATTAAATGATGGTTGTGAGGCATCAAGTATGTGGAGGAAGAATGGAACTTAGAATCGAGTGATTCTAAGTGATAAAACAAAGGTTCTTTGACGTGAGGGGATGTATAACACAAGGGGGGAATGGACCCAAACCAACCAAGCCAAGAACACAACTTAAAAGAGGCTATATCTCACCGCCATGGGGGTGGCACGGTCGTGCTTCATGGCACGGGAAGACCGTGCCACTTTGCTGCCCACTTTGCCAAGCATTCTTTAAAGGGCACGGTTGAGGTGTTTTTGTGTTTTGGGTTGGAAGCTAAGCCAAAGGGGGTAGCTTTAGCTTGGATTAAGCATGGACATGTATGTGGGAATGGTTATGGATGTGTGAAATGGAAAGATGAATCAAAGTAAGAAATACTAACTTCAAATTAAAGCTAGCAAATCCACTTTAATCCTCTTTGATACACCTTGAGTATAGCATCAAATGGATAAAACTAAACCTGAGATTTGGATACAGAAACACCACAAAATCCAAGTTTAGGGGCCTTAACTAAGATTAAGATATAGGAACACCACTTAATCCTTGTTAAGACTCACTTGAACACCACCTTAATTGGCCTAATTAAGGATAAGCAAGCAAGAGTTTGAAGAGAGAAAGCACAAAGCTCTCAAACTGATTTTTATCATTCAAATCAAAGTTCGTTACTTTGCTGTGGCTGTGTGGTACCTTAAATAGGCAACCACGACCTTTCTAGCTAGCAAAATAATCACCTTACTACCTTTCTTCATGCTTAAGAAAGGTTTTAACACTAATTACAAGCTATTACAACCTAATTTGTACTAAATTAGATTACAAGTTAACTAAACTTAATCTAATACATTGAAATACAAATCTAAACTATGTCTAAGCTATTAATACATCATTATACACTTAATATACACTTAAACTAAGCTAAAACATGCTGAGATTGCTGCTAAATTCTCATTGGATAGCCGAAAAGGCATTACGGCTGGCCAATAGGGAGTAAGCAACACATTGCCACCAATCTCTTCCTCATTGGTTGTTCTTTTCTAGGTAGTGACCAGCCCAAGGCACCTTGGGATGTGTATTAAACCTTGAGGGGCGTGCCTATCAGCTTGCAAGTGGAGAAAAGTGGCTGAGAGCTTAAAATACTTCAGCTTGTACTAAACCGGGTTTAGCGACAGTTTCTGGCCGGTTTTAGGACATTGATTAAGCTTAGAAAAAGTGAGTATGATTGTGATTTTAAACATGGGGGGGTAACTTTAGGATGTCTATAATCCCCCCCCCCCAACCAAGAAATCAAGGTTAGGGTGAGTTTAAATGGGTTAAATAAACTCAAACTTAAAACCGTGCAGATTAGAGCCTAATCTGACCAGTTTTGGAAAACTCGTTGTTTCTTCATCCTCTTGTGTGTATAATTGGAATTTGATGTTTGGACCTGAAATTACACATATTGAGGACTCCAAAAATGTATAAATTCGTAACTTAAGCATTAGTATAGCTTAAGTTATGAATTAATCAAAACCGGGTTGTTTCTGGATTGCTGGACAGTTTTGACACATCTTGGTAAATGGCAGATTTGAACGACCAAATGAACTCCAAATTGGATTCAAATTGTCTTTTTGGGAAGCTGACATCTTAAGCTTGAAATCCACGCAAAAACCTCAGGCCTATACCATTTTGATGCTGGTCAAATTTTGCTTGCAAAAGAGGGTCAATGCTAGAATCTTCCCTTTTGTCCTACAATGAGACAACTAAAACAAAACTTGGATGACTTAATCACCCTTTAGCCAGCATATTAACATAATATAATTGATTTGATTCTTTCTAATCAAAGGGGATGGAGAGGTCTCCATCACTTACTCTACTTTTGATGAAGTATGTGTGTTAGCTCAGAAGGTGGAACAGTAAAGGAAGAATAAACCGCTCCCAAAAATCCAAAGCCACCACCACAAGAACAAACCTTTAACAAGGGGAGTTCACCTTCACCTCCATTCCTTCACCCCTCTACTTCCTTAGCACCACAAAAAAGCCAAACTCCACAAAAGAACCTATTCCCACCACCTACACAAAGAGCCCTTCCCAAAAATCCTCCTAAATGTTTTAAGTGTCAAGGATTTGGTCACTTAGCATCTGAATGCACCAATAGAAGGTTTGTTACCTTAGCGGAATGGAAGGCTACAGAAGAGGTTCAATTAGAAGTGGAAGTTGAAAATGAAAACCATGACAAAGAAGAGATTGAAGAGATCATGGTTGAAGCTGATGAAGGAGATGAGTTGCCCATCCTACACCACCCACCAAAAGGTAAAGAGAATAGAAATGTTCTTTTTCTATCCTTTGGTGAACCATCTACCAATCTTCCCCTTCCACCCACACCTAAATCACTCACTATAAACTTCTGTCAAGTAATTTTTGAACCATCCTTTACCCCTCCTAACCATGCATTTAAAGTATGTGATAAGGTGGTTCCAAGTGTGTTCAAGAAGTCCCCCACACCACATATCAAAATCAGCATGGGACATGAAGAAGAAAGAGCCTCCAGGTTCATGAAAGAGCTCTTTGCATGGTTGATTTTATTTCAACAAGATTTGAAGAGAAAAGAGGAGGTTACTAAATCTAAATTGATTTGAGGACAAATCTTTTTAAAAAGGGGAGGATGATGGAGACCTCTCCATCCCCTTTGAGTAGAAAGAATCAAATCAATTAGATGATGTTAATATGCTGGCTAAAGGGTGATTAAATCATCAAAGTTTTGTTTTAGTTGTTTCATTGTAGGACAAAACGGAAGATTCCAGCACTGACCCTCTTTTGCAAGAAAACTTCGACCAACATCAAAATGGTTTATTCCTAATATTTTTGCTTTGATTTCAATATTAATATGTCATCTTTCCAACAAGACAAGTTGCATCCAATTTGGAGTTCATTTGGTCGTTCAAATCAGCCATTTACCAAGATGTGTCAAAACTATCCAGCAAACCAAAAACAACCAGGTTTTGATTAATTCAAAACATAAGCTATACTAATGCTTAAGTAATGAATTTATACATTTTTGGAGTCCTCAAGATGTGTAATTTCAGGTCCAAGCATCAAATTCCAATTATGCACACAAGAGGATGAAGAAACAAGGAGTTTTCAAAAACTGGTCAGATTAGGCTCTAATCTGCACGGTTTTAAGTTTGAGTTTATTTAACCCATTTAATCTCACCCTAACCTTGATTTCTTGGTTGGGGGGGGATTATAGACATCCTAAAGTTACCCCCCCCCCATGTTTAAAATCACAATCCTACTGACTTTTGCTAAGCTTAATCAATGTCCTAAAACCGGTCAGAAACTGTTGCTAAACCCGGTTTAGTACAAGCTAAAGTACTTTAAGCTCTCAGCCACTTTTCTCCACTTGCAAGCTGATAGGCGCGTCCCTCTATGCTGGGCACACACTTCTAGGCCTTCATTGATTGGTTGCATGGGCAAAAGGTGGTCCAACGAGAGCTTGATTGGTGTCCATGAGTTGCTTGCTTCCCATTGGCTAGCCGTAAAGTGGTTTTCTACTTTTGGGCTGACCAATGAAGTGAGAGTGAAGAAATCTCAGCCTGTATTAAGGTTAAGCATAGTATATAATGATGTATTAATAGCTTAGACATAGTTTAGATTTGTATTTCAATGTATTAGATTAAGTTTAGTTAACTTGCAATCTAGTTTAGTACAAATCAGGTTGTAATCGCTTGTAATTAGCACTAAGACCTTTCCTAAGCATGAAGGAAGGTTAGAAATGTCCTTTACTTGCTAGATTGATGGTCTTTTGCTGCCTACTTAAGGAGCACATGGCCATGCTTGTAAAAGACAACCCCTTTTGAAGTGATAAAATCAGTTTTGAAAGCTTGTGTGCTTTCTTCTCTCAAACTCTTACTTGCTTATCCTTAATTAGGCCAATTAAAGTGGTGATCAAGTGAGTCTTAATAAGGATTAAGTGGTGTTTCTGTATCTTAATCTAAGTTAAGGGCCCTAAACTTAAACTTGGTGGTGATTTTTGTATCCTTGCTTTAAGTTTAATTTTATCCTTTGTTGCATACACTCAAGGTTTTCCTAAGGGAGCTTAATTGAGTTTTACTAGCTTTCTCTTGAGTTAGTAATTCTTAGTTTTGCTTCACCTCCATCTTCCCACACTTACAAGCACCTTCCAAGTCCATTCCCATACTCCCACAAAGCTAAAACTATCACCAAAAGGTCCAATACTTAGCCACATGCTCAAAACCCACACAACCGTGCCACTCCTAAACCGTGGCCACTCCTAAACCGTGGCCAACATGCTTGGTTGTCATCTCTCTTGGTTGCTTGTTCCCTAATTCCATCCCCCCCTTGTGTTATACATCACCTCACGTCAAAGAACCTTTCTTTTATCACTTAGAATCACTTTATTCTAAGTTCCATTCTCCCTTCACATACTTCATGCCTTACAACCATCATTTAATGTGTTCATTTTCACTTGTTTCCCCTTGATGTTATCTTCCCTTGGTTGCTAAGTTAGTTGTATTCTATTGAACCCTAGCTTGGTCATCGGAAGATACATCAAACTCCTACACGTCCAAGAACAAGATCCCAAGTGAAGAAGATGGCTCAGTTATTGCAAGAAAGTGAAGCTATCACAAACGGGTTCACTAGCTTCAAAGTGGCCGGTTTTGTGCATCTGATTTCCTAAGCTACATTGTATCTTAGCCCTAACATTTTTCCATTTTTGGAATGCTTTTGATGTTGTTTTGCAGGTCCAAGAAAGAGTTTCAAGTCATTCCCTCAAAAGGATTGAAGATCATGGTCATTTTTCAAGTTACTCTGTTTTGCCCCGGTATTGCGCGGTTTGAAGTATTCAGTTAATTAACCCTCAAAACCATTTTGTAACTTTGATTTTATTGAGGGGGGGGGGATTCTACACATCCTAAAGTGATGGAAACCTTGCCACTGAAGATCTTGTCCCTGATGATTCAACTCCTATACGTCCAAGAACAAGATCCCAAGTGAAGAAGATGGCTCAGTTATTTCAAGACAACCAAGCAAGCACAAACGGGTTCACTAGCTTCAAAGTGCCCGGTTTTGTGTATCTGATTTACTAAGCAACATTGTAGCTTAGCCCTTACGTTTTTACATTCTTGGAATCCTTTTGATGTTGTTTTGCAGGTCCAAGAAGGAATTTCAAGTCATACCCTCAAGAGGATTGAAGATCAAGGTGATTTTCCAAGTGACTCCATTTTGCCCCGGTTTTGCGCGGTTTGCAGTAATCACTTATTTAACCCTCAAAACCCTTTTGAAACCTTGATTTTATTGAGGGGGGGGGGGATTCTACACATCCTAAAGTTACCCCCCACCTTTAAAATCCAACCTATGCGCATTTTTGCTAGCCAAACAAAATGCACAAAAAACCGGCCAGAACCAGTTCTTAAAAAAACCCGGTTTGCCAAAAACCGGTTCTCTATCCTTCAATGCCCGGCCACCCTATCTAAGCAAGCAGCAAATTTCTCTTCCGAAGCTTGGCACACCCCTCAAGTTGCATTGGAATGGTGAAATCCTAGAGAAGAGCAGCGAATGGGAGAGAGCTTGGTGTCTTTTGCTTGGAGGCTTCTCATTGGCTAGCCGTTTTCTTGCCATGCACATTTCGGCTGCCCACGTGCTGAGTTCCTTCAATATTCAGCTTGTTTTTATGTTAAACATAAGCTTAAGTGTTGTGTAATCAAGCAAGGCAAAGGTTAGATGCATAGTTTGATGTATTAAGTATTAGTTAAACATGTTTTAATGTAACCGGTTCTATTAGTAGATAATTCATGTAATTAGGTTAGTTCTAATACCTTTCCTCCTTAGGAAGGAAAGTGATGCACCTAATTATCTATTTGATAGGTAGTCTTGCTTATTAATAGCTACTTTCAGCCATGAATAAGAACATAACTCAGAATTTTCAGCTTGAACATTTGAGAAGCTTAGCTTTTCTCTCTAACAAATCCTTACTTGCTTATCCTTAATTAGGCCAATTAAGGTGGTGTCCATGTGAGTCTTAACCTTGATTAAGTGGTGATTCTGTATCTTAATCAAGATTAAGGGCCCTAAACTTGAAGGTTGGTGGTGATTCTGTATCCAATCTCAGGTTTAGTTCTATCCTAATCTAGTCTCATCTCTATGATTTGCTTAGTGAAGTGATTAGCATGGATTAGTGCTTGATTACTTCGACTTAGCTAATCTTCCACTTCCATTCACTTCCTTACTTCAAATACCAACTTATACATCCTTCTTCATCATTTCCCATTCACTAAAATAACCCAAAACCGAATTATACCACAAAGTCCTCCAACCGTGCTTCTTTCTCCGCTTCACGGTTTTTGTGGACAGCAAAGTGGCACGGTCTAACCGTGCCATAGGACACGACCGTGCCATCTTGGCCGTGGCCAAATCTGCCCCTTTCCTCTTCCTTTTTATGTGTATTGGCTTGGTCCCTCTATTCCCTTGACATATACATCATATTTGGCATCAGAGATTCGGTTTCTCCTTGGCATTGATTGCCTTTCCACTTCCACAAATCATTCCACTTCCCCTTTCTCACAAATTCAGTTTTTCCTTTGGTTTTACAATCTATTCTACCATGACTTCACCTAGCATGTCATTGGAAGAAAGATTTGAAGCCTTGATGAAGCAGAATGAGTTTTTAGCTAGCCAAATTCGAGAGGATTCACAAAGGAACCAAGAAGTTCAAGCACAAAACGAGTATCTACGAAAGCAATTGGGATCCTTTCTGAAGCAGAAGTAAAAAACTCAATGAAGACACTCTTCAATATGAACCAAGGGCACGTGAACAAGTCTATAGCCATGATGTTGATTCATCAAGTGAAGAAGAAGTGCCTAGAATGGTTAGATGAGAGCCCCGGATGCAAGCTAACAACAACGATTTCAGAGTTGAAGTTCCTGAATTCGAAGGTAAGCTTGATCCTAAAGAGTTTATTGATTGGTTTCGTACAGTTGAAAGAGTCTTTGAATACAAAGACATACCTGATGATAAGAAGGTTAAGTTGGTTGCTTTAAGGCTTAGAAAGTATGCAACCTTATGGTGGACAAATCTGAATGCTAAAAGGCTTAGGGAAAGAAAGTCTAGAATTCGAACTTGGGAGAAAATGAAAACCAAGTTGAAAGCTAGATTCTTACCACCTACTTATGTCCAAGATTGTTATTCTCAGTTTCATAATCTCACTCAAGGAAGCATGAATGTTGAAGAATATACTCGTGAATTTGAGAAACTGATGATTAAATGTGATATCCAAGAACCTGAAGAACAAACCATAGTTAGATACTTGGGTGGTCTTGACCCTAGGTACTCTAATGTGGTAGAACTACAATCCTATGCATCTTTTGATGATGTTTGTGCACTAGCTCACAAAGTTGAACAACAAAAGAAAGCTAGACCAACATTCAAGCCATCAACTCCACGCCCTCCAAACCGGAACAAAACCTTTAACAAGGGGAGTTTCCAACCACCACCAAAACCACAAAATCCCTTTCCCTTGAATCCACAAGGAACCGTAGCACCTCAAAAGGCCCCAACACCCCCATTCGGTCCAAACCCAAACCCACTGGCTAATAGAAGATGCTTTAAATGTCAAGGTCTCGGTCATATTGCTTCTGAATGTCCAAACAGAAAGGTTATCACTTTAGCTGAATGGACAACTGTCAAAGAGAACTTTGAAAAAGAGGAGCGCGAAAATGAAAGTGAATCTGAGCTTGAAGAAGTTCATGAAGATGTCATTGAAGAAGCTGATGAAGGAGAACTCTTGGTCTTAAGGAGAGTTCTTAGGAATCAAAAAGGAGTTAAAGATGAACAAAGAGAGAACATATTCCATACAAGGTGTACCTCTCAAGGTAAAATATGCTCTTTGATCATTGATGGTGGTAGTTGTTCTAAAGTTGTTTCTTTGAGTATGATTGAGAAACTAGGGCTGCAAACAATGGCTCATCCACATCCTTACAACATCCAGTGGTTAAATCAAAGCAATGGC
>JACYFF010002017.1:27538634-27648278 GCA_017589665.1 Selenicereus undatus | reverse complement strand
TAAGCTTGCAAATCAACAATATTGGAATACCTAGGATCAAGTCCTCCTAAGTACCTTACAACGGTTTGTTCTTCTGGTTCATGCAAGTCACACTTTATCAGTAGCTTTTCAAATTCACGAGTGTACTCTTCTACACTTAAGTTACCTTGGTTCAAACGGTGGAGTTGTGAGTAACAATCTCGAACATAGGTTGAAGGTAGAAATCTAGCTTTGAGCTTGGACTTCATCTTTTCCCAAGTCTTGATTTTGGACTTCCTTTCTCTTACTCTTTTAGCACACAAGTTAGTCCACCAAAGAGAAGCATATTTTCGATGTCTTAAAGCAATCAGCTTTACCGTCTTGTTGTCTTGGATGTCCTTGTACTAAAAAATCCTTTCAACTTTGTGTAACCAATCCAAGAAATCTTCGGGATCAAGCTTGCCTTCAAACTCTGGAACTTCAATCTTGAAATCGTTGGAGCTAGCTTGAAACTGTGGATCTTGTCTAATCATTGTCAATGGTTCATCCTCACTAGATGAATCAAGAGTATGGCTAAACACTTTGAAGGAATCCTACCTAGCCAAGATCATGTTCATGAAGAGGTTATTCCATCACGTCCAAGAACAAGATCACAAACCAAGAGAATGGCTCTTATTTTGGAAGAAGATGAAGTTGGCACAAATGGGTTCACTAGCTTCAAAGTGCCCGGTTCTGTGTATATGATTTCTTAAGCTACAATGCGGCTTAGGCCTAACGTTTTTCCATTTTTGGAATCCTTTTGATGTTGTTTTGCAGGTACCAATGATCGTTCCAAGTCACAAGTTCAAGAGGATTGAAGATCAAGGTCATTTTCCAAGTGACTCCATTTTGACCCGGTTTTGCGCGGTTTGCAGTAATCACGTAATTAACCCTCAAAACCCTTTTGAAACCTTGATTTTATTGAGGGGGGGGATTCTACACATCCTAAAGTTACCCCCTACCTTTAAAATTCAAGTCTTGACCACTTTTGCAACAAAAACAAATTGCAAAAAAAACCAGCCAGAATCGGTTCTTCTAGAACCCGGTTTTTGAGAACCGATTTTCCTTCCCATCATATGGTCGCCCAACCCTTCTAGGAAGCTGAAGAATACTCTTCCCAAGCTTGGCATGCCCCTCTAGCTGTCTTGGAGTGAAGAAATTCTAGAGAAGAGCAACCAATGGGAAAGAGCTTGGTGTCCTTTGCATGGAGACTTCCTATTGGCTAGCCGTTTTCTTCCCATCAAGATTTCGGCTGCCCATGTGCCTTGTTCCTTCAATTTTCTGGTTGTTTAATGCTTAAACATGAGCTTAAGTGTTGTATAATCATGCTAGACAAAGGTTAGATGCATAATTTGATATATTAGTATTAGTTAAGTATGTTGTAATCAAAACCGGTTGTATTAGTAGCTAAGCATTTAATTAGATTAGCCCTTACACTTTTCCTCACTAGGAAGGAAAGTGATGTGGCTTTTTACTAGCCTAGCATCCCATTCCCCTCTAGTATGTAAGGCATTTTCGACCAAGGCAAGGGCATAACTGAGATTTTCACTTTGGTAAAAACCTTGAACAGCATTCTAGCTTTTCTCTCTCAATCCTTGCTTGCTTATCCTTAATTAGGACAATTAAGGTGGTGTTCAAGTGAGTCTTAACCTTGATTAACTGGTGTTTCTGTATCTTAATCAAGATTAAGGGCCCTAAGCTTGAAGGTTGGTGGTGATTCTGTATCCAATCTCAGGTTTAGTTCTATCCTATCCTAGATTCATCTCTATGTTTGTTTAGTGAAGTAATTAGCAAGGATTAGTGACTACTTGCTTTTGCTTAGCTAAAATTTCACCTCCATTCACTTTCCCACTTCAAAAACACTCTTAAACATCCATTTTCACCATTCTACATTCACCAAAACTCGCCAAAATCGAGATAGCAACCAAAGGCACTCAACCGTGCACAAACCTTCACCCATGGTTTTTGTGGCCAGCAATTTGGCACGGTCTAACCGTGCTATGTGGCACGACCGTGCCACCATTGTCGTGGGCTAATCTTGGTTTTTCCCCTTCCTCTTGGTGTGAGTTAGCTTGGGTAGTGTTTTCCCTTGACACTTACATCATATTTGGTATGAGAGCTTCGGTTTCTCCTAGGTCTTGTGTACCCCTTCCACTTCCACAACTCATTTCACTTCCCCTTTCTCACAAATTCAGTTTCCCTTTTTATTTTACAACCTATTCTACTATGAGTTCAACTAGTATGTCATTGGAAGAAAGGTTTGAAGCATTGATGAAACAAAATGAGTTTCTAGTCAACAAAGTTCGTGAGGATTGTCAAAGAGAACAAGAGACTAGAGCACAAAATGAGTATCTTCGAAAGTAGTTGGGTTCTTTCCTGAAACAGAAGCAGAAGATGAATGAAGAGACCCTACAATCTAAACCAAGGTTGCGTGAACATGGCCAAAGCCATGATGTGGAATCATCAAGTGAAGAAGAGGCACCAAGGAGACCTCAAAGGGAGCCACGAAATCAACACTCTACCAATGATTTCAAGGTAGAGATTCTCGAATTTGAAGGCAAATTGGACCCAGAAGAGTTCTTGGATTGGCTTCACACTGTGGAAAGAGTCTTTGAATACAAAGATGTCCCAGATGACAAGAGAGTCAAGCTTGTGGCACTCAGATTATGTAAGTATGCTTCCTTATGGTGGACTAACTTGTGTGCAAAACGAGTTAGAGAAAGAAAGGCTTAAATTCAAACTTGGGATAAAATGAAATCCAAGTTGAAAGCTAGATTTTTACCACCTACATATGTGCAAGATTGCTATGCTCAACTTCATAATTTGACTCAAGGCGGTCTAAGTGTTGAGGAGTATAGTAGAGAATTTGAGAAGCTTGTTATTAAATGTGATTTGTAAGAACCGGAGGAACAAACTATTGTTAGGTACTTAGGTGAACTTGAACCTAGGTATGCTAATGTTGTGGAATTGCAAGCCTATACTACTTTTGATGAAGTGTGTGTACTAGCTCACAAAATTGAACAACAAACGAAAGCTAGACCCACCATTCGACCTCCACCCCCACGACCCTTTGTGAAGAACCAACCCTTTAACAAGGGGAGTTCTAACCCTCCACCAAGGCCACAAATGCCCTTCCCTCCACAAAGAACTGTAGCACCTCAAAAGGCCCCAGCAATCCCATTCCGTCCAAATCCTAACCCCATGGCTAACCGAAGGTGTTTTAAATGTCAAGGGCTTGGTCACATTACTTCTGAATGTCCAAACTGAAAGGTTATTACTTTAGCTGAATGGACTAATGTGAAGTAAGTTTTTGAAGAGGAGGAACACGAAGAAGAAGAGCCCAAATCTGAAGAGGCTCAGGAAGAAGTTGAGGAAGAAGCTAATGACGGCGAGATGTTGGTATTAAGGAGAGTCTTGAATGGCCAAAAGAACACCAAGGATGAACAACGGGACAATATCTTTCACACACGGTGTACGGTCCAAGGAAAGGTTTGTTCTCTAATTGTTGATGGTGGTAGTTGTGCTAATGTGGTTTCTCTTACCATGATTGAAAAGCTAGGTTTGCAAGCTTCAGCCCATTCTCATCTATACAACATACAATGGCTAAATCAAAGCAAGGGACTTCAAGTCAATTCCCGGTGTCTTATTTCATTATCTATTGGCAAGAGTTACCAGGATCAGCTATGGTGTGATGTGATACCCGTGGATGCTTGTCACATTTTGTTAGGCAGGCCACGGTTATATGACTGGAAGGTGATGCATGATGGTTTCCTAAATACCTACTCCTTGTTCAAGGAAGGGAAGAAGATCACCTTAAAGCCATTATCCCCATCCGAGCTCCACAAAAATAAACCCACAAAAGGCCATGACCAATGTGGTTGCTTACTTACCTTTAGTGAAGCTCTTTTGAAGGCTGAAAATCATGAGTTCAAAGCTTTTAAAGAGTGGATCTTAACCCTACAAGAAGAACCAGAAAATCCCTTACCAACCCATCCCTTTGTCAAAATACTGGAGCGTGTGCTAATGGGCCGGAAGTGAATTGCTTGAGTTTAGTTGCAAATTTCCACTTTGATGAAGGATATGACTTGATATAAAGGCTAAGCCACCAACCAAGCCTAAGGATCCACCAAGAATTGCATAAAGGCAATGCCACCAACAACTCTATAAAGGATTCCACTCAAGACTCACCACCTTTGCAAAAGGATAAAGAGAACTTAAGATTTTTGAGAGAGAATGAAAGCATAAGCTTCTTTGCATAAATATTCAACTTCCCCTTCTAGTTCCTAAGCCTTCTCCTTATATAGGAGAGCATCACAAGGCTTCAAATGCAGCAAAACAAATGCCTTGGTCGACCATAAAGCAAAGTAGGGAACCAAAAAGCAACAAACAAAAGTAAAAAGTGCTTTTTACTTTACGTCAACACTTTTCAGTTTACATAGGTCAACTTTGAAAGGATATATCTCCTAGGTTTGTTGGCCAAATGAGATGAAAAAGTAGTTGTTCGAAATATTTAGGAGCAAGCTTTCCAGAGCCTCCTCTTGCAGGCAATGTGGATCCCTCGTTGGGGAGATATCATGTAAAACGTGCAGAGATATCAGGCTGGGGCAGATTCTGCTGCTTGTGGAAAAAGCCTCCTCTTGACCTATGCTCTAATGCCTTCACCTAGAAATATCTTTATGCCCTTTTAGCTGACATATAAAGGTTCCTAGAAAGTGGATTTTCAGCAAATTAAACCCATTCTAAGCTTGGTTAATTAAGCCCACAAAACCGGCTTAAAAACCGGGTAACCTTGCCGTTAGAAGGCAACTTGCTGCTTTGGGCTTCGTTTATTATTTCCGAGGGTTTGACTTCATTTTTATGCACAAAACCCTTTAGAAGGCGTCTTGACCTTCCCAAAATAGGTGCGGCACGCATCCCAATGATTCAGGATGTGGTTGGAATTGGAGTTCAAAAACCACACACGGGCCAAGTTCCCGTTGATGGAGCTCGTGAGCATTAAGGAGGACTTGAGAGCTCTCTTGGACTTGTATAGACATGGCATCCGCTTCATCCTCCCCTTCTTGAATATGATTTGCCCTCAAATCATCACCTTGTTCTTCATCCTCAAGATAGGGTGTGAGATCACCCATATTGAATGTAGAGGACGTGTTCATGCCTCCGGGAAATTCAAGGTTGTAAGCAATATCATTGACCATTCCAAGGACCTTGAAAGGGCCATCACTCCTTGGTATGAGCTTGTTCTTCCTTGAGCCATTGTACTTCCCACTAAAGTAATCAATAAGGTGTGGGTCTTGTGGGAAAACAACTTGGTATGGTGATAGGAGGGGGCCAAATTTTAGGTGTAAGGGATTCACTTCCTCACTCTTATTGCTTTCAAGCATTAACAAGGCTAGGAGTTGCTTGTCTTTGCTTAAAGCTCTCTCAACCCGTGTTTCACTCATCATGAGAAAGTCTCTCTTTTTCTCACTTCCCACCCCGGGTTTAGATTTGTGGACTTGGTTTGGGGGTAATGGGTTTAACACTATCTTTTCTTTATCAATGACCAAAGAGTAAGTGTTCTTGAACCCATCATGCATGACATGCCTATCAAATTGCCAAGGTCGTCCTAAAAGAACATGACAAGCACTCATAGGTACCACATCACAAAGGACATCATCCTTATACTTCTTCCCAATTGAAAAGGACATAAGGGCTTGTTTGGATACCTTAATGTTGCCGCCATCATTGATCCACTTCAAAAAATAAGGCTTGGGATGAGGAATAGTAGGAAGGCCAAGCTTCTCAATAAGTGTGGTAGAGGCCACATTGGTGCAACTCCCTCCATCAATAATCAAGTTGCAAACCTTGTCTTGTATGGTGCACCGGGAGTGAAAGATCATGTCTCTTTGAGTTTTGACATAAGGAGTGTCTTGGGTGTGTAAAACCATCCTTAAGACAAGTGACTCACTTTCATCGGCCTCAAGTTGAGTCTCTTCTTCCATGGAGTCCGATTCTTCCTCATGAGATTCCTCTTGAGTTTCCATCAATAGGGCATCTACTTCCTCAACTTCTTGTATGGTCACAACCCTTCGGTTGGGGCACTCATATTAGAAGTGTCCATACCCTTGACATTTTAAGCACTTCTTGCCTTCAAGTTTCTTAAGCAATTCTTTTGGAAAAGGAAGAGCCATGGCCTTACCCTTGTCAACCCGTGAAGTACCCTCGGGTTTAGGAGGAAAGAAGGGCCTAAATGGAGGTAATGAACTTACTTGCTCCCTTGGAAATGGCTTGGTGAAGACCTTCTTTTCTTTCTTTCTCTTCTCATCATCGTAGCCATTGGCTTCAAAGATTTGGTCCATGGCTTGAACCCATTCAAGATACTCATCGGGGTTCAAGTTGCCATTAAAGTCCGGAGGTTCTACCTTGATGTCTCTAAAGTAGTCCATAGGAGGTCTCCTACCTCCCCTTCTTGGATTGCTTCTCATGCTTGAGCCACTAGAGAAGCCTTGCTCATGATCACTTGGCCTTTGAGCTATTGGGAATCCTTGGAAGGCCACAAATTGGGTGGACATTTGCTCAATTTGCCTACTAATTTGTCTCATACTTTGTTGTAGGCTTTGGATGGCATTATCTTGTCTCATCATATGAGCTTGTTCTAAGCTCATACCCCTTGGTACTCTTTTCAGTTGGGGAGAACTAGATGAGGGATCTTGTTCATAAGACATGGTGGGAAAGTTGGAAAGGAGAAGAGGAGAGCTTAAGGCTCGGAAAGGAGGTGGCACGGGCGTGCTAGGGAGGCACGGTGCAAAAATCAGGTTGGGGGAGGGGTGGCACGGTCGTGTAGGGTGGCACGGGGTGGCCGTGCTAGTCTTCTGGGGGAGGTTGGTGGTGGCACGGTCGTGGTTGGGAGCCCGGGGTGGCCGTGCCACTATTCGGCCTCTTTGCACGGTTTTGGTGAAAGTGGATTTTGAGGGGGGTTTTCGTGGGGTTTTGTGTTTGGGTTTTTTTGTGGGGGTTCTTTGAGGGTTAAATGAGGTATTTTGGGGAAAAGGAAGTGTGGTTAAAGGGGTTTGTGAGTTTGGCAAAGTGTTTAGTCAAGTGCGTTTTTGTGGAGCTCAAACTAGAAAGATGCGTAGATTGGCCCCGATTTTCATAACAAGGGTGAATGAAAAACTTGGCAAGGATGAAACCAAAGCTAGCAAATGTGATATAAACTCAAGAACACCAACTTGGATTAGCTCTGATACCAACTGGAGCGTGTCGTGATGGGCCGGAATGTAGATTGCTTGAGTTTAGTTGCAAATTTCCACTTTGATGAAGGATATGACTTGATATAAAGGCTAAGCCACCAACCAAGCCTAAGGATCCACCAAGAATTGCATAAAGGCAATGCCACCAACAACTCTATAAAGGATTCCACTCAAGACTCAGCACCTTTGCAAAAGGATAAAGAGAACTTAAGATTTTTGAGAGAGAATGAAAGCATAAGCTTCTTCGCATAAATATTCAACTTCCCCTTCTACTTCCTAAGGCTTCTCTTTATATAGGATAGCTTCACAAGGCTTCAAATGCAGCAAAACAAATGCCTTGGTCGACCATAAAGCAAAGTAGGGAACCAAAAAGCAACAAACAAAAGTGAAAAGTGCTTTTTACTTTATGTCAGCACTTTTCAGTTTACATAGGTCAACTTTGAAAGGATATATCTCCTACGTTTGTTGGCCAAATGAGCTTAAAAAGTACTTGTTGGAAAGATCTAGGAGTAAGATTTCCAGAGCCTCCTCTTGCAGGCAAAAGGGATCACTCGTTGGGGAGATCTCATGCAAAACGTGCAGACATATCAAGCTGGGGCAGATTCTGCTGCTTGTGGAAAAAGCCTCGTCTTGACCTAGGCCCTAATGCCTTCACCTAGAAATATCTTTATGCCCTTTTAGCTGAAATATGAAGGTTCCTAGAAAGTGGATTTTCAGCAAATTAAACCCATTCTAAGCTTGGTTAATTAAGCCCACAAAACCGGGTTAAAAACCGGGAAACCTTGCCGTTAGAAGGCAACTTGCTGCTTTGGGCTTCCTTTATTATTTCCGAGGGTTTGACTTCATTTTGATGCACAAAACCCTTTAGAAGGCCTCTTGACCTTCCCAAAATAGGTGTGGCACGCATCCCAATGATTCAGGATGTGGTTGGAATTGGAGTTCCAAAACCGCACACGGGCCAAGTTCCCGTTGATGGAGCTCGTGAGCATTAAGGAGGACTTGAGAGCTCTCTTGGACTTGTATAGACATGGCATCCGCTTCAAATACTCATCCAAAAATTCTGTCATTTATTTCCTGAAGAGATACCAAATGGCTTACCCCCAAAAAGAGATATCCAACATCACATTGACCTCATCCCCGATTCCATTCTCCTAAATAAACCCGCCTACAGAATGAACCCAAAGGAAACCATGGAAATACAAAGTCAAATGGAACAATTGATGTCTAAGGGTCTTGTGCTAGAGTCACTTAGCCCCTGTGCCGTGCCTGCTTTATTGGTTCCCAAAAAGGATGGTAGTCAGCGGATGTGTGTGGACAGTCGAGCTATCAACAAGATTACAATCAAGTATAGGTACCCCATACCTAGACTTGAGGATATGTTGGATGAGCTACATGGTTCTAAGGTTTTCTCCTAGATTGACTTGAGAAGTGGTTATTATCAGATTCGCATCAGAGAAGGAGATGAGTGGAAGACTGCATTTAAAACCAAGGGTGGTCTATATGAGTGGCTTGTTATGCCATTCGGTCTTTCTAATGCTCCCAGTACATTTATGCGATTGATGAATCAAGTCTTCAAGCCATTCATTGGCAAGTTCGTGGTGGTTTATTTTGATGATATTCTTATCTATGCCAGGGACGAGCAAGCACACCAGCAGCACGTTATCAAGATTATGCATGTCCTGGAACGTGAAGAGTTGTATGGTAATCTTAAGAAGTGTACTTTTTTTACTAATGAAGTTACCTTCTTAGGTTACATTGTTTCTAGTGAAGGAATTAAGGCCGATGAAGGGAAGGTCGAGGCTATTTGGAGTTGGCCTCAACCACAAAGTATTCATGATGTTTGAAGCTTCCACGGATTGGCATCTTTTTACAGGAGGTCCATTCGGAGTTTCAGCACCATTATGTCCACCATGACCAAAGTTCTTAAAGGTTCCTCATTCCAATGGAATCCTAAGGCACAATCTGCATTTGAGGAGGTAAAGAAGAAGCTCACTCAAGCACCTGTACTTGCATTACCATGTTTTGACAAGGTGTTCGAGGTAGAATGTGATGCATCAGGAGTTCGCATTGGAGGAGTTTTAACTCAAGAGGGTAAACCATTAGCCTTCTTTAGTGAAAAACTTTGTGACTCAAGAAGAAAGTACTCCACATATGACAAGGAATTCTATGCTATTATTTGGTGTCTTGAACATTAGAGTCATTATTTGGTGGCTAGTGAATTTATACTTCATTCTGATCATGAAGCTTTAAAGTACATTCAGGGCCAGCTGAAGCTCAATTCACGCCATGCCAAATGGGTTGAGTTCCTCCAGTCATTCTATTTCACCATCAAGCACAAATCAGGCAAGTTTAATCAGGGTGCAGATGCATTATCTAGGAGGCATCTCCTATTGTTTCAATTGGATGCTATTATTCTTGCTTTTGAACATCTTAAGAGTCTTTATGCTGAAGATGAAGACCTTGGGGATTTATATGTTGCATGTTCTAACCACCCCAAGGGAGATTTTCTTATCCAGGATGGCTATCTATTCAAAGGAGTATGGTTGTCTATTCCTAAGTGTAGCACACGTGAACTTCTAATCAGGGAGGTTCATGGAGGTTCTTTAGTAGGACATTTTGGAGAGTCAAAGAACCTTACCATGCTAAGGGAACACTATTATTGGCCAGGAATGGAGAAGGATGTGCAGGTCATCCTTGGGAGGTGTGGCACGTGCCAAGCAGCTAAAAGTCATACCCTACCACAAGGCTTGTACACCCCATTGCCTACACCAACACAACCTTGGGTCAATGTGAGTATGGACTTCATTTTGGGATTACCTAAGACCCAAAGAGGTAAAGATTCAATATTTGTGGTGGTAGACAGGTTTTCGAAGATGGAACACTTCATTCCATGCAATAAGACCAGTGATGCTACTCATATTGCTAAGCTCTATTTCAGGGAGGTAACAAGGTTACATGGTATTCCTATGTCTGTTGTTTTTGATAGGGATACAAAGTTTCTAAGTCATTTCTGGATTACATTATGGAAGATACTTGGTACTAAGTTGTTGTTTAGTACTACTTGCCACCCCCAGACTGATGGCCAAATTGAGGTTACTAATCGAACCTTAGGTACTCTTCTAAGGGCATTGATTAAACCTCATGTTAGAGCTTGGGATTTACTCTTACCACATGCTGAGTTTGCATATAATAGGGCACCTAGCAAGGCTACAGGTCTTTCACCATTCAAGGTGGTGTACGGGGTTGATCCACTGAGTCCTAATGACCTTACTCCACGGTCCCATGATGAAAAGCCCCACGTTGATGCAGCAACAAGAGTAAAGGAAATCCAAAAGCTCCATGAGTTGGTGAAAGCAAGAATTGAAAAGAGAAATACAGCCTACGAAGCACACGCCAACAAGCATAGGAGAAAGATTGTGTTTTAGCCTGGTGATTTGGTATGGATTCATCTTAGGAAGGAACGGTTTCCTTCTAAGAGGAAAAACAAGCTTATGCCAAGAGCAGATGGTCCCTTTGAAGTGGTTGAAAAGATCAATGACAATGTTTATAAGGTGGATCTCCAAGGTGACTATGAAGTTTCTGCCACTTTCAACGTGGCTGATTTGAGTCTATTCTATCCTGATTTTCCCCCACAGGATTTGAGGAGCAAATCTTTTCAACAAGGGGAGGATGATGGAATCCTACCTAGCCAAGATCATGTTCATGAAGAGGTTATTCCATCACGTCCAAGAACAAGATTACAAACCAAGAGAATGGCTCTTATTTTGGAAGAAGATGAAGTTGGCACAAACGGGTTCACTAGCTTCAAAGTGCCCGGTTTTGTGTATATGATTTCCTAAGCTACAATGCGGCTTAGGCCTAACGTTTTTCCATTTTTGGAATCCTTTTGATGTTGTTTTGCAGGTACCAATGATCATTCCAAGTCATACCCTCAAGAGGATTGAAGATCAAGGTCATTTTCCAAGTGACTCCATTTTGCCCCGGTTTTGCGCGGTTTGCAGTAATCACCTAATACACATCCTAAAGTTACCCCCCCCCCCTTTAATATTCAAGTCTTGACCACTTTTGCAACAAAAACAAATTGCATAAAAAACCGGCCAGAATCGGTTCTTCTAGAACCCGGTTTTTGAGAACCAATTTTCCTTCCCATCAAATGGCCGGCCAACCGTTCTAGGAAGCTGAAGAATACTATTCCCAAGGTTGGCACGCCCCTCTAGCTGCCTTGGAGTGAAGAAATTATAGAGAAGAGCAACCAGTGGGAAAGAGCTTGGTGTCCTTTGCATGGAGACTTCCTATTGGCTAGTCGGTTTCTTCCCATGCAGATTTCGGCTGCCCATGTGCCTTGTTCCATCAATTTGCTGGTTGTTTAATGCTTAAACATGAGCTTAAGTATTGTATAATCATGCTAGACAAAGGTTAGATGCATAATTTGATGTATTAGTATTAGTTATGTATGTTGTAATCAAAACCGGTTGTATTAGTAGCTAAGCATGTAATTAGATTAGCCCTAACACTTTTCCTCACTAGGAAGGAAAGTGATGTGGCTTTTTACTAGCCTAGCATCCCATTCTGATGGAGATGTCACCATGCCCTTTGATTTAAAAGAATCAAATCAATTTGGCATTACTAATATGCTGGTTAAAGGTTGTATAATTCAACCAAATTTTGTTTTAGTTGTTTCATTGTAGGACAAAAGGGAAGATTCCAACACTGACCCTGTTTTGTAAGCAGAATTCGACAAGCATCCAAATGGTTTATGCCTGATGTTATTACATGTATTTCAAGTTTAAGATGTCATCTTTCCAACAAGACAATTTGCATCCAATTTGGAGTTCATTTGGTCGTTCAAATCATCCATTTACCAAGATGTGTCAAAACTGTCCAACAAACCAGAAACAACCCGGTTTTGTTTAAATCATAACTTAAGCTATACTAATGCTTAAGTTACGAGTTTATACATTTTTGGAGTCCTCAAGATGTTTAATTTCAGGTCGAAGCATCCAATTCCAATAATGTACACAAGAGGATGAAGAAACAAGGTGTTTTTCAAAACTGGTCAGATTAAGCTCTAATCTGCGCGGTTTTAAGTTTGAGTTTATTTAACCCATTTAAACTCACCCTAACCTTGATTTCTTTGTTGCGGGGGATTATAGACATCCTAAAGTTACCCCCGCATGATTAAAATCACAATCATACTCACTTTTGCTTTGCTTACAAATTGCTACAAAAACCGGATAAAACTGCCCCTAAACCCAGTTTTGTACAAGCTGAAGTATCTTAAGTTCCCAGCCATCTTTCTTCACTCAAATGCAGCTTGGCACGCCCCTCTATGCTGGCTACACATCCCTACGCCTTCATTGATTGGTTTCCTTGCCAAAAGACGGTCCAATGAGAGCTTGATTGGTGGCAATGTGTTGCTTGCTTCCCATTGGCTAGCCGTAAAGCGGTTTTCTACTTTTTGGCTGACCAATGAGATGAAAGTGAGAAATTTCAGCATGTATTAAGGCTAAGCATAGTGTATAATTATGTATTAAAAGCTTAGACATAGTTTAGATTTGTATTTTAATGTATTAGATTAAGTTTAGTTAGGTTGTAATCTAGTTTAGTACAAATCAGGTTGTAATAGCTTGTATTAGTGCTCTAAACCTTTCCTAAGCATTAAGGAAGGTTAGAAGTGTACTTTTGCTTGTTTACTGGCTTGCCTTGGCTGCCTATTAAAGCATCCCCATGGCCTAGCCTGTAACAGAACCCTTGATGAATTAAAGAAAACTCAAAGTTGAGAGCATTGGCTCCTTCTTGGTGGTTAGGCACTAACCTCAAATACTTAGCTTGCTTATCTTAGTTTAGGCCGAACTAAGTGGTGATCAAGTGAAGTCTTAGGCTTTGGTTAAGTGGTGTTTCTGTATCTTAATCAAACTTAAGGGCCCTAAACTCAAGGATTGGTGGTGTTTCTGTATCCTTTCCAAGAGTTTAGATCTATCCTTTGATTGTATTACTCAAGGCTTTCCTAAGAGGATTAAAGTGGATTAGCTAGCTTTAATTTGAAGTTAGTAAATCTTATCTTTGATTCATCTTCCCATTCCACACTTCCATAACCCCTTTATAAATCCATTTCCATGCTTAAAACACCTTCAAAAGACCTAGCATCAAACCAAACTTTCAAACTCCCCAAGCCGTGCACAACTCCTCCTCTCGGTTTTGACCAACCGAAATTTGGCACGGTCAGCCCGTGCCATTAGGCACGACTGTGCCACATAGGATTTGTGGGATTTTCCCTTTTATGCCTTGTGTTCTTCAAGGTTATTAGTTTGGTTGCATTCCCCCTTGTGTCATACATCACTTCACGTCAAAGAGCCATTGTTTTCCCACTTAGAATCACTTGATTCTAAGCTTCCATTCTCCCTCTACATACTTGATGCCTCACAACCATCATTTTATGTGACCACTTTCCCTTGTTTTCCCCTTGATGTTGTCTACCTTTGGTTGCTGAGTTAGTTGTATTCTATTGAACCCTAGATTGGTCATCGGCAGATACATCACATTCCCCTCTAGTATGTAAGGCATTTTCGACCAAGGCAAGGGCATAACTCAGATTTTCAATTTGGTAAAAACCTTGAAGAGCATTCTAGCTTTTCTCTCTCAATCCTTGCTTGCTTATCCTTAATTAGGCCAATTAAGGTGGTGTTCAAGTGAGTCTTAACCTTGATTAAGTGGTGTTTCTGTATCTTAATCAAGATTAAGGGCCCTAAGCTTGAAGGTTGGTGGTGATTCTGTATCCAATCTCAGGTTTAGTTCTATCCTATCCTAGATTCATCTCTATGTTTGTTTAGTGAGGTAATTAGCAAGCATTAGTGACTACTTGCTTTTGCTTAGCTAAAATTTCACCTCCATTCACTTTCCCACTTAAAAAACACTCTTAAACATCCATTTTCACCATTCAACATTCACCAAAACTAGCCAAAGCCGAGATAGCAACCAAAGGCACTCAACCGTGCACAAAACCTTCACCCGCGGTTTTTGTGGCCAGCAATTTGGCACGGTCTAACCGTGCTATGTGGCACGACCGTGCCACCATTGCCATGGCCTAATCTTGGTTTTTCCCCTTCCTCTTGGTGTGAGTTAGCTTGGGTAGTGTTTTCCCTTGACACTTACATCACACTTGCTCTTGTCTTTGTGACCTTGAATGGATTGATGCTTCACTTGCTTGTTGTTGTTGCTTTGAATATGCATCAAGTTGTTTTTGGAGGTATTTGTTTTGAGCTTGAGTTTCTTGGTCTCTTCTTGCATCTTCTTGAATTTTTCTAGTTAGAAACTCATTTTGCTTTATTAAGGCATCAAACCTCTCTTCCAGGGTCATGGTGGTAGAACTCATTTTGAAGTAAGTGGCTAAGGAATGATTTTGTGCGAAAAGGGGAACGACTTTTTTGTGGAAAGGTGTGGGACGTACCAGGACTAGGAGAAACTTGCTCCGATACCAAATATGATGTATCTGCCGATGACCACGCTAGGGTTCAATAGAATACAACTAACTTAGCAACGAAGGGAAGATGACATCAAGGGGAAACAAGTGAAAATGAAAACATTAAATGATGGTTGTGAGGCATCAAGTATGTGATGGGAGAATGGAACTTAGAATCAAGTGATTCTAAGTGATAAAACAAAGGTTCTTTCACGTGAGGTCATGTATAACACAAGGGAGGAATGGAATTAGGGAACAAGCAACCAAGAAAGATGACAACCAAGCATGTTGGCCACGGTTTAGGTGTGGCACGGTCGTGCCCTATGGCACGGGAGGACCGTGCCACTTTGCTGGTCCATGAAACCGGGTATGCTATACTTGCACGGTTGTGTTGGTTTTGAGCATGTGGCTAAGTATTCGACCTTTTGGTGATAGTTTTAGCTTTGTGGGTGTATGGGAATGGACTTGGAAGCTGCTTGTAAGTGTGGGAATATGGAGGTGAAGCAAAACTAAGAATTACTAACTCAAGAGAAAGCTAGTAAAACTCAATTAAGCTGCCTTAGGAAAACCATGAGTGTATGCATCAAAGGATAGAACTAAACTTAAAGCAAGGATACAAAAATCACCACCATGTTTATGTTTAGTGCCCTTAACTTAGATTAAGATACAAAAACACCACTTAATCCTTGTTAAGACTCACTTGATCACCACCTTAATTGGCCTAATTAAGGATAAGCAAGTAAGAGTTTGAGAGAAGAAAGCACACAAGCTTTCAAAACTGATTTTATAACTTCAAAAGGGGTTGTTTTTTACAAGCATGGCCATGTGCTCCTTAAGTAGGCAGAAAAAGACCATCAAGCTAGCAAGTAAAGGACATTTCTAACCTTCCTTCATGCTTAGGAAAGGTCTTAGTGCTAATTACAAGCTATTACAACCTGATTTGAACTAAACTAGATTACAAGTTAACTAAACTTAATCTAATACATTGAAATACAAATCTAAACTATGTCTAAGCTATTAATACATCATTATACACTATGCTTAGCCTTAAGACATGCTAAGATTTCTCACTCTCACCTCATTGGTCACCCCAAAAGTAGAGAACCACTTTACGGCTAGCCAATGGGAAGCAAGCAACTCATGGACACCAATCAAGCTCTCATTGGACCATCTTTTGGCCATGCAACGAATCAAATAAAGGCCTCGAAGTGTGTGCCCAGCATAGAGGGACATGCCTATCAGCTTGGAAGTGGAGAAAAGTGGCTGAGAGCTTAAAATACTTCAGCTTGTATTAAACCGGGTTTAGCAACAGTTTCTGGCCGGTTTTAGGACATTGATTAAGCTTAGCAAAAGTGAGTATGATTGTGATTTTAAACATGGGAGGGTAAATTTAGGATGTGTATAATCCCCCCAACGAAGAAATCAAGGTTAGGGTGAGTTTAAATGGGTTAAATAAACTCAAACCTAAAACCGTGCAGATTAGAGCCTAATCTGACCAGTTTTAGAAAACTCCTTGTTTATTCATCCTCTTGTGTGCATAATTGGAATTTGATGCTTGGACCTGAAAGTGCACATCTTGAGGACTCCAGAAATGTATAAATTCATCACTTAAGCATTAGTATAGCTTAAGTTATGAATTAATCAAAACCGGGTCGTTTCTGGTTTGCTGGACAGTTTTGACACATCTTGGTAAATGGCTGATTTGAACGACCAAATGAACTCCAAATTGGGTGCAACTTGTCTTGTTGGAAATCTGACATCTTAAACTTTAAATCCATGCAAAAACATCAGGCCTATACCATTTTGATGCTGGTCGAATTTTGCTTGCAAAAGAGGGTCAGTGCTGGAATTTTCCCTTTTGTCCTGCAATGAAACAACTAAAACAAAACATGGATGATTTAATCACCCTTTACCCAGCATATTAACATAATCTAATTGATTTGATTCTTTATAATTAAAGGGGATGGAGAGGTTTCCATCAGCTTCACAACATGAGTTCAAAGCCTTCAAAGAGTGGATTTTGAGCATCCAAGAGGAGCCTGACAATCTATTGCCGACTCACTCCATTGCAAGAGCACTCCTTGAAAAATTCTATCATTTATTCCCTAAAGAGATTCCCACGGGTTTACCTCCAAAAAGAGACATTCAACACCACATTGATCTTATCCCAGGATCCATCCTACCTAACAAGCCTGCATATAGGATGAACCCAAAGGATACTAATGAGATTCAAAGACAGGTTGCAGAATTGCAGGAAAAGGGCTTGATTCGTGAGTCTTTGAGTCCATGTGCAGTTCCAGCTCTTTTGGTGCCTAAAAAAGATGGAGGAATGTGAATGTGTGTTGATAGTAGGGCCATTAACAAGATTACTATCAAGTACAGGTACCCCATACCGAGACTTGAAGATATGCTTGATGAGTTACATGGCTCCAAGATATTCTCAAAGATTGATCTTCGAAGTGGTTACTACCAGATCAGAATCAGAGAAGGTGATGAATGGAAGACTGCATTCAAAACGAAAGGTGGTCTTTACAAATGGTTGGTAATGCCTTTTGTCTTTCTGGTGCACCTAGTACTTTTATGAAGTTCATGAACCAAGTGTCTAGACCTTATATTGGCAAGTTTGTGGTAGTCTACTTTGATGATATTTTGGTGTATTCTAAGAATGAGCATGAACATCAAGATCATCTAACTCAAGTGATGCTTGTCTTAGAACGTGAAAAGCTATTTGGTAACCTTAAGAAGTGTTCTTTCTTTACTCCAGAAGTTATATTTCTTGGTTATATTGTGTCTGAAGATGGTATCAAGGTGGATGAAGGTAAGGTAGAAGCCATTCGTTCTTGGCCTATACCTAAGAGTATTCATGATGTTAGAGCTTTCCATGGTTTAGCTTCTTTCTACAGGAGATTTATTTAGAATTTAAGAACTATTATGGCTCCTATGAATGAAGTTATTAAAGGTACATCTTTTATGTGGAATCCAAAAGCTCAATCTGCCTTTGAAGATGTCAAGGCTAAACTTACTCAAGCACCGGTATTATCTTTGCCTTGCTTTAGTAAAGTTTTTGAAGTTGAATGTGATGCCTCAGGTGTGGGCTTTGGTGGAGTTCTTACACAAGAAGGTAAACCACTAGCCTTCTTTAGTGAGAAGTTATGTGATTGAAGAAGAAAATACTCCATTTATGATAAAGAGTTTTATGCTATTGTGAGATGTTTAGAGCATTGGAATCATTATCTTATTGCAAGTGAGTTTATCTTACATTTTGACCATGAAGCATTGAAGTATATACAAGGCCAGCATAAGTTAAACTCCAGGCATGCCAAGTCGGTTGAGTTTATGCAGTCATATCACTTTACTATCAAGCACAAGTCAGGTAAACTAAATCAAGGTGCAAATTGATGTATATTTTTTTGGGAGGTCAAACTCACAAAAACATATACAATGGGTAGAAGGATGAAAATGGAAAACAAAAACCAAGATAAATCAAGTGGACTAGCAAGGGTGATGTAAACCCACCTTGGTTTGCACACTTGGATAATACCACTTGATGTATTCAAGCTTCACTAAGGCAAAGATTTGCAAAAGTGAATCAAGAATGCATTTGGGTAGAAAAGATGAAAAGGAAAACAAGAACTAAGATAGAACAAGTGGACTAGCAAGGGTGATGTACAATCCACCTTGGTTTGCGCACTTGGGAAATCTTCTTCCTTCAACTAAAATCAACTTCTTAGTTGAATTAAGAAGACCTAGAGACCCACTAGGAGTTGGCAACACCCAAGATGCAACACTAGGAATTTTAGAGAGAGTTTGAGAGAGTTTTCACAACTCAAAACTTAATTCAACACCCAAGGCTTCCTTTTATAGTGGGAAGGCCTTTAAGAAGCTGAAAAGGGGAGGGAACACAAGTAAATGGACGTGCATAGGCGTGGGAGACCAAAAAGTACAAGTACAAAAGCTGAAAAGTGGTTTTGCTTTATGTCAGCAACTTTTCAGAATTCTAGCTTCAACTTTAAACCGATATATCTCCTAGATTTATTGTCCAAATGAGCTGAAAAAGGCCTTTTTGGAAAGCTCATGAAGTTAGCTTTCAGGAGCCTCCTCGTGCAGGTGAATTGGATCAGCTGTTTGAGAGATATCAGGAAAAATGTGCACCTATATACAGACTGAGACAGATTCTGCTGCTTCTAGAAAAAGTCTCCCATTGACTTATTTGTTAAATACCTAACCCAGAACTCTTTACATGCCCTTGAATCTGACATATTAAGGGTTCCAAAAAGTAATTTTTCAGCCCTTTAAATCACCCTTAAGCTTGGGTAATTAGGCTTGCAAATCCGGGCCATTTTCGGTCCAAATTGAGCAATGGACCATTGGTGTTGTTCATGATGTTCTTGACCATTGCTTGCACTTTCCTTGACCTCCTTCGTGGTGTTGGACTCTTGCATGATAGTACGGGAGGGGTTGGAAGGATTAGGGATATGGTCTCTTCATAAAGTGCATTGGAAGCACCTTTAATTTATTGTTCAAAAATTTACCCTCGAATCTGACGCTTGAGGTGAACCATATATACATTATACTCCCTTTGTTGAAGGAGATTCGCCCTCGAATCTGATGGTTGAAGCATGAGAAACTTGGGATGGTGCTTGCTTCCCCTTTTAGGCTAAACACCCAACTAAGTGGTTCCTTGGCCCCTATGGTGATTGTTCTAAAGCGAAACACCCATGAACATGATCTTGGAACATTCATCGTGTCTCCCTCTCTCTCTTTTTCTTGCCCTTTTGGTTGTTCCTCACTTGTGTTTCCCATTTGTCTCCCCAAGGTGATGAGTTTGGCTATTTTCGGTTCTAGTTGTGGGGATGATGAAATAATGGGATTATCATGACAAGGATCAAGGTGAGTAACACATGCTACTCCCTCATATAAATGGTGATCTAGTACAAGTGGTGAAGGACATGAATGGTCTTCTTGTCCCTCAAATTCAACATTATCACCATAGTCATCAAAAATGGGAGGGAGGTCAAGTAGGTTTGAGGCTTCCTCCCCAAGGATCTTTTCATCCTTGTTGGGATTGGGTTCTTCCAAACAAAAGAGGGAAGTACAATTTGGGATGCAAGTACTCATGGGGCTCCCCTTGTTGAAAGGTATGTCTTTGGAAGAGGAGTTAAAGCAATTTTCCTCAAAGGGAAGAAAAAGGTGCTTGTGTAAGTAGGAGGTTGGAGCAAAGGCATACTCAACTTTAACTCTCAACTTATCCCATGTCTTGATCTTACTTTTCCCTCTCTTCTTCCTCATATATTTGTTCCTTTCCCACCATTCAAGCGCATGGCCTCGGCGTTTCTTGACAACCATCTTAAACATCTCGTGCTCTTCGAGGTTGTGGCGTGTGAAAACTTGTTCCACCTTGGAAACCCAATAAGGGAACTCTTTCTTTTGGCCATGAAACTTTGGTGTTTCAAGGCCAACCAACTCCATTGTAAGCAAAGCAACCTCTTTCCTCAAGTCTTCAAGAGAACTCATGATGGATGAAGGCTTAAGGGTTCTCGTGTGGAGGGAGTGTTTGAGGCTATGGATGTGTTTGGGCTAAGGGAAGAAACATAGTGAGAGTTTGTGGATGAGAAATGGTGGATGTGGGGTGTCGGATGGTGGCACGGTCGTGCCGTGCCACTTTTCTGGTTTGGCACGGTTGAGGTTTTGTGAAGCTTTTTTTGTGAGGTTTTTTTGTGTTTGGGGATGTGTTTGGTTGATGGAAGCTTGGGCAAGAGGGTAGCCAAAGCTCTGATACCAATTGATGTATATTTTTTGGGAGTGCAAACTCACAAAAACATATAAAATGGGTAGAAGAATGAAAATGGAAAACAAAAACCAAGATAAATCTAGTGGACTAGTGAGGGTGATGTAAACCCACCTTGGTTTGCACACTTTGATAATACCACTTGATGTATTCAAGCTTCACTAAGGCAAAGATTTGCAAAAGTGAATCAAGAATGCATTTGGGTAGAAAAGATGAAAAGGAAAACAAGAACTAAGATAGAACAAGTGGACTAGCAAGGGTGATGTACAATCCACCTTGGTTTGCACACTTGGGAAATCTTCTTCCTTCCACTAAATTCACCTTCTTAGTTGAATTAATAAGACCTAGAGGCCCACTTGGAGTTGCCAACACCCAAGATGCAACACTAGGAATTTTAGAGGGAGTTTGAGAGAGTTTTCACAACTCAAAACTTAATTCAACTTCAACAACCATTCTAATGCAGCCCAAGGCTTCCTTTTATAGTGGGAAGGCCTTTAAGAAGCTGAAAATGGGAGGGAACACAAGTACATGGACGTGCATAGGCATGGGAGACCAAAAAGTAGAAGTACAAAAGCTGAAAAGTGGTTTTGCTTTATGTCAGCAACTTTTCGAAATTCTAGATTCACCTTTAAACAGATATATATCCTAGCTTTGTTGTCCAAATGAGCTGCAAAAGGACTTTTTGGAAAGCTCGTGAAGTCAGCTTTCTGGAGCCTCCTCGTGAAGCTGAATTGGATCAGCCCTTTGAGAGATATCAGGAAAAATGTGCAGCTATATACAGACTGGGACAGATTCTGCTGCTTCTGGAAAAAGTCTCCCATTCACTTATTTGTCAAATACCTAACCTAGAACTACTTACATGCCCTTGAATCTGACATATTGAGGGTTCCAAAAAGTAATTTTGCAGCCCTCTAAATCACCCTTAAGCTTGGGTAATTAGGCTTGCAAAACCGGGCCATTTTCGGTCCAATTGAGCAATGGGCCATTGGAGTTGTTCATGACGTTCTTGACCATTGCTTGCACTTTCCTTGACCTCCTTGGTGGTGTTGGACCCTTGCATGATAGTAGGGGAGGGGTTGGAAGGATTAGGGAGATGGTCTCCATCATAAAGTGCATTGGAAGCACCTTTAATTTATTGTTCAAAAATTTACCCTCGAATCTGACGCTTGAGGTCAACCATATATACATTACAGATGCTCTATCCAGGAGATATCTCTTATTATTGCAGTTAGATGCTTGTGTACTTGGTTTTATTATTGCAGTTAGATGCTTGTGTACTTGGTTTTGAGCATGTACAGGTATTGTATGCTGAAGATGAAGACTTTGGGGCATTATATACTGCTTGTTCAAATCACCCCAAAGGAGATTTCCATGTTCAAAAAGGTTTTCTGTTTAAGGGTACTCGGCTATGCATTCCTAAGTGCAGGACAAGAGAATTGCTGATTCGAGAAGTCCATGGAGGATCCTTAGCTGGACATTATGGTGAGAATAAAACTGTTATTATGCTAAGGGAAACTACTTTGGCCAGGTATGGAACGAGATGTGCAGGATATTCTGAAGAGGTGTGGAGCATGTCAAGCTGCAAAGAGTCATTCACTACCTCAAGGCTTATATACTCCATTGCCCGTACCAACACTACCATGGGAAGATGTGAGTATGGACTTTATTCTGGGTCTACCAAGAACTCCAAGAGGCAAGGACTCTATATTTGTGGTGGTAGACAGGTTTTCAAAGATGGCACATTTCATCCCCTACAGCAAGACCAATGATGCTACCCATATTGCCGAGCTCTATTTCAAGGAAGTGACAAGATTGCATGGTATTCCTAAAACCATTGTTTCTGATAGGGATACTAAGTTTCTGAGTCATTTTTGGATTACTCTTTGGAAGAAACTAGGTACTAAGTTGTTGTACATTACCAGTTGTCACCCCCAGACTGATGGTCAAACTGAGATAACTAATCGAACCCTTGGTTCTCTTTTAAGAGCTTTGATTAAACCTCATTCTAAGGCTTGGGATTTACTCTTGTCACATGCTGTATTTGCTTATAACAAAGCTCCTAGTAAGGCTACAGGTCTTTCACCCTTCAAGGTGGTATGTGGGATTGATCCATTGTGTCCCATTGATCTTACTCCACGGCCAGAAGACTACAAGCCTCATATTGATGCAGCAGCAAGGGTAAAAGAGATTCAGAGACTCAATGAGTTGGTAAAGGTAAAGATTGAGAAGACCAATGCTACATATGAAGCCCATGCCAACAAGCATCGGAGAAGGATTGTATTTCAACCTGGAGACTTAGTATGGATTCACTTAAGGAAGGAGAGATTCCCTTCTAAAAGGAAGAATAAGCTCATGCCTCGAGCTGATGGTCCATTTGAAGTCTTGGAACGAGTCAATGATAATGCTTATAAGGTTGATTTACCAGGTGAATATGAAGTCTCAGCCACTTTCAACGTAGCTGATTTGAGTCCATATTATTCAGATGCTTTCCCACCAGATTTGAGGGTCAAATCTTTTCAACAAGGGGAGGATGATGGAAACCTAGCCACTGAAGATCTTGTCCCTGATGATTCAACTCCTATACATCAAAGAACAAGATCCCAAGTGAAGAAGATGGCTCAGTTATTGCAAGACAGTGAAGCAAGCACAAACAGGTTCACTAGCTTCAAAGTGCCCGGTTTTGTGTATCTGATTTCCTAAGCTACATTGTAGCTTGGCACTAACGTTTTTACATTTTTCGAATCCTTTTGATGTTTTTTTGCAGGTCCAAGAAGGAATTTCAAGTCATACCCTCAAGAGGATTGAAGATCAAGGTCATTTTCCAAGTGACTCCATTTTGCCCCGGTTTTGCGCGGTTTGCAGTAATCACTTATTTAACCCTCAAAACCCTTTTGAAACCTTGATTTTATTGAGGGGGGGGATCTACACATTCTAAAGTTACCCCCCGCCTTTAAAATCCAACCTATGCACGTTTTTGTTAGCCACACAAAATGCACAAAAAACCGGCCAGAACCAGTTCTTCAAAAAACCCAGTTCGCCAAAAACTGGTTCTCTATCCTTCAATGGCCGACCACCCTATCTAAGCAAGCTGCAAATTTCTCTTCCCAAGCTTGGCACACCCCTCAAGTTGCATTGGAATGATGAAATCCTACAGAAGAGCAACCAATGGGAGAGAGCTTGGTGTCCTTTGCTTGGAGGCTTCTCATTGGCTAGCCGTTTTCTTGCCATGCACATTTCGGCTGCCCATGTGCTGAGTTCCTTCAATATTCAGCTTGTATTTGTATTAAACATAAGCTTAAGTGTTGTGTAATCAAGCTAGGCAAAGGTGAGATGCATAGTTTGATCTATTAAGTACTAGTTAAACATGTTTTAATGTAACCGGTTGTATTAGTAGATAATTCATGTAATTAGGTTAGTTCTAATACCTTTCCTCCTTAGGAGGGAAAGTGATGCACCTACTTATCCGTTTGATGGGTAGTCTTGCTTATTAATAGCTACTTTTAGCCATGAATAAGAACATAACTCAGAATTTTTAGCTTGAACATTTGAGAAGCTTAGCTTTCCTCTCTCACAAATCCTGACTTGCTTATCCTTAATTAGGCCAATTAAGGTGGTGTCCAAGTGAGTCTTAGCCTTGATTAAGTGGTAATTCTGTATCTTAATCAAGATTAAGGGCCCTAAACTTGTAGGTTGGTCGTGATTCTGTATCCAATCTCAGGTTTAGTTCTATCCTATTCTAGTTTCATCTCTATGATTTGCTTAGTGAAGTGATTAGCATGGATTAGTGCTTGATTACTTCTACTTAGCTAATCTTCCACTTCCATTCACTTCCTTACTTCAAATACCAACTTATACATCCTTCTTCATCATTTCCCATTCACCAAAATAACCCAAAACCGAATTATACCACAAAGACCTCCAACCGTGCTTCTTTCTCCCCTTCACGGTTTTTGTGGACAGCAAAGTGGCACGGTCTGACCGTGCCATAGGAGACGACCATGCCACCTTCACCGTGGCCAAATTCGTCCCTTTCCTCTTCCTATTAATGTGTATTGGCTTGGGTCATCTATTCCCTTGACATATACATCATAAAGTTACCCCCCACCTTTAAAATCCAAGCCATAACCATTTTTGCTAGCCAAACCAAAAACCATAAAAACCGACCTGAACCAGCCCCTCCTAGAACCCGGTTCTTTATCCACTCAAATGGCCGGCCACCCTTTCCAGCAAGTTGATGGACACACTTCCCAAGCTTGGCACTCTTTACAAGCTGCCTTCGAATGGAGAAAACCTAGAGAAGAAGCAACCAATGGGAGAAGGATTGGTGTCATCTTGTGTGCTTGAATATCATTGAAAACCTGTCTACCACCACAAATATAGAATCCTTGCCTCTTGGAGTTCTTGGTAGACCCAAAATAAAGTCCATACTCACATCTTCACATGGTAGGGTTGGTACGGGCAATGGAGTATAGAAGCCTTGAGGTAGTGAATGAATCTTTGCAGCTTGACATGTTCCACACCTCTTCAGAATATCTTGCACATCTCATTCCATACCTAGCCAAAAATAATGTTCCCTTAGCATAATAACAGTTTTATTCTCACCATAATGTCTAGCTAAGGATCCTCCATGGACTTCTCGAATCAGTAATTCTCTTGTGCTGCACTTAGGAATACATAGCTGAGTACCCTTAAACACAAAACCTTCTTGAACATGGAAATCTCCTTTGGGGTGATTTGAACAAGCAGCATATAATGCCCCAAAGTCTTCATCTTCAGCATATAATACCTGTACATGCTCAAAACCAAGTACACAAGCATCTAACTGCAATAATTAGAGATATCTCCTGGGTAGAGCATCTGCACCTTGATTGAGTTTACCTGACTTGTGCTTGATAGTAAAGTGATATGACTACATAAACTCAACCCGCTTAGCATGCCCGGAGTTTAACTCATGCTGGCCTTGTATATACTTCAATGCTTCATGGTCAGAATGTAAGATAAACTCACTTGCAATAAGATAATGATTCTAATGCTCTAAACATCTCACAATAGCATAAAACTCTTTATCATAAGTGGAATATTTTCTTCTTGAATCACATAACTTCTCACTAAAGAAGGCTAGAGGTTTACCTTCTTGTGTAAGAACTCCACCAATGCCCACACCAGAGGCATCACATTCAACTTCAAAAACTTTACTAAAGTAAGGCAAAGATAATACCGGTGCTTGAGTAAGTTTAGCTTTGATATCTTCAAAGGAAGATTGAGCTTTTGGATTCCACATAAAAGATGTACCTTTGATAACTTCAGTCATAGGAGCCAAAACAGTGCTGAAATTCCGAATAAACCTCCTGTAGAAAGAAGCTAAACCATTGAAAGCTCTAACATCATGAATACTCTTAGGTATAGGCCAAGAACGAATGGCTTCTACCTTACCTTCATCTACCTTGATACCATCTTCAGTCACAATATAACCAAAAAATGTAACTTCTGAGGTGAAGAAGAACATTTCTTAAGATTACCAAATAGCTTTTCACGTTCTAAGACAAGCATTACTTGAGTTAGACGATCTTGATGTTCAAGCTCATTCTTAGAATGCGCCAAAATATCATCAAAGTAGACTACCACAAACTTGCCAATATAAGGTCTAAACACTTGGTTCACCAACCTCATAAAAGTATTAGGTGCATTAGAAAGACCAAAAGGCATTACCAACCATTCATAGGGACCACCCTTGGTTTTGAATGCAGTCTTCCAATCATCACCTTCTCTGATTCTGATTTGGTAGTAACCACTTCGAAGATCAATCTTTGAGAATACCTTGGAGCCATGTAACTCATCAAGCATATCTTCAAGTCTTGGTATGGGGTACCTGTACTTGATAGCAATCTTGTTAATGGTCCTGCTATGAACACACATTCGCATTCCTCCGTCTTTTTTTGGCTCCAAAAGAGCTGGAACTGCACATGGACTCAAAGACTCATGAATCAAGCCCTTTTCCTGCAATTCTGCAACCTGTCTTTGAATCTCATTAGTATCCTTTGGGTTCATCCCATATGCAGGCTTGCTAGGTAGGATGGAACCTGGGATAAGGTCAATGTGATGTTGGATATCTCTTTTTGGAGGTAAACCCGTGGGGATCTCATCAGGGAATAAATGACAGAAATTTTCAAAGAGTGCTTTTGCAATGGGGTGAGTGGGCAATAGATTGTCAAGTTCCTCTTGGATGCTCAATATCCACTCTTTAAAAGCTTTAAACTCATGTTGTGAAGCCTTTAAAACTGACTGATTCAAGGCTAGTAAACACTCACTGTGTTTGGGCTTATTTTGTGGGGGTTTTCATGAAGTTTGGATGGGTCCAAAGGGGCTAATGTGATTTTCTTGCCATCCTTGGTAAATGAATATGTGTTTAGATAACCATTATATATAACTCTATGGTCATACAACCATGGTCTTCCCAACAAAATATGACATGCATCCATAGGAATAACATCACACCATAACTCATCTTTATAATTTTTTCCAATGGAAAATGAAACCAAACAACGAGAGTTCACCTGAATTCTCTTGCTTTGATTTAGCCACTGGATGTTGTAAGGATGTGGATGAGTCATTGTTTGCAGCCCTAGTTTCTCAATCATACTTAGAGAAACAACATTAGGACAACTACCACCATCAATGATCAAAGAGCATATTTTACCTTGAGAGGTACACCTTGTATAGAATATGTTCTCCCTTTGTTCATCTTTAAGTCCTTTTTGATTGCTAAGAACTCTCCTTAAGACCAAGAGTTGTCCTTCATCAGCTTCTTCAATGATATCTTCATGAGCTTCTTCAGATTCTTGCTCACTTTCATTTTCGTGCTCCTCTTCTTCAAAGTTCTCCTTGACAGTTGTCCATTCAGCCAAAGTAATAACCTTTCTGTTTGGACATTCAGAAGCAATATGACCAAGACCTTGACATTTAAAGCATCTTCTATTAGCCATGGGGTTTGTGTTTGGACGAAATGGGGGTATTGGGGCCTTTTGAGGTGCTACGGTTCTTTGTGGATTCAAGGGAAAGGGATTTTGTGGTTTTGGTGGTGGTTGGGAACTCCCCTTGTTAAAGGTTTGGTTCCGGTTTGGAGGTCGTGGGGTTGATGGCTTAAATGTTGCTCTAGCTTTCTTTTGTTGTTCAACTTTGTGAGCTAGTACACAAACATCATCAAAAGATGCATAGGATTGTAATTCTACCACATTAGAGTACCTAGGATCAAGACCACCAAAGTATCTAACTATGGTTTGTTCTTCAGGTTCTTGGATATCACATTTAATCATCAATTTCTCAGATTCACGAGTATATTCTTCAACATTCATACTTCCTTGTGTGAGATTATAAAATTAAGAATAACAATCTTGGACATAAGTAGATGGTAGAAATCTAGCTTTCAACTTGGTTTTCATTTTCTCGCAAGTTCGAATTCTATACTTTCTTTCCCTAAGCCTTTTAGCATTCAAATTTTTCCACCATAAGGATGCATACTTTCTAAGCCTTAAAGCAACCAACTTAACCTTCTTATCATCAGGTATGTCTTTATATATAGACTTGTTCACGTGCCCTTGCTTCAGATTGAAGAGTATCTTCATTGAGTTTTTGCTTTTGCTTCAGAAAGGATCCCAATTGCTTTCGTAGATACTCATTTTGAGTTTGAACTTCTTTGTTCCTTTGTGAATCCTCTTGAATTTGACTAGCTAAAAACTCATTCTGCTTCATCAGGGCTTCAAACCTTTCTTCCAATGACATGCTAGGTGAAGTCATGGTAGAATAGATTGTAAAACCAAAGGGAAAACTGAATTTGTGAGAAAGGGGAAGTGGAATGATTTGTGGAAGTGGAAAGGTAAGCAAGGCCAAGGAGAAACCTAGGCTCTGATACCAAATATGATGTATATGTTAAGGGAATAGAATACCCAAGCCAATACACATCAAAAGGTAGAGGAAAAGGGAAGTTTGAGTCACGACCACACCGTGCCACTTTGCTGCCCACAAAGCCGTCGGGAAGAGAAATGAGCACGGTTGAGTGCCCTTGAGTGTTACTTTGGTTTTTGGTTATTTTGGTGAATGGGAAATGGTGAAAATGGATGTTAAAGACGGTATTTGGAGTGGGAATGTGAATGGAAGTGGATGATTAGCTAAGTAAAGGTAATTAACCACTAATCCATGCTAATTACTTCACTAACCAAATCATGGAGATGAAACTAGAATAGGATAGAACTAAACCTGAGATTGGATACAGAATCACCAGTAACCTTCAAGCTTAGGGCCCTTAATCTTGATTAAGATACATAAACACCACTTAATCAAGGTTAAGACTCACTTGGACACCACCTTAATTGGCCTAATTAAGGATAAGCAAGCATGGATTTTTGAGAGAGAAAAGCAAAGCTTCTTAAAGTGTTTTGAAGCTGAAAATCTGAAGTATCTTCACATTCATGGTCGAAAATGGCTTTATACAAGCAAAACTTAGCTAGCAAATAGATAAGTAGGTGCATCGTTTTCCTTCCTAAGGAGGAAAGGTGTTAGAATTAATCTAATTACAAGACTTAGCTACTAATATAACCGGTTACACCAAAACCAAATTACAACATACTTAACTAATACTAATACATGAAAACATGCATCTAATCTTTGTCTAACTTAATTATACAATACTTAGGCGTATGTTTAGCACTAACACAAGCTGATAATTGAAGAAACTTGCACATGGCCAGCCGAAATCTCTAAGCCACTTTACGGCTAGCCAATCCCATGCAAGCACATAAGTGACACCATCTTCTCTTCTATTGGTTGTTCTTTTCTATGCATTCACCATTCCTAGGTGACCTTGAGGGGCGTGCCAAGCTTGAAGGATGTGCAAGCCAGCTTGTCTAGATAGGGTGGCCGGCTGGTGGGGTGAAAAAAGAACCGGGAATAACCAGTTCAAGTTAACCGGGTTCTAGGGGGGCCGGTTCAAGCCGGTTTTTGGTGCACTTGGTTTTTATTGCAAAAATGGTCAAGACTTGGATTTTAAAGGTGGGGGGGTAATTTTAGGATATGTAGAATCCCCCCCCCCCTCAATAAAATCAAGGTTACAAAAGGGTTTTGAGCGTTAATTAACTAAATACTTCAAACCGCGCAAAACCGGGGCAAAATGGAGTAGCTTGGAAAATGACCTTGATCTTCAATCCTTTTGAGGGAATGACTTGAAACTCGTTCATGGACCTGAAAAACAACATCAAAAGGATTCCAAAAATGGAAAAAATGTTAGGACTAGGCTACAATGTAGCTTAGGAAATATGATGCACAAAACCGGGCAGTTTGAAGCTAGTGAACCCGTTTGTGCTAGATTCACTTTCTTGCAATAACTAAGCCATCTTCTTCACTTCGGATCTTGTTCTTGGACGTGTGGGAGTTGTATCATCATGGACAAGATCTTCAGTGGCTAGGATTCCATCAGGAGCCCCGTGAGTACTTGTATCCCTAATGCCACTTCCCTCTTTTGTTTGGAAGAAACCAACCCAAATAAGGATGAAAAGATCCTTGGGGAATAGGCCTCGAACCTAGATGTCGTACCTCCCGTTTTTTATGACTATGGTGATGATGTTGAACTTGAGGGACAAGAAGAGCATTCATGTCCTTCACCACTTGTACTAGATCACCATTTATATGAGGGAGTAGCACGTGTTGCTCACTTTGATCCTTGTCGTGGAAATCTCATTATTTCAACCCCACAATTAGAACCGGAACTAGCCAATCTCATCACCATGGGGAGACAAATGGGAAACACAAATGAGGAACAAGCAAGAGGGCAAGAAAAAGAATGATGGAGATGTCACCATGCCCTTTGATTTAAAAGAATCAAATCAATTTGGCATTACTAATATGTTGGTTAAAGGTTGTATAATTCAACCAAATTTTGTTTTAGGTGTTTCATTGCATGACAAACGGGAAGAATCCAGCACTGACCCTATTTTGCAAGCAAAATTCGACCAACATAAAAATGGTTTAGGCCTGATATTTTTACATGGATTTCAAGATTAAGATGTCAGCTTTCCAGCAAGACAAGTTGTATCCAATTTGGAGTTCATTTGGTCGTTCAAATCAACCATTTACCAAGATGTGTCAAAACTGTCCAGCAAACCAGAAACAGCCCAGTTTTGATTAATTCATAACTTAAGCTATACTAATGCTTAAGTGATGAATTTATGCATTTTTGGAGTCCTCAAGATGTGTAATTTCAGGTCCAAGCATCAATTTCCAATTATGCACAGAAGAGGATGAAGAAACAAGGAGTTGTCCAAAACTGGTCAGATTAGGCTCTAATTTGCACGGTTTTAAGTTTGAGTTTATTTAACCCATTTAAACTCACCCTAACCTTGATTTCTTGGTTGGGGGGGATTATAGACATCCTAAAGTTACCCCCCATGATTAAAATCACCATCATACTCACTTTTGCTATGCTTAAACGATGCACCAAAACCGGCCAGAAACTGTTGCTAAACCCGATTTAGTACAAACTGAAGTAAATTAAGCTCCCAGCCGTTTTTCTCCACTTGCAAGCTGCTTGGCACGTCCCTCTATGCTTGGCACACGTCCCAAGGTGCATTGGGATGATTACTACCTAGAGAAGAACAACCAATGAGAGCTAGATTGGTGGCAATGTGTTGCTTGCTCCCTATTGGCCAGCCGTAATGCCTTTTCGGCTGTCCAATGAGAAATAAGTAGCAATCTCAGCATGTTTAAGCTTAGTTTAAGAGTATATTGAGTGTATAATGATGTATTAATAGTTTAGGCATAAATTAGATTTGTATTTTGATGTATTTGATTAAGTTAAGAATGTTGTAAAGTAGATTAGTACTGTTCAGCTTGTATGAAGTGCCTTAACCCTTTCCTAAGCATTAAGGAAGGGTAGAGACGTATTTTTGCTTGTGTGCTAGACAACTTGGCCTTGTTTGCTGCCTATTAAAGGAACCACACGACCATGGTGAAGAGACAACCCCTTTGAATGATATAAATCAGATTGAGAGCATTTGTGCTTTCTTCCTTCAAACTCTTACTTGCTTATCCTTAGTTAGGCCAATTAAGGTGGTGTTGAAGTGAGTCTTAAGCAAATTTTAAGTGGTGTTTCTGTATCTTAACACTTTGTTTAAGGGCCCTAAACTTAGCTTGGTTGTGTTTCTGTATCCTTGCCTAAGTTTAGTTCAATCCAAACCGATGCTATACTCAAGGTGTTTCAAAGAGGATTAGAGTGGATTTGCTAGCTTTAATTTGAAGTTAGTACCTCTTACTTTGATTCATCTTTCCATTTCACACATCCATGACCCTTCCCACATACATGTCCATGCTTAATCCAAGCTAAAGCTACCCCCTTTGGCTTAGCTTCCAACCTCAAACACAAAAACACCTCAAACCATGCACTTTGAAGAATGCTAGGCAAAGAGGGCAGCAAAGTGGCACGGTCACCCCGTGCCTAATGGCACGATCGTGCCACCCCACGGCCTTGCAATTTAGCCTACTTTGAGTTGTGTTCTTGACTTCGTTGGCTTGGGTCCATTCCTCCCTTGTGTTATACATCCCTTCACGCCAAAGAACCTTTGTTTTCCACATAGAATCACATCATTCTAAGCCCCATTCTCCCTCCACGTACTTGATGTGAAGCGAATGCCATGCCCATATAAGTCCAAGAGAGCTCTCAAGTCCTCCTTAATGCTCACGAGCTCCATCAACGGGGACTTGGCCCTTTTGCGGTTTTGGAACTCCAATTCCAACCTCATCCCGAACCATTGAGATGCGTGCCGCACCTATTTTGGGAAGGTCAAGAGGCCTTCTAAGGGGTTTTGTGCATCAAAATGAAGTCAAACCCTCGGAAATAATAAAGGGAGCCCAAAACAACAAGTTGCCTTCTAACGGTAAAATTACCCGGTTTTAATCCGGTTTTGTGGGATTAATTAACCAAGCTTAGAATGGGTTTAATTTGCTGCAAACCCACTTTCTAGGAACCTTCCTATGTCAGCTAAAAGGGCATAAAGAGAGTTCTAGGTGAAGGCATTAGGGTATAGGTCAAGAGTTGACTCTTTTCCACATGCAGCAGATTCTGTCCAGCCTGCATAGTCTGCACGTTTTTCTCCATATCTCCCAAACGGATGATCCAAATGGCGTGAAAGAGAAGGCTCCTGAAAGCTGACTTCTATAGATTTCCAACAAGTACTTTCGCAGCTCATTTGGCCAACAAACCTAGGAGATATAGCCTTGCAAAGTTGACATATGTAAACTGAAAAGTGCTGACATAAAGCAAAAAGCACTTTTTAGCCTTTGTTTGTTGCTTTTTGGTTCCCTTGCTTGCTTTATGGTCATCCAAGGCCTTTGTTTTCTTCTTATTGATGCCTTGTGAACCACTCCTATATAAGGGGAAGCCTTAGGATGTAGAAGAAAAAAGTTGAATGTTTATGAAAGAAGCTTATGCTTTGAATTCTCTCTAAAATCTTGAGTTCTCTTTATCCTTTCACAAAAGGTGGTGAGTCTTGAGTGGAATCCTTTATAGAATTGTTGGTGGCATTGCCTTTATGCAATTCTTGGTGGATCCTTAGGCTTGATTGGTGGCATTGCCTTTAGGTCAAGTCATATCTCCTTCTAAAGTGGAAATTGGCAACTAAACTCAAGCAATCTACATTTCGGCCGATTAGCACACGCTCCAGTTGGTATCAGAGCTAATCCAGGTTGGTGTTCTTAAGTTTATATCACATTTCCTAGTTTTGGTTTCATCCTTGCCAAGTTTTCATTCACCCTTGTTATGAAAACTCTAGTGCATCTACACACCTTCCTAGTTTGAGCTCCATAAAAACACACTTGACCAAACACTTTGCCAAGCTCACAAAGCCCTTTAACCACACTTCCTTTCCCCAAAATACCTCATTTAACCCTCAAAGAAGGCCCACAAAAAGGCCAAAACACAAACCCCCACCAAAACCCCCCTCAAAATCACATTTTCACCAAACCGTGCAACAAGGCCGAAAAGTGGCATGGCCACCCCGTGCCACTAAGCACGACCGTGCCACCCCTCTTTTCCTCCAGAACATTGGCACCCCCACCCCGTGCCACCCTGCACGGCCGTGCCACCCCTCCCGAGCTAGTTCTTGCACCGTGCCCCCCCTAGCACCCCCGTGCCACCTCCTTTCCGAGCCTTAACTTCTCCTCTTCTCCTTTCCAACTTTCCCACCATGTCTAATGAGGAAAACCCATCCTCCAACTCCCCCCAACTGGCAACAGTACCAAGAGGAATGAGCTTAGAACAAGCTCATATGATGAGAAGAGATAATGCCATCCAAAGCCTACAACAAAGTGTGAGACAAATTAGTAGGAAAATTGACCAAATGTGCAACCACTTTGTGGCCTTCCAAGGATTCCAAATAGCTCAAGAGCTAAGTGATCATGAGCAAAGCTTCTTTAGTGACTCAAGCATGAGAAGCAATCCAAGAAGGGGAGGTAGAAGACCTCCTATGGACTACTATCGAGACATCAAGGTAGAACCTCCGGACTTCAATGGCAACTTGAACCCCGATGAGTACCTTGAATGGGTTCAAGCCATGGACCGAATCTTTGAAGCCAAGTGCTATAATGATGAAAAGAGCTTCAAGGTTGCTCGCCTTAAACTCACAAGGTATGCCTCCTTGTGGTTTGAAAACATCAAGAAGCAAAGGGCTAGAGAGGGCAAGAGAAAGATCAATTCTTGGGAAAAGCTTAAGTCTCTTATGAACAAGAGATTTCTCCCCGAAAGCTACAAGCAAGACATCTACAACCGGCTATTCTCACTCAAGAAAAACAACAAGAGTGTGAGTGAGTACATGAGGGAATTTGAGCAACTCATATTGAGGGGAGGCATCCATGAACCCCAAGAGCAAACCGTGGCTAGGTTGCTCAATGGGTTAAACCCTCTTATTGCAAGAAAGGTGGAACTTCAAACCTATTTCACCTTGAATGATGTCTTCAATCTAGCACTCAAAGTTGAAAAGAGGAAGAAGGAAAATAAGATCTTCACCAAGCCATTTCCAACGGAGCAAGTAAGTTCATTGCCTCCATTCAAGCCCTTTTCTCACTCACAACCCGAAGGCACCTCATTGGTTGACAAGGGTAAGGTCGTGGCTCTTCCTTTTCCTAAGGAATTGCCTAAGAAACTTGAAGGCAAGAAGTGCTTTAAATGCCAAGGTTATGGTCATTTTCAATTCGATTGCCCAAATAAAAGGGTCATGACCATTCAAGAAGTTCAAGAAGTTGGTGCCATGATGATGGAAGTGCAAGATGAAGGTAATGGGGTAGATTCGAAGCCCATGGGAGATGAAACTCATCTTGATGCCGATAAAGGTGAACTACTTGTCTTAACGAGGGTTTTACATACCCAAGACACTCCTTATGACAAGGCTCAAAGAGAAATGCTCTTTCTCTCCCGGTGTACCATCCAAGATAAGCTGTGCAACTTGATCATTGATGGAGGGAGTTGCACCAACGTGGCCTCCACTATTCTTATTGAGAAGCTTGGCATTCCTACTGTTCCTCATCCCAAGCCTTATTCTTTGAAGTGGCTCAATGATGGCGGCGACATTAAGGTATCCAAACAAGCCCTTATCTCCTTTTCAATTAGGAAGAAGTATAAGGATAATGTCCTTTGTGATGTGGTACCTATGAGTGCTTGTCATGTTCTTTTGGGTCGGCCTTGGCAATTTGAGAGACATGTCTTGCATGATGGGTTCAAGAACACTTACTCTTTGGTCATTGATAAGGAGAGGATTGTCTTAAACCCACTACCTCCAAACCAATTCCACAAAACTAAGCCCGGGGTGGGAAGTAAGAAAAAGAGAGACCTTCTCATGTTGAGTGAAACACGGGTGGAGAGAGCTTTAAGCAAAGACAAGCAACTCCTAGCCTTGTTAATGCTTGAAAGCAACAAGAGTGAGGAAGTGACTCCCTTTTACCCCAAAATCGACCCCCTCATATCGCCATACCAAGATGTTTTCCCACAAGGCCAACACCCTATTGCTTACTTTAGTGGGAAATACAATGGCTCAAGGAAGAACAAGCTCATGCCTCAAAGTGATGGTCCTTTCAAAGTCCTTGAAGGGGTAAGTGATAATGCTTACAAATTAGAGCTACCCGAGGACATGATGCTTACATCCTCTACATTCAATGTGGGTGATCTCACACCCTATCTTGAGAATGAAGAAGAAGGTGATGATTTAAGGGCAAATCACAATCAAGAAGGGGAGGATGAAGCGAATGCCATGCCCATACAAGTCCAAGAGAGCTCTCAAGTCCTCCTTAATGCTCACGAGCTCCATCAACGGGCACTTGGCCCTTGTGCGGTTTTGGAACTCCAATTCCAACCTCTTCCCGAACCATTGGGATGCGTGTTGCACCTATTTTGGGAAGGTCAAGAGGCCTTTTATGGGGTTTTGTGCATCAAAATGAAGTCAAACCCTCGGAAATAATAAAGGAAGCCCAAAACAGCAAGTTGCCTTCTAACGGTAAAATTACCCGGTTTTAATCCGGTTTTGTGGGATTAATTAACCAAGCTTAGAATGGGTTTAATTTGCTACAAACGCACTTTCTAGGAACCTTAGTATGTCAGCTAAAAGGGCATAAAGAGAGTTCTAGGTGAAGGCATTAGGGTATAGGTCAAGAGTTGACTCTTTTCCACATGCAGCAGATTCTGTCCAGCCTGCATAGTCTGCACGTTTTTCCCCATATCTCCCAAACGGATGATCCAAATGGCGTGAAAGAGAAGGCTCTTGAAAGCTGACTTCTACAGATTTCCAACAAGTACTTTTGCAGCTCATTTGGCCAACAAACCTAGGAGATATAGCCCTGCAAAGTTGTCCTATGTAAACTGAAAAGTGCTAACATAAAGCAAAAAGCACTTTTCAGCTTTCGTTTGTTGCTTTTTGGTTCCCTTTCTTGCTTTATGGTCATCCAATGCCTTTGTTTGCTGCTTATTGATGCCTTGTGAAGCTCTCCTATATAAGGGGAAGCCTTAGGATGTAGAATGGGAAGTTGAATGTTTATGAAAGAAGCTTATGCTTTGAATTCTCTCTAAAATCTTGAGTTCTCTTTATCCTTTCACAAAAGGTGGTGAGTCTTGAGTGGAATCCTTTATAGAATTGTTGGTGGCATTGCCTTTATGCAATTCTTGGTGGATCATTAGGCTTGATTGGTGGCATTTCCTTTAGATCAAGTCATATCTCCTTCCAAAGTGGAAATTTGCAACTAAACTTAAGCAATCTACATTTCGGCCCATTAGCACACGCTCCATGATGCCTCACAACCATCATTTTATGTGACCACTTTTCTTTGTTTCTCCTTGATGTTATCTTCCTTTGGTTGCTAAGTTAGTTGTATTCTATTGAACCCTAACTTGGTCATCGGCAGACACAACATATTCGGTATCAGAGCTAAGTCTCATCCTTGGCCTGGTGCATCATTGCTCCCACAAACAAAATCCAAACACATCCCCCTTAACCTACATCAAGTACTACTATGAGTTTCAGCATGAGTCTTCAAGAAAGATTTGATGCATGCATGAGACAACATGAATTGATGTTCGGATTCAGTTTAGTCCCTTACAAGAAGACTGCCCTTTTTGCAAAGAGCATGCAAAGATGTTCTAAGTGTCAAGGTATTGGTCATTCTACCTCAATCTGCCCCAGCAAAGAAGCATACACTTTGGCTCAAGTCTTAGAAGCCAATGAAGAAAAGAATGAGGAAGAAAATGAAGAATCAAATGGTTTCATACTTGAGGAAACTCAAGAAGAGATCATTAAAGAAGAGGCCAGTGGAGAAGAACAATTGGCTTTGAATGAAGTTCTAAACCAAGTACAAGATGAACCATGCTTCCCACCACTTGAACAACCTTTTAGCAAAGGGAGTTCAAGCTCATCACCCCCACCCCACCACCTTGCCCACGCCACCCCCACCCACAAAAATACACTCCCCAGAAAATTCTGTCAATCCATCCTAGAACCCTCACAAAAAGCCCCTAACCATGTGTTCAGTGACTTTGAAGAGGAAGTTCGTAGCATGTTCCCCACTGTCCTTTGTTCATCATTCAAATTCCTAAGGAGAAGAAGAAGAAAAAAGTCTCTAGGACCAAAAGAGACTTATTTTCTTGGCTAATGTTATTCCAACCAGAATTGGATTAAGCAGAGGCCTTATTACTAGCTAGGTTGATTTGAGGACAAATCTTTTTTTTAACAAAGGGAGGATGATGGAGATGTCACCATGCCCTTTGATTTAAAAGAATCAAATCAATTTGGCATTACTAATATTGGAGCGTGTGCTAATGGGCCGGAAGTAGATTGCCTAAGTTTAGTTGCAAATTTCCACTTTGATGAAGGATATGACTTGATATAAAGGCTAAGCCACCAATCAAGCCTAAGGATCCACCAAGAATTGCATAAAGGCAATGCCACCAACAACTCTATAAAGGATTCCACTCAAGACTCACCACCTTTGCAAAAAGGATAAAGAGAACTTAAGATTTTTGAGAGAGAATGAAAGCATAAGATTCTTTGTATGAATATTCAACTACCTCTTCTGCATCCTAAGGGTCCTCCTTATATAGGAGAGCTTCACAAGGCTTCAAATCAGCAAAAACAAGGCCTTGGTCGACCATAAAGCAAAGAAGGGAACCAAAAAGCAAGAAACAAAAGCTGGAAAGTGCTTTTTACTTTATGTCAGCACTTTTCAGTTTACATAGGTCAACTTTAAAAGGCTATATCTCCTAGGTTTGTTGGCCAAATGAGCTGCAAAAGTACTTGTTTGAAAGATCTAGAAGTAAGCTTTCCATAGCCTCCTCTTGAAGGCAATTTGTATCACCCGTTTGGGAGATATTAGGCTATATCTCCTCTTGAAGTAAGCTTTCCATCCCCATGACCTATTGCCTTGCCCTAGAACTCTTTTTATGCCCTTTAAGCTGACATAAGAAGGTTCCCAAAAGATGGGTCTGCAGTAAATTAAACCCATTCTAAGCTTGGTTAATTAAGTCCACAAAACCAGGTTAAAAACTGGGTAACCTTGCCGTTAGAGTGCCATTCGCTGTTTTGACTTCTGTTATTATTTCCGAGGGTTTGACTTCATTTCGATGAACCAAACCCTTTAGAAGGCCTCTTGAGCTTCCCAAAATAGGTGCGTCACTCGTCCCAATGGTTCGGGATGAGTTTGGAATTGGAGTTCCAAAACCGCACAAGGGCCAAGTCCCCTTTGATGTAGCTTGTGAGCATGAAGGAGGAGTTGTGAGTCCTCTTGGACTTGTGTAGGCATGTGATGGAAACCTAGCCACTGAAGATCTTGTCCATGATGATTCAACTCCTATACGTCCAAGAACAAGATCCCAACTGAAGAAGATGGCTCAATTATTGCAAGACAGTGAAGCAAGCACAAACGGGTTCACTAGCTTCAAAGTGCCCGGTTTTGTGTACCTGATTTCCTAAGCTACGTCGTAACTCAGCCCTAACGTTTTTCCATTTTTCAAATCCTTTTGATGTTGTTTTGCAAGTACAAAAAGGATTTTCAAGTCATACCCTCAAAAGGATTGAAGATCAAGGTCATTTTCCAAGTGACTCCATTTTGCCCCGGTTTTGTGCGGTTTGCAGTATTCAGTTAATTAACCCACAAAACCCTTTTGTAACCTTGATTTTATTGAGGGGGGGGGGATTCTACACATCCTAATGTTACCCCCCACCTTTAAAATTCAAGTTTTGGCCAATTTTGCAACAATAAAAAATTGCACAAAAAAACCGGACCAAACCGGTTCTTCTGGAACCCGGTTTTGTCAAAACCGATTCTCCACCCCCCTATGGCCGGCCACCCTATCAACCAAAGCTGCAAGTTGCTCTTCGCAAGCTTGGAACACCCTTCAAGTTACCTTGGAATGAAGAAAATCTAGAAAAGAACAACCAATGGGGGAGAGCTTGGTGTCCTTTGCATGGAGGCTTCTCATTGGCTAGCCGTTTTCTTCTTCTACACATTTCGACTGCCCATGTGCAAGTTGCCTTCAATCTCAGCATGTATTAGTATTAAACATAGGCCTAAGTGTTGTGTAATCAAGCTAGACAAGGATTAGATGCTTAGTTTGATGTATTAAGCACTAGTTAAGCATGTTTTGATGTAACCGGTTGTATGAGTAGCTAATTGATGTAATTAGGTTAGTTTTAATACCTTTCCTCCTTAGGAAGGAAAGTGATGCACCTACTTATCTATTTGATAGGTAGCCTTGCTTATTTATAGTTGCTTTCAGCCATGAATAAAGACATATCTCAGAATTTTAAACTTGAACATTGAGAAGCTTAGCTTTTCTCTCTCACAAATCCTTACTTGCTTATCCTTAATTAGGCCAATTAAGGTGGTGCCCAAGTGAGTCTTAACCTTGATTAAGTGGTGTTTCTGTATCTTAATCAAGATTAAGGGCCCTAAACTTGAAGGTTGGTGGTGATTCTGTATCCAATCTCAAGTTTAGTTTTATCCTATTCTAGTTTCATCTCTATGATTTGCTTAGTGAAGTGATTAGCATGGATTAGTGCTTAATTACTTCTACTTAGCTAATCTTCCACTTCCATTCACTTTCTTACTTCAAAAACCAACTTATACACCCCTTTTCAACATTTCCCATTCACCAAAATATCCCAAAACCGAACCAAAACACAAAAGCCTCCGACCGTGCTCTTTTCTCCCTTCCACGGTTTTTGTGGACAGCAAAGTGGCACGGTCTGACCGTGCCATAGGGCACCACCGTGCCACCTAGGCCGTAGCCAATTCCTTCCTTTTCCCCTCCCTTTTGATGTGTATTGGCTTGGGACCTCTATCCCCTTGACATATACATCATATTTGGTATCAGAGCTTCGGTTTCTCCTTGGCCTTGATTGCCTTTCCACTTCCCCTTTCTCACAAATTCAATTTTCTCTTTGGTTTTCCAATCTATTCTACCATGACTTCACCTAGCATGTCATTGGAAGAAAGATTTGAAGCATTGATGACGTAGAATGAGTTTTTAGCTAGCCAAATTCGAGAAGATTCACAAAGGAACCAAGAAGTTCAAGCACAAAATGAGTATCTACGAAAGCAATTGGGATCCTTTATGAAGCAAAAGCAAAAACTCAATGAAGACACTCTTCAATCTGAACCAAGGGCACGTGAACAAGTCTATAGCCATGATGTTGATTCATCAAGTGAAGAAGAAGTTCCTAGAATGGTTAGAGGAGAGCCCCGGATGCAAGCTAACAACAATGACTTCAGAGTTGAAGTTCCTGAATTTGAAGGTAAGCTTGATCCTGAAGAGTTTACTGATTGGTTGCATACAGTTGAAAGAGTCTTTGAATATAAAGACATACCTGATGATAAGAAGGTTAAGTTGGTTGCTATAAGGCATAGAAAGTATGCATCCTTATGGTGGAGAAATATGAATGCTAAAAGGCTCAGGGAAAGAAAGTCTAGAATTCGAAGTTTGGGGAAAATTGATGGAGATCTCTCTATACCCCTTAATTTGGAAACTCAAAATCAACAAAGGTAATCATATTTTGAAGGCTAAAGGATGAATAAATCATCCACATTTTGTCTAAGAAGCAAAACTGCAGGGCAAGGGTTCATTCCAGCAGCTAACCCGCTTTTGTGTGCTTAATTCATCAAGCATCTTCATGGTTGAAGTCTGATATTTTAACATGGATTTGAAGTTCAAGATATTAGATTTCCAACAAGAAAATTTTCATCCAATTTGGACTTCATTTGGTCAATCAAATCAGCCTTTAATCTCAAGGTGTCAAAACTGCCCAGCATGGTCAGAATGTACTCGGTTTTGCAAGCTTAATTACCCGAAATTAAAGATGGGTTAATGGGCTGAAAACCCAATTTTTGGAACCCTTAATATGTCATATTCAAGGGCATATAAAGAGTTATGGGGTGGGTACTTAATAAATAAGTCAATAGGAGACTTTTTCTAGAAGGTGCAGAAACTGTCCCAGTTTGTACATGCTGCACATTTTGCCTCATATCTCCCAGACGCCTACTCCAATTGATCTGAACGAGGAGTCCCTAGATATCTGACTTCTTGAGCTTTCCAAAAAGCCCTCTTGCAGCTAATTTGGACAACAAACCTAGGAGATATAGCTGTTTCAAATTTCTATTTGTACACTGAAAAGTTGCTGACACATTGTAAAAGTACTTTTCAGCTTTTGTCCCTTCACTTTTTGGGCCCCCATGCCTATGAACGTGTAAGGGCTGGTTGGAACTCTCCTTTTCAGCTTCTTAAAGGTCTTCCCACTATAAAAGGGAGCCTTGGGCTGCATTAGAAGGAAGGTTGAATGTGTATTCAGATTTGAGTTGTGAAAACTCTCTCAAACTCTCTCTAAAATTCCTAGTGTTGTATCTTGGGTATTGGCAACTCCAAGTGGGTCTCTAGTTCTTCTTAATTAAACTAAGAAGGAGATTTTAGTTGAAGGAAGAAGATTGCCCATGTGTGCAAACCAAGGTGGATTATACATCACCCTTGCTAGTCCACTTGTTTTATCTTAGTTCTTGTTTTCCTTTTCATCTTTTCTACTCAATTGCAAATCTTTGCCTTAGTGAAGCTTGAATACATCACCAAGTGTGCAAACCAAGGTGGGTTTACATCACCCTTGCTAGTCCACTTGATTTTTCTTGGTTCTTGATTGCATTTTCATCTTTCTTCCCATTGTATCTGTTTTTATGAGTTTGAACTCCCAAAAAAATATACATCAATTGGTATCAGAGCTTAGGCTACCCTCTTGGCCAAGCTTCCATCACCAAAGACATTCCCACACAAAAAACAAAAAAAACACAAGAACCACAAAATCAGCCCAAACACTTACCCACAAACTCCCAACCGTGCCAAACCAGAACCTTCGCACGGCCACCCCATGCCACCTTCGCACGACCGTGCTCCTTGCTTCTAGCCCCGAAACACCACACTTCCCACTCTACTACAACCATGTTTCTTCCTTTAGCCTACATACATCACTAAACCTCATCCATCATGCTGTCATCAATGAGCTTGGAGAAAGAGCTAGCTTTGACTGATATTGGATATGCTTGCTTCGCAATTCTAAAATTTCATGGCCAAGAGGAAGGGTTCACAAGTTGGTTATCTAAGGTGGAACGAGTTTTTGCTTGTTGTATCCTTAATGAATAAGAGAAGTTCAAAGTGGTTATTTCAAGATTGAGAGGTTGTGCACTTCAGTGGTGGACTAATTACAAGTTGAAGAGAAAAAAGAAAGGAAAAGAGAAGGTAAGAACTTGGAAGAATTTGAGTAGTAAGTTGAAGGGTTCCTTTTGCCCATCCACTTACACGCCCATGAAGGAAAGTATCTCCATTAAGCCCACGAGTTCATTCCCTTCCACCCTACAAAAAAAACTAACCCCACCAATCACCTCTCCCGCACAAATTAGGAGGTGTCTCAAGTGCCAAGGGCTTGGACACTTAGCCACAAATTGCCCAAACAACAAGGTCATCACCTTGGAAGAATGGGAAGCCGAGAGAGAGGACGAAAATGAGGAGAGAAAAAAGATGCAATTGGTGGAAGAACCAAAGGAGGAACTAGAGGAGATTGAAGAAAAGGCTAATGAGGGAGAGATACTAGTTTTGAAAAGAAATTTGAGTAGTCAAAAGGGAGTTGAAGATAGACTCCTAAACACCTTCACCATTTCTGAACAAGATAGACTCCTAGACAAGTATGGAAGGTGATTACCTAAACCGATTTGAGGACAAATCTTTTCCAACAAGGGAAGAATGACGGAGATCTCTCTATGCCCCTTAATTTGGAAACTCAAAATCAACAAAGGTAATCATATTTTGAAGGCTAAAGGATGAATAAATCATCCCCATTTTGTATAAGAAGCAAACCTGCAGGTTAAGGGTTCATTCTAGCAGCTAACCCGCTTTCGTGTGCTTAATTAATCAAGCATGTTCATGGTTTAAGTCTGATATTTTTAGATGGATTTGAGTTTCAAGATGTTAGCTTTCCAACAAGACAAGTTTCATCCAATTTGGACTTCATTTGGTCATTCAAATCAGCCTTTAATATCAAGGTGTCAAAACTGCCCAGCGTGGTCAGAATGCACTCGGTTTTGCAAGCTTAATTAGCCAAACATAAAGATGGCTTAATGGGCTGGAAACCCACTTTTTGGAACCCATAATATGTCATATTGAAAGGCATATAAATATTTATAGGGTAGATATTTAATAAATAAGTCAATAGGAGACGTTTTCTAGAAGGTGCAGAAACTGTCCCAGTTTGGACATGCTGCACATTTTGCCTCATATCTTCCAGACGCCTGCTCCAATTGACCTGAACAAGGAGTCCCTAGATATCTGACTCCTAGAGCTTTCCAACAAGCCCTCTTGCAGCTAATTTGGACAACAAACCTAGGAGATATAGCTGTTTAAAGTTTCTGTTTGTACAATGAAAAGTTGCTGACACATTGTAAAAGTACTTTTTAGCTTTTGTCCCTTCACTTTTTGGTCCCCATGCCTATGAACGTGTAAGGGCCGGTTGGTACTCTCCTTTTCAGCTTCTTAAAGGTCTTCCCACTATAAAAGGGAGCCTTGGCTGCATTAGAAGGAAGGTTGAATGTGTATTCAGATTTGTGTTGTGAAAACTCTCTCAAACTCTCTCTAAAATTTCTAGGGTTGTATGTTGGGTGTTGGGAACTCCAAGTGGGTCTCTAGGTCTTCTTAATTCAACTAAGAAGGTGATTTTAGTTGAAGGAAGAACATTGCCCAAGTGTGCAAACCGAGGTGGATTATACATCACCCTTGCTAGTCCACTTGTTCTATCTTAGTTCTTGTTCTCCTTTTCATCTTTTATACTCAATTGCATTCTTGATTCACTGTTGCAAATTTTTGCCTTAGTGAAGCTTGAATACATCACCAAGTGTGCAAACCAAGGTGGGTTTACATCACCCTTGCTAGTCCACTTAATTTATCTTGGTTCTTGGGTACATTTTCATCTTTCTTCCCATTGTATCTGTTTTTGTGAGTTTGAACTGCCAAAAAAATATACATCAATTGGTATCAGAACTTAGGCTACCCTCTTGGCCAAGCTTCCATCACCAAAGACATTCCCACACAAAAAACAAAAAAAAAACACAAGAACCACAAAATCAGCCCAAACACTTATCCACAAACTCCCAACCGTGCCAAACCAGAACCTTCGCACGGCCACCCCGTGCCACCTTCGCACGACCGTGCTCCTTGCTTCTAGCCCCGAAACACCACACTTCCCACTCTTCTACAACCATGTTTCTTCCTTTAGCCTACATACATCACTAGATCTCGTCCATCATGTCATCATCAATGAGCTTGGAGAAAGAGCTAGCTTTGACTGATATTGGATATGCTTGCTTCGCAATTCTAAAATTTCATGGCCAAGAGGAAGAGTTCACAAGTTGGTTATCTAAGGTGGAACGAGTTTTTGCTTGTTGTATCCTTAATGAATAAGAGAAGTTCAAAGTGGTTATTTCAAGATTGAGAGGTTGTGCAATTCAGTGGTGGACTAATTACAAGTTTAAGAGAAAAAACAAAGGAAAAGAGAAGGTAAGAACTTGGAAGAAATTGAGTAGTAAGTTGAACGGTTGCTTTTACCCACCCACTTACACGCCCATGAAAGAAAGTATCTCCATTAAGCCCACGGGTTCATTCCCTTCCACCCTACAAAAAAAACCAACCCCACCAATGACCTCTTCTGCATAAATTAGGAGGTGTCTCAAGTGCCAAGGGCTTGGACACTTAGCCACGGATTGCCCAAACAACAAGGTCATCACCTTGGAAGAATGGGAAGCCGAGAGAGAGGAGGAAAATGAGGAGAAAAAAAAGATGCAATTGGTGGAAGAACTGAAGCAGGAACTAGAGGATATTGAAGAAAAGGCTAATGAGGGAGAGATACTAGTTTTGAAAAGAAATTTGAGTAGTCAAGAGGGAGTTGAAGATAGACTCCTAAACACCTTCACCATTTCTTAACAAGGTAAAGGGTTTACCTTGATTTTGATTCCCATTAACCACCACAAAACCCATCACCACCACGCCAAAGTTATTTTTACTTGAAATAAATCTTTATTACAAGCTTCTTATCAAAGGTGGGCAGCATTGATTAAGCCTTTTGATCGCGGCATATGGTAGACAAGTATGGAAGGTGATTACCTAATCCGATTTGAGGACAAATCTTTTCCAATAAGGGGAGAATGATGGAGATCTCTCTATACCCCTTAATTTGGAAAATCAAAATCAAAAAAGGTAATCATATTTTGAAGGCTAAAGGATGAATAAATCATCCCCATTTTGCATAAGAAGCAAAACCGAAGGGCAAGGTTCATTCTAGCAGCTAACCCGCTTTTGTGTGCTTAATTCATCAAGCATCTTCACGGTTTAAGTCTGATATTTTTACATGGATTTCAGGTTCAAGATGTTAGCTGTCCAACAAGAAAATTTTCATCCAATGTGGACTTCATTTGGTCATTCAAATAAGCCGTTAATCTCAGGGTGTCAAAATTGCCCAGCGTGGTCAGAATGTACTCGGTTTTGCAAGCTTAATTACCCAAACATAAAGATGGGTTAATGGCCTGAAAACCCACTTCTTGGAACCCTTAATATGTCTTCTTGAAGGGAATATAAAGATTTATAGGGTAGGTATTTAATAAATAAGTCAATAGGAGACTTTTTCTAGAAGGTGCAGAAACTGCCCCAGTTTGGACATGCTGCACATTTTGCCTTATATCTCCCAGACGCTTGCTCCAATTGACCTGAACGAGGAGTCCCTAGATATATGACTTCTTGAGCTTTCCAACAAGCCCTCTTGCAGCTAATTTAGACAACAAACCTAGGAGATATAGCTGTTTAAAGTTTCTGTTTGTACACTGAAAAGTTGCTAACACATTATAAAAGTACTTTTCAGCTTTTGTCCCTTCACTTTTTGGTCCCCCATGGCCTATGAACGTGTAAGGGCCGGTTGGTACTCTCCTTTTCAGCTTCTTAAAGGTCTTCCCACTATAAAAGGGAGCCTTGGGCGGCATTAGAAGGAAGGTTGAATGTGTATTCAGATTTGTGTTGTGAAAACTCTATCAAACTCTCTCTAAAATTTCTAGTGTTGTATGTTGGGTGTTCGCAACTCCAAGTGGGTCTCTAGGTCTTCTTAATTCAACTAAGAAGGTGATTTTAGTTGAAGGAAGAACATTGCCCAAGTGTGCAAACCAAGGTGGATTATACATCACCCTTGCTAGTCCACTTGTTCTATCTTAGTTCTTGTTTTCCTTTTCATCTTTTCTACTCAATTGCATTCTTGATTCACTTTTGAAAATTTTTGCCTTAGTGAAGCTTGAATACATCACCAAGTGTGCAAACCAAGGTGGGTTTACATCACCCTTGCTAGTCTACTTAATTTATCTTGGTTCTTGGGTACATTTTCATCTTTCTTCCCATTGTATCTGTTTTTGCGAGTTTGAACTCCCAAAAAAATATACATCAATTGGTATCAGAGCTTAGGCTACCCTCTTGGCCAAGCTTCCATCACCAAAGACATTGCCACACAAAAAACAAAAAAAACACAAGAACCACAAAATCAGCCCAAACACTTACCCACAAACTCCCAACCGTGCCAAACCAGAACATTCGCACGGCTACCCCGTGCCACCTTCGCACGACCGTGCTCCTTGCTTCTAGCCCCGAAACACCACACTTCCCACTCTACTACAACCATGTTTCTTCCTTTAGCCTACATACATCACTCGACGTCGTCCATCATGCCGTCATCAATGAGCTTGGAGAAAGAGCTAGCTTTAACTGATATTGGATATGCTTGCTTCGCAATTCTAAAATTTCATGGCCAAGAGGAAGAGTTCACAAGTTGGTTATCTAAGGTGGAACGAGTTTTTGCTTGTTGTATCCTTAATGACTAAGAGAAGTTCAAAGTGGTTATTTCAAGATTGAGAGGTTGTGCACTTCAGTGGTGGACTAATTACAAGTTTAAGAGAAAAAACAAAGGAAAAGAGAAGGTAAGAACTTGGAAGAAATTGAGTAGTAAGTTCAAGGGTTCCTTTTGCCCATCCACTTACACGCCCATGAAAGAAAGTATCTCCATTAAGCCCACGGGTTCATTCCCTTCCACCCTACAAAAAAAACCAACCCCACCAATGACCTCTCCCGCACAAATTAGGACGTGTCTCAAGTGCCAATGGCTTGGGCACTTAGCCCTGGATTGCCCAAACAACAAGGTCATCACCTTGGAAGAATGGGAAGCCGAGAGAGAGGAGGAAAATGAGGAGAGAAAAAAGATGCAATTGGTGGAAGAAGATTGCCCAAGTGTGCAAACCAAGGTGGATTATACATCACCTTTGCTAGTCCACTTGTTCTATCTTAGTTCTTGTTTTCCTTTTCATCTTTTCTACTCAATTGCATTCTTGATTCACTTTTGCAAATCTTTGCCTTAGTGAAGCTTGAATACATCACCAAGTTTGCAAACCAAGGTGGGTTTACATCACCATTGCTAGTCCACTTGATTTATCTTGGTTCTTGATTGCATTTTCATCTTTCTTCCCATTGTATCTGTTTTTGTGAGTTTGAACTCCCAAAAAAATATACATCAAAAATGAAAACCAAGTTGAAAGCTAGATTCTTACCACCTACTTATGTCCAAGATTGTTATTCTTAGTTTCATAATCTCACTCAAGGAAGTATGAATGTTGAAGAATATACTCGTGAATTTGAGAAATTGATGGTTAAATGTGATATCCAAGAACTTGAAGAACAAACCATAGTTAGATACTTGGGTGGTCTTGATCGTAGGTACTCTAATGTGGTAGAACTACAATCCTATGCATCTGTTGATGATGTTTGTGTACTAGCTCACAAAGTTGAACAACAAAAGAAAGCTAGACCAACATTTAAGCCATCAAATCCACGCCCTCCAAATTGGACCCAAACCTCTAACAAGGGGAGTTTCCAACCACCACCAAAACCACAAAATCCCTTTCCCTTGAATCCACAAAGAACCATAACCCCTCAAAAGGCCCCAACACCCCCATTCCGTCCAAACCCAAACCCAATGGCTAATAGAAGATGCTTTAAATGTCAAGGTCTTGGTCATATTGCTTCTGAATGTCCAAACAGAAAGGTTATCACTTTAGCTGAATGGACAACCGTCAAAGAGGACTTTGAAGAAGAGGAGCACGAAAATGAAAGTGAGCCTGAATCTGAAGAAGCTCATGAAGGTGTCATTGAGGAAGCTGATGAAGGAGAACTCTTGGTCTTAAGGAGAGTTCTCAGCAATGAAAGAGGAGTTAAAGATGAACAAAGAGATAACATATTCTATACAAGGCGTACCTCTCAAGGTAAAATATGCTGTTTGATCATTGATGGTGGTAGTTGTGCTAATGTTGTTTCTCTTAGTATGATTTGGAAACTAGGGCTGCAAAGTATGACTCATCCACATCCTTACAACATCCAGTGGTTAAATCAAAGCAAGGGCATTCAGGTGAATTCTCGTTGTTTGGTTTCATTTTCCATTGGAAAAACTTATAAAGATGAGTTATGGTTTGATGTTATTCCTGTGGATGCATGTCATATTCTGTTGGGAAGACCATGGTTGTATGCCCGTAGAGTTATGCATAATGGTTATCTAAACACATATTCATTTACCAAGGATGGCAAGAAAATCACATTAGCCCCTTTAGCCCCATCCAAACTCCATGAAAATCCTCCACAAAATAAGCCCAAACAAAGTGAGTGTTTACTAGTCTTGAATGAGTTAGTTTTGAAGGCTTCACAACATGAGTTCAAAGCCTTTAAAGAGTGGATTTTGAGCATCCAAGAAGAACATGACAATCTATTACCCACTCACCCTGTTGCAAAATTACAGGAAAAGGGCTTGATTCGTGAGTCTTTGAGTCCATGTGCAGTTCCAGCTCTTTTGGTGCCAAAAAAGATGGAGGAATGTGAATGTGTGTTGATAGCAGGGCCATTAACAAGATTACTATCAAGTACAGGTACCACATACCGAGACTTGAAGATATGCTCGATGAGTTACATGGCTCCAAGATATTCTCAAAGATTGATCTTCGAAGTGGTTACTACCAGATCAGAATCAAAGAAGGTGATGAATGGAAGACTGCATTCAAAACAAAAGGTGGTCTTTATGAATGGTTGGTAATGCCTTTTGGTCTTTCTGATGCACCTAGTACTTTTATGAGGTTGATGAACCAAGTGTTTAGACCTTATAGTGGCAAGTTTGTGGTAGTCTACTTTGATGACATATTGGTGTATTCTAAGAATGAGCAAGAACATCAAGATCATCTAACTCAAGTGATGCTTGTCTTACAACGTGAGAAACTATTTGGTAACCTTAAGAAGTGTTCTTTCTTTACTCCAGAAGTTACATTTCTTGGTTATATTGTGTCTGAAGATGGTATCAAGGTGGAAGAAGGTAAGGTAGAAGCCATTCATTCTTGGCCTATACCTAAGAGTATTCATGATGTTAGAGCTTTCCATGGTTTAGCTTCTTTCTACAGGAGATTTATTCAGAATTTCAGCACTATTATGGCTCCTATGACTGAAATAATCAAAGGTACATCCTTTATATGGAATCCAAAAGCTCAATCTGCCTTTGAAGATGTCAAAGCTAAACTTACTCAAGCACCGGTATTATCTTTGCCTTGCTTTAGTAAAGTTTTTGAAGTTGAATTTGATGCCTCAGGTGTGGGCATTGGTGGAGTTCTTACACAAGAAGCTAAACCTCTAGCCTTCTTTAGTGAGAAGTTATGTGATTCAAGAAGAAAATACTCCACTTATGATAAAGAGTTTTATGCTATTGTGAGATGTTTAGAGCATTGGAATCATTATCTTATTGAAAGTAAGTTTATCTTACATTCTGACCATGAAGCATTGAAGTATATACAAGGCCAGCATAAGTGAAACTTCAGGCATGCCAAATGGGTTGAGTTTATGCAGTCATATCACTATACTTTCAAGCACAAGTCAGGTAAACTCAATCAAGGTGCAGATGCTCTGTCCAGGAGATATCTCTTATTATTCCAGTTAGATGCTTGTGTACTTAGTTTTAAGCATCTACAGGTATTATATGCTGAAGATGAAGACTTTGGGGCATTATATGCTGCTTGTTCCAATCACCCCAAAGGAGATTTCCATGTTCAAGAAGGTTTTCTGTTTAAGGGTACTTGGCTATGTATTCCTAAGTGCAGCACAAGAGAATTGCTAATTCGAGAAGTCCATGGAGGATCCTTAGCTGGACATTATGGTGAGAATAAAACTATTATTATGCTAAGGGAACATTATTTTTGGCCAGGTATGGAACGAGATGTGCAGGATATTCTGAAGAGGAGTGGGACGTGTCAAGCTGCAAAGAGTCATTCACTACCTCAGGGCTTATATACTCCATTACCCGTACCAACACTACCATGGGAAGATATGAGTATGGACTTTATTCTGGGTCTACCAAGAACTCCAAGAGGCAAGGATTCTATATTTGTGCTGGTAGACAGGTTTTCAAAGATGGCACATTTCATCCCCTGCAGCAAGACTAATGATGCTACCCATATTGCCGAGCTCTATTTTAAGGAAGTGACAAGATTGCATGGTATTCCTAAAACCATTGTTTCTAATAGGGAAACTAAGTGTCTGAGTCATTTTTGGATTACTCTTTCGAAGAAACTAGGTACTAAGTTGTTGTACAGTACCACTTGTCACCCCCAGACTGATGGTCAAACTGAGGTAACTAATCGAACCCTTGGTACTCTTTTAAGGGCTTTGATTAAACCTCATTCTAAGGGTTGGGATTTACTCTTGTCACATCCTGAATTTGCTTATAACAAAGCTCCTAGTAAGGCTATAGATCTTTCACCCTTCAAGGTGGTATATGGGATTGATCCATTGAGTCCCATTGATCTTACTCCGCGACCACAAGACTATAAGCCTCATATTGATGCAGCAGCAAGGGTAAAAGTGATTCAGAGACTCCATGAGTTGGTAAAGGTAAAGATTGAAAAGACCAATGCTACCTATGAAGCCCATGCCAACAAGCATAGGAGAAAGATGGTATTTCAACCTGGAGACTTAGTATGGATTCACTTAAGGAAGGAGAGATTCCCTTCTGAAAGGAAGAATAAGCTCATGCCCCGAGCTGATGGTTCATTTGAAGTCCTGGAATGAGTCAATGATAATGCTTATAAGGTTGATTTACCAGGTGAGTATGAAGTCTCAACTACTTCCAACGTGGCTGATTTGAGCCCTTATTATTCAGATGCTTCCCCACCAGATTTGAGGGTCAAATCTTTTCAACAAGGGGAGGATGATGGAAACCTATCCACTGAAGATCTTGTCCCTGATGATTCAACTCCTATATGTCCAAGAACAAGATCCCAAGTGAAGAAGATGGCTCAATTATTGCAAGATAGTGAAGCAAGCACAAACGGGTTCACTAGCTTCAAAGTGCCCGGTTTTGTGTACTTGATTTCCTAAGCTACGTCGTAACTTAGCCCTAACGTTTTTCCATTTTTGGAATCCTTTTGATGTTGTTTTGCAGGTACAAAAACGATTTTCAAGTCATACCCTCAAAAGGATTGAAGATCAAGGTCTTTTTCCAAGTGACTCCATTTTGCCCCGGTTTTGCGCGGTTTGCAGTATTCAGTTAATTAAGCCACAAAACCCTTTTGTAACCTTGATTTTATTGAGGGGAGAGATTCTACACATCCTAAATTTACCCCCCACCTTTAAAATGCAAGTTTTGGCCAATTTTGCAACAAGAAAAAAAATTGCACAAAAAAACCGGACCAAACCGGTTCTTCTAGAACCCGGTTTTGTCAAAACCGGTTCTCCACCCCCCTATGGCCGGCCACCTTATCAACCAAAGATGCAATGTGCTCTTCCCAAGCTTGGCACACTCTTCAAGTTGCCTTGGAATGAAGAAAATCTAGAAAAGAACAACCAATGGGGGAGAGCTTGGTGTCCTTTGCATGGAGGCTTCTCATTGGCTAGCCGTTTTCTTCTTCTACACATTTCGGCTGCCCATGTGCAAGTTGTCTTCAATCTCAGCGTGTATTAGTATCAAACATAGGCCTAAGTGTTGTGTAATCAAGCTAGACAAGGATTAGATGCTTAGTTTGATGTATTAAGCACTAGTTAAGCATGTTTTGATGTAACCGGTTGTATTAGTAGCTAATTGATGTAATTAGGTTAGTTCTAATACCTTTCCTCCTTAGGAAGGAAAGTGACGTACCTACTTATCCATTTGATAGGTAGTCTTGCTTATTAATAGTTACTTTCAGCCATGAATAAGAACATAACTCAGAATTTTCAGCTTGAACATTTGAGAAGCTTAGCTTTTCTCTCTCACAAATCCTTACTTGCTTATCCTTAATTAGGCCAATTAAGGTGGTGTCCAAGTGAGTCTTAACCTTGATTAAGTGGTGATTTTGTATCTTAATCAAGATTAAGGGCCCTAAAGTTGAAGGTTGGTGGTGGTTCTTTATCCAATCTCAGGTTTAGTTATATCCTATTCTAGTTTCATCTCTATGATTTGCTTAGTGAAGTGATTAGCATGGATTAGTGCTTAATTACTTCGACTTAGCTAATCTTCCACTTCCATTCACATCCTCACTTCAAATACCATCTTACACATCCATTTTCATCATTTCCCATTCACCGAAAATAGCCAAAACCGAAGTAACCTTCAAGGGCACACAACCGTCCTCATTTCTCTTCCCCACGGTTTTATGGGCAGCAAAGTGGCACGGTGTGGCCGTGCTTCAAGCCACGACCGTGCCACCTTAGCCGTAGCTAAAATCTTCCTTTTCCTCTCCCTTTTGATGTGTATTGGCTTGGGTCCTCTATTCCCTTGACAAATGCATCATATTTGGTATCAGAGCTGTGATTCTCCTAGGTACTTCACCAACCTATTCAAACTCCCCTCCTTTCCACCTTCAAACACAAGTTAACATGAGTGCTAGTATGAGTGTGGAAGAAAAACTTGATGTTGTTTTCAGAAGTAACCAAGAAATTAGTTCTTCAAATCAAGAGTTGAAGGCCCAGAATGAGTATCTACGAAAGCAACTAGGTGCTTATATCAAGCAAAAGCAAAAGATGAATGAAGAGCCTTCCTTCAATGAACCACAAGTTCCAGAACAAGTACTCAGCCATACAATTGAGTCTTCAAGTGATGAAGAACCTTGGAGAAGGCCACGAAATGAACAAAAGGGACAATCTAACTCTAATGACTTCAGAGTTGAGATTCTGGATTATGAAGGCAAGCTTGACCCAAAGGAGTTCCTAAAGTGGATGCACACAGTTGAAAGAGTGTTCGAATACAAGGATGTTCAAGAGGACAAGAAGGTCAAGTTGGTTGCATTAAGGCTACGTAAGTATGCTTCCTTGTGGTGGACTAACCTTTGTGCTAAACGTGTTAGAGAAAGGAAGTCTAAGATTAGAACTTGGGAAAAAATGAAATCTAAGTTGAAAGCTAGATTTCTACCACCTACATATATGCAAGATTGTTATTCCAAAATTCATAATCTTAACCAAGGCAGTTTAAGTGTTGAGGAGTACACTAGGGAGTTCGAAAAGCTTGTTATTAAATGTGATTTGCAAGAACCTGAAGAGAAAACGATTGTTCGGTATCTAGGAGGACTTGAACCTAGATATTCAAATGTTGTTGAATTACAAGCTTATACTACCTTTGATGAAGTTTGTGTATTAGCTCATAAGGTAGAACAACAAAAGAAAGCTAGACCACCCTTTAAGTCCTCAAAACACACGACCTCCAAACCGGAACCAACCTTTTAACAACGGGAGTTCCAACCCACCACCAAGACCAGAAAATCCCTTTCCCTTGAATCCACAAAGAACCGTAGCACCTGAAAAGGCCCCAGCACCCCCATTTCGTCCAAATCCAAACCCCATGGCTAATAGAAGATGTTTTAAATGTCAAGGTCTTGGTCATATTGCTTCTGAATGTCCAAACAGAAAGGTTATTACTTTCGCTGAATGGACAAATGTCAAGGAGAACTTTGAAGAAGAGGAGCACGAAAATGAAAGTGAATCTGAGCCTGAAGAAGTTCATGAAGATGTCATTGAAGAAGCTTATGAAGGAGAACTCTTGGTCTTAACGAGAGTTCTTAGCAATCAAAAAGGAGTTAAAGATGAACAAAGAGAGAACATATTCCATACAAGGTGTATCTCTCAAGGTAAAATATGCTCTTTGATCATTGATGGTGGTAGTTGTTCTAATGTTGTTTCTCTAAGTATGATTGAGAAACTAGGACTGGAAACAATGACTCGTCCTCGTCCTTACAACATCTAGTGGTTAAATCAAAGCAAAGGAATCCAGGTGAACTCTCGTTGTTTGGTTTCATTTGCCATTGAAAAAAATTATAAAGATGAGTTATGGTGTGATGTTATTCCTATGGATGCATGTTATATTTTGTTGGGAAGACCATGGTTGTATGACCGTAGAGTTATGCATAATGGTTATCTAAACACATATTCAGTTACCAAGGATGGCAAGAGAATCACATTAGCCCCTTTAGCCCAATCCAAACTCCATGGAAAGCCCAAACAAAATAAGCCCAAACACAGTGAGTGTTTACTAGCCTTGAATGAGTCAGTTCTAAAGGCTTCACAACATGAGTTTAAAGCCTTCAAAGAGTGGATTTTGAGCATCCAAGAGGAACCTGACAATCTATTGCCGACTCACCCCATTGCAAAAGCACTCCTCGAAAAGTTCTGTCATTTATTCCCTGAAGAGATTCCCATGGGTTTACCTCCAAAAAGAGACATTCAACACCACATTGATCTTATCCCAGGATCCATCCTACCTAGCAAGCCTACATATAGGATGGACCCAAAGGATACGAATGAGATTCAAGGACAGGTTGCAGAATTGTAGGAAAAGGGGTTGATTCCTGAGTCTTTGAGTCCATGTGCAGTTCCAGCTCTTTTGGTGCCTAAAAAAGATGGAGGAATGCGAATGTGTGTTGATACCAGGGCCATTAACAAGATTACTATCAAGTACAGGTACCCCATACCGAGACTTGAAGATATGCTTGATGAGTTACATGGCTCTAAGATATTCTCAAAGATTGATCTTTGAAGTGGTTACTACCAAATCAGAATCAGAGAAGGTGATGAATGGAAGACTGCATTCAAAACCAAAGGTGGTCTTTATGAATGGTTGGTAATGCCTTTTGGTCTTTCTAATGCACCTAGTACTTTTATGAGGTTGATGAACCAAGTGTTTAGACCTTATATTGGCAAGTTTGTGGTAGTCTACTTTGATGATATTTTGGTGCATTCTAAGAATGAGCGTGAACATCAAGATCATCTAACTCAAGTGATGCTTGTCTTAGAACGTGAAAAGCTATTTGGTAACCGTAAGAAGCGTTCTTTCTTTACTCCAAAAGTTACATTTCTTGGTTATATTGTGACTGAAGATGGTATAAAGGTAGATGAAAGTAAGGTAGAAGCCATTCGTTCTTGGCCGATACCTAAGAGTATTCATGATGTTAGAGCTTTCCATGGTTTAGCTTCTTATTACAGGAGATTTATTCGGAATTTCAGCACTATTATGGCTCCTATGATTCAAGTTATCGAAGGTATATCTTTTATGTGGAATCCAAAAGCTCAATCTGCCTTTGAAGATATCAAAGCTAAACTTACTCAAGCACCGGTATTATCCTTGCCTTGCTTTAGTAATGTTTTGAAGTTGAATGTGATGCCTCTGATGTGGGCATTGGTGGAGTTCTTACACAAGAAGGTAAACTGCTAGCCTCCTTTAGTGAGAAGTTATGTGAATCAAGAAGAAAATACTCCACTTATGATAAAGAGTTTTCTGCTATTGTGAGATGTTTAGAGCATTGGAATCATTATCTTATTGCAAGTGAGTTTATCTTACATTCTGACCATGAAGCATTGAAGTATATACAAGGCCACCATAAGTTAAACTCCAGGCATGCCAAGTGGGTTGAGTTTATGCAGTCATATCACTTTACTATCAAGCACAAGTCAGGTAAACTCAATCAAGGTGCAGATGCTTTATCCAGGAGATATCTCTTATTATTCCAGTTAGATGCTTGTGTACTTGGTTTTAAGCATCTACAGGAATTATATGCTGAAGATGAAGACTTTGCGCCATTATATGTTGCTTGTTCAAAACACCCCAAAGGAGATTTCCACATTCATGAAGGTTTTCTGTTTAAGGGTACTCGGCTATGTATTCCTAAGTACAATACAAGAGAATTGTTGATTCGAGAAGTCCATGGAGGATCCTTAGCTGGACATTATGGTGAGAATAAAACTATTATTATGCTAAGGGAACATTATTTTTGGCCAAGTATGGAACGAGATGTGCAGGATATTCTGAAGAGGAGTGGGACGTGTCAAGCTGCAAAGAGTCATTCACTACCTCAGGGCTTATATACTCCATTACCCGTACCAACACTACCATGGGAAGATGTGAGTATGGACTTTATTCTGGGTCTACCAAGAACTCCAGGAGGCAAGGATTCTATATTTGTGGTGGTAGACAGGTTTTCAAGGATGGCACATTTCATCCTCTGCAGCAAGACCAATGATGCCACCCATATCGCCGAGCTCTATTTCAAAGAAATGGCAAGGTTGCATGGTGTTCCTAAAACCATTGTTTCTGATAGGGATACTAAGTTTCTGAGTCATTTTTGGATTACTCTTTGGAAGAAACTAGGTACTAAGTTGCTGTACAGTACCACTTGTCACCCCCAGACTGAGGTAACTAATCGAACCCTTTGTACTCTTTTAAGGGCTTTGATTAAACCTCATTCTAAGGCTTGGGATTTACTCTTATCACATGTTGAATTTGCTTATAACAAAGCTCCTAGTAAGGCTACAGGTCTTTCACGATTCAAGGTGGTATGTGGGATTGATCCATTGAGTCCCATTGATCTTACTCCACGACCACAAGACTGCAAGCCTCATATTGATGCAGCAGCAAGGGTAAAAGAGATTTAGAAACTCCATGAGTTGGTAAAGGTAAAGATTGAGAAGACCAATGCTACATATGAAGCCCATTCCAACAAGCACAGGAGAAAGATTGTATTTCAACCTGGAGACTTAGTATGGATTCACTTAAGGAAGGAGAGATTTCCTTCTAAGAGGAAGAATAAGCTCATGCCCCGAGCTGATGGTCCATTTGAAGTCCTGGAACGAGTCAATGATAATGCTTATAAGGTTGATTTACCAGGTGACTATGAAGTCTCTGCCACTTTCAACATGGCTGATTTGAGTCCTTATTATTCAGATGCTTCCCCACTAGATTTGAGGGTCAAATCTTTTCAACAAGGGGAGGATTGATGGAAACCTAGCCACTGAAGATATTGTCCCTAATGATTCAACTCCTACACGTCCAAGAACAAGATCCCAAGTGAAGAAGATGGCTCAGTTATTGCAAGAGAGTGAAGCAAGCACAAACGGGTTCACTAGCTTCAAAGTGCCCGGTTTTGTGTATCTGATTTCCTAAGCTACATTGTAGCTTAGCCCTAACATTTTTCCATTTTTGGAATCCTTTTGATATTGTTTTGCAGGTCCAAGAACGAATTTCAAGTCATTCCCTCAAAAGGATTGAAGATCAAGGTCATTTTCCAAGTGACTCCATTTTGCCCCGGTTTTGCGCGGTTTGCAGTATTCAGTTAATTAACCCTCAAAACCCTTTTGTAACCTTGATTTTATTGAAGGGGGGGGGGGGATTCTACACATCCTAATGTTACCCGCCCACCTTTAAAATTCATGTCTTGACCATTTTTGCAATAAAAACAAAATGTATCAAAAACCGGCTTGAACCGGCTCCCCTAGAACCCAGTTCACTTGAACCGTTTTTCTACACATTAAACCAGCCGACCATCCCATAAAAACAAGCTACAATGCCATCCCCTCAAGCTTGGCACACCCCTCAAGGTCACCTAGAAATGGTAAATGCCTAGAAAAGAACAACCAATGCGAGAAGGATTGGTGTCACTTATGTGCTTGCATGGGATTCGCTAGCCGTAAAGTGGCCTTGGAATTTCGGCTGGCCATGTGCTATTCCCTTCAATTTGCTAAGTGTATTAGTGCTAAACATGAGTCTAAGTGTTGTACTAATAGCTTAGACAAAGATTAGATGCATATTTTGATGTATTAGTGATGGAATCTTACCTAGCCAAGATCATGTTCATGAAGAGGTTATTCCATCACGTCCAAAAACAAGATCACAAACCAAGAGAATGGCTCTTATTTTGGAAGAAGATGAAGTTGGCACAAACGGGTTCACTAGCTTCAAAGTGCCCGGTTTTGTGTACTTGATTTCCTAAGCTACAATGTGGCTTAGGCGTAACCTTTTTACATTTTTGGAATCCTTTTGATGTTGCTATGCAGGTACCAATGTTCGTTCCAAGTCACAAGTTCAAGAGGATTGAAGATCAAGGTCATTTTCCAAGTCATTCCATTTTGCCCCGGTTTTGCGCGGTTTGCAGTAACCATGTACTTAACCCTCAAAACCCTTTTGACACCTCGATTTTTTCGAGGGGGGGATTCTACACATCCTAAAGTTACCCCCCCCACCTTTGAAATCCAAGCCACAACCATTTTTGCTAGCCAAACAAATTGCACAAAAAAACCGGCCAGAACCGGTTCTTCTAGAACCCGGTTTGCCAAAACCGGTTCTTCCTCCTTTCAAATGGCCGACCCTTTGCTAGACAACTTGCTTGGCACTCTCTTCAATGTTGGCACACTCTACAAGCTGAAATGGGATGGTCAAATTCTAGACAAGAGCAACCAATGGGAGAGAGCTTGGTGTCCCTTGCATGGAGGCTTCCCATTGGCTAGCCGTTTTCTTCCCATGCAAATTTCGGCTACCCATGTGCATTGTTCCTTCATTTTTCTGGTTGTTTAATGCTTAAACAAGAGCTTAAGTATTGTATAATCATGCTAGACAAAGGTTAGATGTATAACTTGATGTATTAGTGTTAGTTAAAGCATGATGTAATATAGTTTACCATAACCGGTTGTATTACTAGCTAAGCATGTAATTAGATTAGCCCTAACACTTTTCCTCACTAGGAAGGAAAGTGATGTGGCCTTTTACTAGCCTATCACTCCATTTCTCTCTAGTATGTAAGGCATTTTCAGCCATAGTTGAAAGATAACTCAGAATTTTTCACCTTGGTAAAACCGTAAAGAGCATCCTAGCTTTTCTCTCTCAATCCTTGCTTGCTTATCCTTAATTAGACCAATTAAGGTGGTGTTCAAGTGAGTCTTAACCTTGATTAAGTGGTGTTTCTGTATCTTAATCAGGATTAAGGGCCCTAAGCTTGAAGGTTGGTGGTGATTCTGTATCCAATCTCAGGTCTAGTTCTATCATATCCTAGATTCATCTCTATGTTTGTTTAGTGAAGTAATTAGCAAGGATTAGTGACTACTTTCTTTTACTTAGCTAATCTTTCACCTCCATTCACTTTCCCACTTCAAAAACACTCTTTTAAATCCATTTTCAGCATTCTACATCCACCAAAACTAGCCAAAACCGAGATAGCAACCAAAGACACTCAACCGTGCACAAAACCTTCACCCACGGTTTTTGTGGCCAGCATTTTGGCACAGTTTGACCGTGCTATATGGCACGACCGTGCCACCCTTGCCGTAGCTGAATCTTGGTTTTTCCCCTTCCTCTTGGTGTGAGTTAGCTTGGGTAGTGTTTTCCCTTTACACTTACATCATATTTGGTATTAGAGCAAGGTTTCTCTTAGGCCTTGTGTACCCCTCCCACTTCCACAAATCATTCCACTTCCCCTTTCTCACAAATTCAGTTTACCCATCCTATTCTACCATGACTTCATCTAGCATGTCATTGGAAGAAAGGTTTGAAGTATTGATGAAACAAAATGAGTTTTTTCTAGTCAGCAATGTTGGTGAGGATTCTCAAAGAGAACAAGAGACAAGAGCACAAAATGAGTATCTTCGAAAGCAGTTGGGTTCTTTCCTGAAATAGAAGCAGAAGATGAATAAAGAGACCCTACAATCTGAACCAAGGCTGTGTGAACATGTCCAAAGCCATGATGTGGAATCATCTAGTGAAGAAGAGGCACAAAGGAGACCTCGAAGGGAGCCACAAAATCAGCACTCTACCAATGATTTCAAAGTAGAGATTCTTGAATTTTAAGGCAAATTGGACCCAGAGGAGTTCTTGGATTGGCTTCACACTATGGAAAGAGTCTTCGAATACAAAGATGTCCCAGATGACAAGAGAGTCAAGATTGTGACACTCAGATTACGTAAGTGTGCTTCCTTATGGTGGAATAACTTGTGTGAAAAACGAGTTAGAGAAAGAAAGGCTAAAATTCGAACTTGGGATAAAATGAAATCCAAGTTGAAAGCTAGATTTTTACCACCTACATATGTGCAAGATTGCTATGCTCAACTTCATAATTTGACTCAAGGCAATCTAAGTGTTTAGGAGTATACTAGAGAATTTGAGAAGCTTGTTATTAAATGTGATTTGCAAGAACCAGAGGAACAAACTATTGTTAGGTACTTAGGTGGACTTGAACCTAGGTATGTTAATGTTGTGGAATTACAAGCCTATACTACTTTTGATGAAGTGTGTGTACTAGCTCACAAAATTGAACAACAAAAGAAAGCTAGACCCACCATTCGACCTCCACCCCCACGGCCCTTTATGAAGAACCAACCCTTTAACAAGGGGATTTCTAACCCTCCACCAAGGCCACAAACGCCCTTCCCTCCACAAAGAACCGTAGCACCTCAAAAGGCCCCAGCAATCCCATTCCGTCCAAATCCTAACCCAATGGCTAACCGAAGATGTTTTAAATGTTAAGGGCTTGGTCACATTGCTTCTGAATGTCCAAACAGAAAGGTTATTACTTTAGCTGAGTGGACTAATGTGAAGGAAGATTTTGAAGAGGAGGAACACGAAGAAGAAGAAGAGCCAGAATCTGAAGAGGTTCAGGAAGAAGTTGAGGAAGAAGCTGATGAAGGCGAGATGTTGGTATTAAGGAGAGTCTTGAATGGCCAAAAGAACACCAAGGATGAACAACGGGACAATATCTTTCACACACGGTGTACGGTCGAAGGAATGGTTTGTTCTCTAATTGTTGATGGTGGTAGTTTTGCTAATGTGGTTTCTCGTACCATGATTGAAAAGCTAGGTTTGCAAGCTTCAGCCCATCCTCATCCGTACAACATACAATGGCTGAATCAAAGCAAGGAACTTCAAGTCAATTCCCGGTGTCTTATCTCATTATATATTGGCAAGAGTTACTAGGATCAGCTATGGTGTGATGTGATACCCATGGATGCTTGTCACATTTTGTTGGGCAGGCCATGGTTATATGACAGGAAGGTGATGCATAATGGTTTCCTAAATACCTACTCCTTGTTCAAGGACGGCAAGAAGATCACCTTAAAGCCATTATCCCCATCCGAGCTCCACAAAAATAAACCCACAAATGGCCATGACCATTCTGGTTGTTTACTTACCTTTAGTGAAACTCTCTTAAAAGCTTTAAATCATGAATTCAAGGCTTTTAAAGAGTGGATCTTAACCACGCAAGATGAACCTGAAAATTCCTTACCAACCCATCCCTTTGCCAAAACACTCATCCAAAAATTCTGTCATTTATTCCCTGAAGAGATACCAAATGGCTTACCCCCAAAAAGAGATATCCAACAGCACATTGACCTCATCCCTGGTTCCATTCTCCCAAATAAACCAGCCTACAGAATGAACCCAAAGGAAACCATGGAAATACAATGGCAAGTGGAAGAATTGATGTGTAAGGGTCTTGTGCGAGAGTCACTTAGCCCCTGTGTCGTGCCTGCGTTGTTGGTTCCCAAAAAGGATGGTAGTCAGCGGATGTGTGTGGACAGTCGAGCTATCAACAAGATCACAATCAAGTATAGGTACCCCATACCTAGACTTGAGGATATGTTGGATGAGCTATATGGTTCTAAGGTATTCTCGAAGATTGACTTGAGAAGTGGTTATTATCAGATTTGGATCAGAGAAGGAGATGAGTGGAAGACTACATTTAAAACCAAGGGTGGTTTATATGAGTGGCTTGTTATGCCATTCGTTCTTTCTAATGCTCCTAGCACATTTATGCGATTGATGAATCAAGTCTTCAAACCATTTATTGGCATGTTCGTGGTGGTTTATTTTGATGATATTCTTATCTATTCCAGGGACGAGCAAGCACACCAGCAGCACCTTACCCAGATTATGCATGTCCTGGAACGTGAAGAGTTGTATGGTAATCTTAAGAAGTGTACTTTTTTCACTAATGAAGTTACCTTCTTAGGTTACATTGTTTCTAGTGAAGCAGTTAAGGTCGATGAAGGGAAGATCGAGGCTATTCGGAGTTGGCCTCAACCACAAAGTATTCATGATGTTCGAAGCTTCCATGGATTAGCATCTTTTTACAGGAGGTTCATTCGGAGTTTCAGCACCATTATGTCCCCCATGACTGAAGTGCTTAAAGGCTCCTCATTCCAATGGAATCCTAAGGCACAATCTGCATTTGAGGAGGTAAAAAAAAAGCTCACTCAAGCACCTGTACTTGCATTACCATGTTTTGACAAGGTGTTCAAGGTAGAATGTGATGCATCAGGAGTTGGCATTAGAGGAGTTTTAACTCAAGAAGGTAAACCATTAGCCTTCTTTAGTGAAAAACTTTGTGACTCAAGAAGAAAGTACTCCACATATGACAAGGAATTCTATGCTAATATTCGGTGTCTTGAACATTGGAGTCATTATTTGGTGGCTAGTGAATTTATACTTCATTCTGATCATGAAGCTTTAAAGTACATTTAGGGCTAGCAGAAGCTCAATTCACGCCATGCCAAATGGGTTGAGTTCCTCCAGTTATTCCATTTCACCATCAAGCACAAATCAGGCAAGTTAAATCAGGGTGCAGATGCATTATCTAGGAGACATCTCCTGTTGTTTCAGTTGGATGCTATTATTCTTGGTTTTGCACATCTTAAGAGTCTTTATGTTGAAGATGAAGACCTTGGGGATTTATATGCTGCATGTTCTAACCACCCCAAGGGAGATTTTCTTGACCAAGATGGTTATCTTTTAAAAGGAGTACGGCTGTGTATTCCTAAGTGTAGCACACGTGAACTTGTAATCGGGGAGGTTCATGGAGGTTCTTTTGCAGGTCATTTTGGAGAGTCCAAGACCCTTACCCTGCTAAGGGAGCACTATTATTGGCCAGGAATGGAGAAGGATGTGCAGGACATCCTTAGAAGGTGTGGTACGTGCCAAGTAGCTAAAAGTCATACCCTACCACAAGGCTAGTACACCCCATTGCCTACACCAACACAACCACGGGTCGATGTGAGTGTGGACTTCATTTTGGGATTGCCTAAGACCCAAAGAGGTAAAGATTCAATATTTGTGGTGGTAGATAGGTTTTCGAAGATGGCACACTTCATTCCGTGCAATAAGACCAATGATGCTACTCATATTGTCGAGCTCTATTTCAGGGAGGTAACAAGGTTACATGGTATTCCTAAGTCTATTGTTTCTGATAGGGATACAAAGTTTCTAAGTCATTTCTGGATTACATTATGGAAGAAACTTGGTACTAAGTTGTTGTTTAGTACTACTTATCACCCCCAGACTGATGGCCAAACTGAGGTTACTAATCAAACCTTAGGTACTCTTCTAAGGGCATTGATTAAACCTCATGTTAGAGCATGGGATTTACTCTTACCACATGCTGAGTTTGCATATAACAGGGCACCTAGCAAGGCTACAGGTCTTTCACCATTCAAGGTGGTGTACGGGGTTGATCCATTGAGTCCTAATGATCTTACTCCACGGCCCCAAGACCAAAAGCCCCATGTTGATGCAGCAACAAGAGTAAAGGAAATCCAAAAGCTCCATGAGTTGGTGAAAGCAAGAATTGAAAAGACAAATGCAGCCTATGAAGCACACGCTAACAAGCATAGGAGAAAGATTGTGTTTCAGCCTGGTGATTTGGTATGGATTCATTTTAGGAAGGAACGGTTTCCTTCTAAGAGGAAAAACAAGCTTATGCCAACAGCAGATGGTCCATTTGAAGTGGTTGAAAAGATCAATGACAATGCTTATAAGGTGGATCTCCCAGGTGACTATGAAGTTTCTGCCACTTTCAATGTCGCTGATTTGAGTCCATTCTATCCTGATTTTCCCCCACCAGATTTGAGGAGCAAATCTTTTCAACAAGGGGAGGATGATGGAATCTTACCTAGCCAAGATCATGTTTATCAAGAGGTTATTCCATCACATCCAAAAACAAGATCACAAACCAAGAGAATGGCTCTTATTTTGGAAGAAGATGAAGTTGGCACAAACGGGTTCACTAACTTCAAAGTGCCCGGTTTTGTGTACATGATTTCCTAAGCTACAATGTGGCTTAGGCCTAACCTTTTTACATTTTTGGAATCCTTTTGATGTTGTTTTGCAGGTACCAATGTTCGTTCCAAGTCACAAGTTCAAGAGGATTGAAGATCAAGGTCATTTTCCAAGTCATTCCATTTTGCCCCGGTTTTGCGCGGTTTGCAGTAATCACGTACTTAACCCTCAAAACCCTTTTGAAACCTTGATTTTTCAAGGGGGGGACTCTGCACATCCTAAATTTACCCCCCACCTTTAAATCCCAAGTCACAACCATTTTTGCTAGCCAAACAAATTGCACAAAAAACCGGCCAGAACCGGTTCTTCTACAACCCGGTTTGCCAAAATCGGTTCTTCCTCCTTTAAAATGGTCGGCCCCTTGATAGACAAATTGCTTGGCACTCTCTTCAATGTTGGCACACTCTACAAGCTGCATTGGGATGGTGAAATTCTAGAGAAGAGCAACCAATGGGAGAGAGCTTGGTGTCCCTTGCATGGAGGCTTCCCATTGGCTAGCCGTTTTCTTCCCACGCAAACTTCGGCTACCCATGTGCATTGTTCCTTGATTTTGCAGGTTGTTTAATGCTTAAACAAGAGCTTAAGTATTGTATAATCATGCTAGACAAAGGTTAGATGTATAATTTGATTTATTAGTGTGAGTTAAAGCTTAATGTAATCTAGTTTAGCATAACCGGTTGTATTACTAGCTAAGCATGTAATTAGATTAGCCCTAACACTTTTCCTCACTAGGAAGGAAAGTCATGTGGCCTTTTACTAGCCTAGCTTTCCATTTCTCTCTAGTATGTAAGGCATTTTCAGCCATAGTTGAAAGATAACTCAAAATTTTTCACCTTGGTAAAACCGTGAAGAGCATCCTAGCTTTTCTCTCTCAATCCTTAATTGCTTATCCTTAATTAGGCCAATTAAGGTGGTGTTCAAGTGAGTCTTAACCTTTATTAAGTGGTTTTTCTGTATCTTAATCAAGATTAAGGGCCCTTAGCTTGAAGGTTGGTGGTGATTCTGTATCCAATCTCAGGTTTAGTTCTATCATATCCTAGATTCATCTCTATGTTTGTTTAGTGAAGTAATTAGCAAGGATTAGTGACTACTTGCTTTTACTTAGCTAATCTTTCACCTCCATTCACTTTCCCACTTCAAAAACACTCTTTTACATCCATTTTCACCATTCTACATCCACCAAAACTAGCCAAAACTGAGATAGCAACCAAAGACACTCAACCGTGCACAAAACCTTCACCCACGGTTTTTGTGGCCAGCATTTTGGCACGGTCTGACCGTGGTATATGGCACGACCGTGCCACCCTTTCCGTAGCTAAATCTTGGTTTTTCCCCTTCCTCTTGGTGTGAGTTAGCTTGGGTAGTGTTTTCCCTTGACACTTACATCAATTAGTATTAGTCAAGTATGTTGTAATCTTGTTTAGTCAAAACTGGTTCTATTAGTAGTTAAATCATGTAATTAGATGAGTTCTAACACTTTTCCTCCTTAGGAAGGAAAGTGATGCACCTACTTACTTATTTCATAGGTAGTCTTGCTTATTAATAGCCATTTTCGGCCATGAATGAAGAACAACTCAGAATTTTCAAGTTGAACATTTGAGAAGCTTAGCTTTTCTCTCTCACAAATCCTTGCTTGCTTATCTTAGTTTAGGCCAAACTAAGTGGTGTCCAAGTGAGTCGTAACCTTGATTAAGTGGTGATTTTGTATCTTAATCAAGATTAAGGGCCCTAAACTTGAAGGTTGGTGGTGATTCTGCATCCAATCTCGGGTTTAGTTCTATCCTATTCTAGTTTCATCTCTATGATTCGCTTAGTGAAGTGATTAGCATGGATTAGTGCTTGATTACTTTTACTTAGCTAATCTTCCACTTCCGTACACATTCCCACTTCAAATACCACCTTATACTTCCCTTTTCATCATTTCCCATTCACCAAAATAACCCAAAACCGAACTATACCACGAAGGCCTCCAACCGTGCTTCTTTTCCCTTCTTCACGGTTTTGTGGGCAGCATTGTGGCACGGTGTGGCCGTGCTTCAAGGCACGACCGTGCCACCTTCGCCGTAACTAAATTCTTCCTTTTCCTTCCCCTTTTGATGTGTATTGGCTTGGGTCCTCTATTCCCTTGACAAATACATCATATTTGGTATCAGAGCTGTGTTTCTCCTAGGCCTGGTACTTCACCCACCTATTCAAACTTCCCTCCTTTCCACCTTCAAACACAAGTTACTATTAGTGCTAGTATGAGTGTGGAAGAAAAACTTGATGCTGTTTTGAGAAGTAACCAAAAAATTACTTCTTCAAATCAAGAGTTGAAGGCACAGAATGAGTACCTACGAAAGCAACTAGGTGGTTACATCAAGCAAAAGCAAAAGATGAATGAAGAGCCGTCCTTCAATGAGCCACAAGTTCCAGAACAACTACTCAACCACACACTTGAGTCTTCAAGTGATGAAGAACCTTGGAGAAGGCCACGAAATGAACAAAGGGGACAATCTAACTCTAATGACTTTAGAGTTGAGATTCCAGAGTATGAAGGCAAGCTTGACCCCGAGGAGTTCCTAGAGTGGATGCACACAGTTGAAAGAGTGTTCGAATATAAGGATGTTCAAGAGGACAAGAAGATTAAGTTGGTTGCATTAAGGCTACGTAAGTATGCTTCCTTGTGGTGGACTAATCTTTGTGCTAAACGTGTTAGAGAAAGGAAGTCCAAGATTAGAAGTTGGGAAAAAAAGAAATCTAAGTTGAAAGCTTGATTTCTACCACCTACATATGTGCAAGATTGTTATTCCCAACTTCATAATCTTAACCAAGGCAGTTTAAGTGTTGAGGAGTACAGTAGGGAGTTCGAAAAACTTGTTATTAAATGTGATTTGCAAGAACCTGAAGAGCAAACGATTGTTTGATATCTAGGAGGACTTGAACCTAGATATTCAAATGTTGTTGAATTACAAGCTTATACTACCTTTGATAAGGTAGAACGACAAAAGAAAGCTAGACCACCCTTTAAGTCCTCAAACACACGACCTCTAAACTGGAACCAACCTTTTAACAAGGGGAGTTCCAACCCACCACCAAAACCACAAAATCCCTTTCCCCTGAATCCACAAAGAACCGTAGCACCTCAAAAGGCCCCAGCACCCCCATTTCATCCAAATCCAAACCCCATGGCTAACAGACGATGTTTTAAATGTGAAGTTCTTGGTCGTATTGCTTCTGAATGTCCAAACAAAAAGGTTATTACATTGGCTGAATAGACAAATGTCAAGGAGAACTTTGAAGAACAGGAGCACGAAAATGAAAGTGAATATGAGCCTGAAGAAGTTCATGAAGATGTCATTGAAGAAGCTGATGAAGGAGAACTCTTGGTCTTAACGAGAGTTCTTAGCAATGAAAAAGGAGTTAAAGATGAACAAAGAGAGAACATATTTCATACTAGGTGTACCTCCCAAGGTAAAATATGCTCTTTGATCATTGATGGTGGTAGTTGTTCTAATGTTGTTTCTCTGAGTATGATTGAGAAACTAGGGCTGAAAACAATTACTCATCCACATCCTTACAACATCCAGTGGTCAAATCAAAGCACGGGCATTCAGGTAAATTCTCGTTGTTTGGTTTCATTTTCCATTGGACAAAATTATAAAGATGAGTTATGGTGTGATGTTATTCCTATGGATGCATGTCATATTCTGTTGGGGAGACCATGGTTGTATGACCGTAGAGTTATGCATAATGGTTATCTAAACACATATTCATTTACCAAGGATGGCAAGAAAATCACATTAGCCCCTTTAGCCCGATCCAAACTCCATGAAAAGCCCCCACAAAATAAGCCCAAACACAGTGAGTGTTTACTAGCCTTGAATGAGTCAATTCTAAAGGCTTCACAACATGAGTTTAAACCCTTTAAAGGGTGGATTTTGAGCATCCAAGAGGAACCTGACAATCTATTGCCCACTCACCCCATTGCAACAGTACTACTCGAAAACTTCTGTCATTTATTGCCTGAAGATATCCCCGCGGGTTTACCTCCAAAAAGAGACATTCAACACCACATTGATCTTATCCCAGGATCCATCCGACCTAACAAGCCTGCACATAGGATGAACCCAAAGGATACTAATGAGATTCAAAGACAGGTTGCAGAATTGCAGGAAAAGGGCTGGATCCGTGAGTCTTTGAGTCCATGTGCAATTCCAGCTCTTTTGGTGCCAAAAAAAGATGGAGGAATGCGAATGTGTGTTGATAGCAGGGCCATTAACAAGATTACTATCAAGTACAGGTACCCCATACCAAGACTTGAAGATATGCTTGATGAGTTACATGGCTCTAAGATATTCTCAAAGATTGATCTTCGAAGTGGTTACTACCAAATCAGAATCAGAGAAGGTGATGAATGGAAGACTGCATTCAAAACCAAAGGTGGTCTTTATGAATGGTTGGTAATGCCTTTTGGTCTTTCTAATGCACCTAGTAGTTTTATGAGGTTGATGAACCAAGTGTTTAGACCTTATATTGGTAAGTTTGTGGTAGTCTACTTTGATAATATTTTGGTGTATTCTAAGAATGAGCGTGAACATCAAGATCATCTAACTCAAGTGATGCTTGTCTTAGAACGTGAAAAGCTATTTGGTAACCGTAAGAAGCGTTCTTTCTTTACTCCAAAAGTTACATTTCTTGGTTATATTGTGACTGAAGATGGTATAAAGGTAGATGAAAGTAAGGTAGAAGCCATTCGTTCTTGGCCTATACCTAAGAGTATTGATGATGTTAGAGCTTTCCATGGTTTAGCTTCTTTCTACAGGAGATTTATTCAGAATTTCAGCACTCTTATGGCTCCTATGACTGAAGTTATCAAAGGTACAACCTTTATGTGGAATCCAAAAGCTCAATCTCCCTTTGAAGATGTCAAAGCTAAACTTACTCAAGCACCGGTATTAATGTATATATGGTTGAGCTCAAGCATCAGATTCGAGGGTAAATTTTGAAACAATAAATTAAAGGTGCAACCAATGCACTTTATGATGGGGACCATCCAAGCCAACCTCCCATAGCACTTTTCAATAATCCTCCCACTGTTTTGGAGCCCAAAAAGGTCAAGGAAGTTCATGCCATGGTCAGAAATCACTTGTGCAAAGAAGAAGAAAGACTGTCCAGTTCATACCGTTTCTGACCCGGTTTTGTTTTGCTGATAGAGCCAAATTCTGAAGGGAAAATTTCCTGCACGTATGACCACATTAAAGATTAGGATCTACGCTTTCCAAAAATTACTCATGCAGGAAATTTGGAGCTCATGTGGTTGGTCAACCAATGCCAAAACCGAAGGGTAGGCACTACAGGACGCAATCCAGCAATGTCCGAAAGAGGCTTCTGATTGGTTGACCTATTGAACTCCCATATTTTTGAAACTTTAGAGCATGAAAGAGGAGATAAATATTTATCAAATCATCATCCTTAAAGGTCCAAGAAGCACCCCTATGTGCTGCTATTAACCAGCGGAAAGGACGGTTTTAATTCCCTTTGGACCGGTTTTTAGCTAGTTGTACAAAGTGATGTATTTCTTGGTTTTTGTTTGTCCTTGCTGCAAATTGACTTAAACCTGAGTATTTCCAGCACCATTAGAAGTTTGACAACTCACTTAAAGGTATCATTAGTTTTAGTGAGGTGTCACAAGTAGGATTAGACCTTGTAATAGCTAGGCTTAGTTTGAATTGATGCCTAATGTGTACTTTTGTCTCTTGGCTGCTGTTTGAGGCCTTAGACAGCCATGTGAGGGCCTTTAAAAGCGAAGCAAAGACTCATTTGTATTCATATTTGAAGTATATGAAAAGTGTGAGTTTGTAAACTCTCTCCCCATTGAAATTCTAGTGTTGTATCTTGAGCTTGGCAACTCAAGTGGGTCTTTAGGTTCTTCTTCCATAAACTAAGAACGTGATTCAATTCTGTAACTTAGTTGAAGCAAGAAGAATTCGCCCAAGTGTGTAAACCAAGGTGGTTGATCACTCCCTTGCTAATACACTTGCCTTCTATCTTGGTCACGGTTTCCTTGTTCTTCCCCTTGTTCTTCCTCACCCGAATGCATTATGGTTTCCCTCTTGCTAATCTTGGCAATAGTGAAGCTTGAATACATGTGTTTCAACCTTGCATTTTGGTTTCGTCATCTTCATTTATTTTGATAATTAATTGCTTATATTTTTGTGCGTTTTTGCTCCGAAAATATACATCAGGTATTATCTTTGCATTGCCTTAGTAAAGTTTTTGAAGTTGAATGTGATGCCTTTGGTGTGGGCATTGGTGGAGTTCTTACACAAGAAGGTAAACCTCTAGCCTTCTTTAGTGAGAAGTTATGTGATTCAAGAAGAAAATACTCCACTTATGATAAAGAGTTTTATGCTATTGTGAGATGTTTAGAGCATTGGAATCATTATCTTATTGCAAGTGAGTTTATCTTACATTCTGACCATGAAGCATTGAAGTATATACAAGGCCAGCATAAGTTAAACTCTAGGCATGCCAAGTGGGTTGAGTTTATGCAGTCATATCACTTTACTATCAAGCATAAGTCAGGTAAACTTAATCAAGGTGCAGATGCTCTATCCAGGAGATATCTCTTATTATTCCAGTTCGATGGTTATGTACTTGGTTTTGAGCTTCTACAAGTATTATATGCTGAAGATGAAGACTTGGGGCGATTATATGCTGCTTGTTGAAATCACCCCAAAGGAGATTTCCATGTTCAAGAAGGTTTTCTGTTTAAGGGCACTCGGCTATGTATTCCGAAGTGTGGTACAAGAGAATTGCTGATTCGAGAAGTCCATGGAGGATCCTTAGCTAGACATTATGGTGAGAATAAAACTGTTATTATGCTAAGGGAACATTGTTTTTGGCCAGGTATGGAACGAGATGTGCAGGATATTCTGAAGAGGTGTGGAACATGTCAAGCTGCAAAGAGTCATTCACTACGTCAAGGCTTATATACTCCATTGTCCGTACCAACACTAACATGGGAAGATGTGAGTGTGGATTTTATTCTGGGTGATGTATATTTTTTTGGAGGTCCAAACTCACAAAAACATATACAATAGGAAGAAGGATGAAAATGGAAAACAAAAACCTAGATAAAACAAGTGGACTAGCAAGGGTGATGTAAACCCACCTTGGTTTGCACACTTGCATAATACCACTTGATGTATTCAAGCTTCACTAAGGCAAAGATTTGCAAAAAGTGAATCAAGAATGCCTGAGGCTTGATCTTTGATGGCTCCCATCGTCTTTTGATAAGGAACTGATGGAAACCTAGCCACTGAAGCTCTTATCCCTGATGGTTCAACTCTAATACGTCCAAGAACAAGATCCCAAGTGAAGAAGATGGCTCAATTATTGCAAGACAGTGAAGCAACCACAAACGGGTTCACTAGCTTCAAAGTGCCCGGTTTTGTGTACCTGATTTCCTAAGCTACGTTGTAGCTTAGCCCTAACATTTTTCCATTTTTGGAATCCTTTTGATGTTTTTTTGCAGGTACAAGAAGGAGTTTCAAGTCATACCCTCAAAACGATTGAAGATCAAGGTCATTTTCCAAGTGACTCCATTTTGCCCCGGTTTTGCGCAGTTTGCAGTATTCAGTTAATTAACCCACAAAACCCTTTTGTAACCTTGATTTTATGGAGGGGGGGGATTCTAAACTTCCTAAAGTTACCCACCCCCCATGTTTAAAATTCAATCCATGACCATTTTTGCTTCCCAAACAAACTCCCTCAAAAACCGGCCAGAACCGGTCCTCAAAAAAACCCGGTTTGACAAAACCGGTTCTTTTTCTTCAAGTGGTCGGCCCCCCTTGCTAGACAACTTTCTTGTCACTCTGTTCAAGGTTGGCACACTCTACAAGCTGCATTGGAATGGTGAAATCCTAGAGAAGAGCAACCAATGGAAGAGAGCTTGGTGTCCTTTGCATGGAGGCTTCCCATTGGCTAGCCGATTTCTTCTGCTACACATTTCGGCTGCCCCATGTGCTGAGTTTCTTCAATCACAACATGTATTAGTGTTAAACATAAGCTTAAGTATTGTGTATTCAAGCTAGACAAGGATTAGATGCATAGTTTGATGTATTAAGCATTAGTTAAGCATGTTTTGATGTAACCGCTTGTATTAGTAGCTAATTGATGTAATTCGGTTAGTTTTAATACCTTTCCTCCTTACGAAGGAAAGTGATGCACCTACTTATCTATTTGATAGGTAGCCTTGCTTATTAATAGTTGCTTTCATCCATGAATAAGAACATAACTTAGATTTTCAGCTTGAAACACTTTGAGAAGCTTTGCTTTTCTCTCTCACAAATCCTTACTTGCTTATCCTCAATTAGGCTAATTAAGGTGGTGTCCAAGTGAGTCTTAACCCTGATTAGGTGGTGTTTCTGTATCTTAATCAAGATTAAGGGCCCTAAACTTGAAGGTTGGTGGTGATTCTGTATCCAATCTCAGGTTTATTTCTATCCTATTCTAGTTTCATCTCTAAGATTTGCTTAGTGAAGTGATTAGCATGGATTAGTGCTTAATTACTTCTACTTAGCTAATCTTCCACTTCAATTCACTTTCTTACCTCAAATACAACCTTATACACCCCTTTTCAACATTTCCCATTCACCAAAATAACCCAAAACCGAACCAAAACACAAAGGCCTCCAACCGTGCACTTTTCTCCCTTCCACGGTTTTTGTGGACAGCAAAGTGGCACGGTCTGACCGTGCCATAGGGCACGACCTCTATCCGCTTGACATATACATCATATTTGGTATCAGAGCTTCGGTTTCTCCTTGGCCTTGATTGCCTTTCCACTTCCACAAATCATTCCACTTCCCCTTTCTCACAAATTCAATTTTCTCTTTGGTTTTTCAATGTATTCTGCCATAACTTTGCCTAGCATGTCATTGGAAGAAAGATTTGAAGCTTTGATGAAGTAGAATGAGTTTTTAGCTAGCCAAATTCGAGAAGATTCACGAAGGAACCAAAAAGTTCAAGCACAAAATGAGTATCTACGAAAGCAATTGGGATCCTTTATGAAGCAAAAGCAAAAACTCAATGAAGACACTCTTCAATCTGAACCAAGGGCACGTGAACAAGTCTATATCCATGATGTTGATTCATCAAGTGAAGAAGAAGTGCCTAGAATGGTTAGAGGAGAGCCCCCGATGCAAGCTAACAACAATGTCTTCAGAGTTGAAGTTCCTGAATTTGAAGGTAAGCTTGATCCTGAAGAGTTTATTGATTGGTTGCATACAGTTGAAAGAGTCATTGAATATAAAGACATATCTGATGATAAGAAGGTTAAGTTGGTTGCTATAAGGCTTAGAAAGTATGCGTCCTTATGGTGGACAAATCTGAATGCTAAAAGGCTTAAGGAAAGGAAGTCTAAAATTCGAACTTCGGAGAAAATGAAAACCAAGGTGAAAGCTAGATTCTTACCACCTACTTATGTCCATGATTGTTATTCTCAGTTTCATAATCTCACTCAAGCAAGTATGAACGTTGAAGAATATACTCGTGAATTTGAGAAACTGATGATTAAATGTGATATCCAAGAACCTGAAGAACAAACCATAGTTAGATACTTGGGTGGTCTTGATCCTAGGTACTCTAATGTGGTAGAACTACAATCCCATGCATCTTTTGATGATGTTTGTGTACTAGCTGACAAAGTTGAACAACAAAAGAAAGCTAGACCAACATTTAAGCCATCAATTCCACGCCCTCCAAACCGGAACCAAACCTTTAGCAAGGGGAGTTTCCAACCACCACCAAAACCACAAAATCCCTTTCCCTTGAATCCACAAAGAACCACAGCCCCTCAAAAGGCCCCAGCACCCCCATTCCGTCCAAACCCAAACCCAATGGCTAATAGAAGATGCTTTAAATGTCAAGGTCTTGGTCATATTGCTTCTGAATGTCCAAACAGAAAGGTTATCACTTTAGCTGAATGGACAACCGTCAAAGAGGACTTTGAAGAAGAGGCGCACGAAAATGAAAGTGAGCCTCAATCTGAAGAAGCTCATGAAGGTGTCATTGAGGAAGCTGATGAAGGAGAACTCTTGGTCTTAAGGACAGTTCTTAGCAATCAAAGAGGAGTTAAAGATGAACAAAGAGAGAACATATTCCATACAAGATGTACCTCCCAAGGTAAAATATGCTCTTTGATCATTGATGGTGGTAGTTGTGCTAATGTTGTTTCTCTGAGTATGATTGAGAAACTAGGGATGTAAACAATGACTCATCCACATCCTTACAACATCCAGTGGTTAAATCAAAGCAAGGCCATTCATGTGAATTCTCGTTGTTTGGTTTCGTTTTCCATTGGAAAAAATTATAAACATGAGTTATGGTGTGATGTTATTCCTATGGACGCATGTCATATTCTTTTGGGAAGACCATGGTTGTATGACCGTAGAGTTATGCATAATGGTTATCTAAACACATATTCATTTACCAAGGATGGCAAGAAAATCACATTAGCCCCTTTAGCCCCATCCAAACTCCATGAAAATCCTCCACAAAATAAGCCCAAACACAGTGAGTGTTTACTAGCCTTGAATGAGTCAATTTTAAAGGCTTCACAACATGAGTTCAAAGCCTTTAAAGAGTGGATTTTGAGCATCAAAGAGGAACCTGATAATCTACTACCCAGTCACCCCGTTGCAAAAGCACTCCTTGAAAAATTCTGTCATTTATTCCCTGAAGGGATTCCCACGGGTTTACCTCCAAAAAGAGACATTCAACACCACATTGATCTTGTCCCAGGATCCATCCTACCTAACAAGCCTGCATATAGGATGAACCCAAAGGATACTAATGAGATTCAAAGACAGGTTGCAGAGTTGCAAGAAAAGGGCTTGATTCGTGAGTCTTTGAGTCCATGTGCAGTTCCTGCTCTTTTGGTGCCTAAGAAAGATGGAGGTATGCGAATGTGTGTTGATAGCAGGGCCATTAACAAGATAACTATCAAGTACAGGTAGCCCATTCCGAGACTTGAAGATATGCTCGACGAGTTACATGGCTCTAAAATATTCTCAAAGATTGATCTTCGAAGTGGTTACTACCAGATCAGAATCAGAGAAGGTGATGAATGGAAGACTGCATTCAAAACCAAAGGTGGTCTTTGTGAATGGTTGGTAATGCCTTTTGGTCTTTCTAATGCACCTAGTACTTTTATGCGGTTGCCGAACCAAGTGTTTAGACCTTATATTGGCAAGTTTGTGGTAGTCTACTTTGATGACATATTGGTGTATTCTAAGAATGAGCATGAACATCAAGATCATCTAACTCAAGTGATGCTTGTCTTAAAACGTGAGAAACTATTTGGTTTCCCTAAGAAGTGTTCTTTCTTTACTCCAGAAGTTACATTTCTTGGTTATATTGTGTATGAAGATGGTATCAAGGTGGATGAAGATAAGGTAGAAGCCATTCGTTCTTGGCCTATACCTAAGAGTATTCATGATGTTAGAGCTTTCCATGGTTTAGCTTCTTTCTACAGGAGATTTATTCAGAATTTCAGCACTATTATGGCTCTTATGACTGAAGTTATCAAAGGTACATCCTCTATATGGAATCCAAAAGCTCTATCTGCCTATGAAGATGTCAAAGCTAAACTTAGTCAAGCACCGGTATTATCTTTGCCTTGCTTTAGTAATGTTTTTGAAGTTGAATGTGATGCCTCAGGTGTGGGCATTGGTGGAGTTCTTACACAACAAGGTAAACCTCTAGCCTTCATTAGTGGGAAGTTTTGTGATTCAAGAAGAAAATACTCCACTTATGATAAAGAGTTTTATGCTATTGTGAGATGTTTGGAGCATTGGAATCATTATCTTATTGCAAGTGAGTTTATTGCAAGTATATACAAGGCCAGCGTAAGTTAAACTCCCGGCATGCCAAATGGGTTGGGTTTATGCAGTCATATCACTTTACTATCAAGCACAAGTCAGGTAAACTCAATCAAGGTGCAGATGCTCTATCCAGGAGATATCTCTTATTATTCTAGTCAGATGCTTGTGTACTTGGTTTTAAGCATCTACAGGTATTATATGCTGAAGATGAAGACTTTGGGGCATTATATGCTGCTTGTTCCAATCACCCCAAAGGAGATTTCCATGTTCAAGAAGGTTTTTTGTTTAAGGGTACTCGGCTATGTATTCCTAAGTGCAGCACAAGAGAATTGCTGATTCGAGAGGTCCATGGAGGATCCTTAGCTGGACATTATGGTGATAATAAAACTGTTATTATGCTAAGGGAACATTATTTTTTGCTAGGTATGGAATGAGATGTGCAGGATATTCTGAAGAGGTGTGGGACACGTCAAGCTGCAAAGAGTCATTCACTACCTCAGAGCTTATATACTCCATTAACCGTACCAACGCTACCATGGGAAGATGTGAGTATGGACTTTATTCTGGGTCTACCAAGAACTCCAAGAGGTAAGGATTCTATATTTGTGGTGGTAGACAGGTTTTCAAAGACGGCACATTTCATCCCCTGCAGCAAGACTAATGATGCTACCCATATTGCCGAGCTCTATATTAAGGAAGTGACAAGATTGCGTGGTATTCCTAAAACCATTGTTTCTGATAGGGATACTAAGTTTCTGAGTCATTTTTGGATTACTCTTTGGAAGAAACTAGGTACTAAGTTGCTGTACAGTGCCACTTGTCACCCCCAGACTGATGGTCAAAAGGAGGTAACTAATCGAACCCTTGGTACTCTTTTAAGGGCTTTGGTTAAACCTCATTCTAAGGCTTGGGATTTACTCTTGTCACATGCTGAATTTGCTTATAACAAAGCTCCTAGTAAGGCTACAGGTCTTTCACCCTTCAAGGTGGTATATGGGATTGATCCATTGACTCCCATTGATCTTACTCCGCGACCACAAGACTATAAGCCTCATATTTATGCATCAGCAAGGGTAAAAGAGATTCAGAGACTCCATGAGTTGGTAAAGGTAAAGATTGAAAAGACCAATGCTACCTCTGAAGCCCATGCCAACAAGCATAGGAGAAAGATGGCATTTCAACCTGGAGACTTAGTATGGATTCACTTAAGGAAGGAGAGATTCCCTTCTAAAAGGAAGAATAAGCTCATGCCCCGAGCTGATGGTCCATTTCAAGTCTTGGAACGAGTCAATGATAATGCTTATAAGATTGATTTACCAGGTGAATATGAAGTCTCAGCTACTTTCAACGTGGCTGATTTGAGTCCTTATTATTCAGATGCCTCCCCACCAGATTTGAGAGTCAAATCTTTTCAACAAGGGGAGGATGATGGAAACCTAGCCACTGAAGATCTTGTCCCTGATGGTTCAACTCCAATATGTCCAAGAACAAGATCCCAAGTGAAGAAGATGGCTCAATTATTGGAAGACAGTGAAGCAAGCACAAACGGGTTCACTAGCTTCAAAGTGCCCGGTTTTGTGTACCTGATTTCCTAAGCTACGTTGTAGCTTAGCCCTAACATTTTTCTATTTTTGGAATCCTTTTGATGTTGTTTTGCAGGTACGAGAAGGATTTTCAAGTCATACCCTCAAAAGGATTGAAGATCAAGGTCATTTTCCAAGTGACTCCATTTTGCCCCAGTTTTGCGCGGTTTGCAGCATTCAGTTAATTAACCCACAAAACCCCTTTGTAACCTTGATTTTATTGGGGGGGGGGATTCTACACTTCGTAAAGTTACCCCCCCCCAACTTTAAACTTTAAGCCATGACCATTTTTGCTTCCCAAACAAACTCCCTCAAAAACCGGCCAGAACCGGTCCACTAAAAAACCCGGTTTGACAAAACCGGTTCTTTTTCTTCAAGTGGCCGGCCCCCCTTGCTGGACAACTTGCTTGGCACTCTCTTCAAGGTTGGAACACTCTACAAGCTGCATTGGAATGGTGAAATCCTAGAGAAGAGCAACCAATGGAAGAGAGCTTGGTGTCCTTTGCATGGAGGCTTCCCATTGGCTAGCTGATTTCTTCTCCTACACATTTCGGCTGCCCCATGTGCTGAGTTTCTTCAATCACAACATGTATTAGTGTTAAACATAAGCTTAAGTATTGTGTAATCAAGCTAGACAAGGATTAGATGCATAGTTTGATGTATTAAGCATTAGTTAAGCATGTTTTGATGTAACCGGTTGTATAAGTAGCTAATTGATGTAATTAGGTTAGTTTTAATACCTTTCCTCCTTAGGAAGGAAAGTGATGCACCTACTTATCTATTTGATAGGTAGCCTTGCTTATTAATGGTTGCTTTCAGCCATGAATAAGAACATAACTCAGATTTTCAGCTTGAAACACTTTGAGAAGCTTTGCTTTTCTCTCACACAAATCCGTACTTGCTTATCCTTAATTAGGCCAATTAAGGTGGTGTCCAAGTGAGTCTTAACCTTGATTAAGTGGTGTTTCTGTATCTTAATCAAGATTAAGGGCCCTAAACTTGAAGGTTGGTGGTGATTCTGTATCCAATCTCAGGTTTATTTCTATCCCATTCTAGTTTCATCTCTAAGATTTGCTTAGTGAAGTGATTAGCATGGATTAGTGCTTAATTACTTCTACTTAGCTAATCTTCCACTTCCATTCACTTTCTTACCTCAAATACAACCTTATACACCCCTTTTCAACATTTCCCATTCACCAAAATAACCCAAAACCGAACCAAAACACAAAGGCCTCCAACCGTGCACTTTTCTCCCTTCCACGGTTTTTGTGGACAGCAAAGTGGCACGGTCTGACCGTGCCATAGGGCACGACCGTGCCACCTAGGCCGTAGCCAATTCCTTCCTTTTCCCCTCCCTTTTGATGTGTATTGGCTTATGACCTCTATCCCCTTGACATATACATCAGGAACTTTGAAGTTAGAATAAAACTCCATAAAGTGTCTTTTGTCGTGAAATTCAAAAAGTGGGACCAAATGAGAACCTTGCCATGCATGAATTTGCATGGAGCTTACCTCCCACAAGGTTAAGTTGAAAGAATGAAAAAGACACCCTTGGAAATATACATTAAACCCTCTTTGTTCGAAAAGAATTGTCCTCAATTCTTGTTGTAAATGAGGGCATTCTTCTTGACACAAGATTCCTTCAATTTCATCAACAACCTCAGATGGCTCCAAATCGGACACTTGGAGTTCTTCAATTTCAAGCTCATCAAATTTTGGAGGTAGGTCATAATTCACCTCATTGCTTTCATGACATTCTTCTTTAAAGATCAAGGGATCCCCTTGTTTGCCTTCCTTACCAGGGATGAGAGATTGAAGTTTGAGACCCCATTGTTGGATGCGTAACTCAAGGCTATCAAGTTCATGTTTCCACTTGAGTAACTTCCTAAGGGACATGGCATTTCGGGCTAAGATTTCGTGGTGAATGTGTTTGGGGCTTTTTTTGTGAGTTTTGTGTTTGGGTGTGTGTTTGGATTATGGAAGTTTGGCCAAGAGGGTAGCCTAAGCTCTGATACCAATTGATGTATATTTTTTTGGGAGGTCGAACTCACAAAAACATATACAATAGGAAGAAGGATGAAAATGGAAAACAAAAACCAAGATAAAACAAGTGGATTAGCAAGGGTGATGTAAACCCACCTTGGTTTGCACACTTGGATAATACCACTTGATGTATTCAAGATTCACTAAGGCAAAGATTTGCAAAAAGTGAATCAAGAATGCATTTGGGTAGAAAAGTTGAAAAAGAACACAAGAACAAGGATAGAACAAGTGGACTAGCAAGGGTGATGTACAATCCACCTTGGTTTGCACACTCGGGCAATCTTCTTCCTTCAACTAAAATCACCTTCTTAGTTGAATTAAGACGACCTAGAGACCCACTTGGAGTTGCCAACACCCAAGATGCAACACTAGGAATTTTAGAGAGAGTTTGAGAGAGTTTTCACAACTCAAAACTTAATTCAACTTCAACAACCATTCTAATACAGCCCAAGGCTTCCTTTTATAGTGGGAAGGCCTTTAAGAAGCTGAAAAGGGGAGGGAACACAAGTACATGGACGTGCATGGGCGTGGGAGACCAAAAAGTAGAAGTACAAAAGCTGAAAAGTGGTTTTGCTTTATGTCAGCAACTTTTCAGAATTCTAGCTTCAACTTTAAATAGCTATATCTCCTAGGTTTATTGGCCAAATGAGCTGAAAAAGGACTTGTTGGAAAGCGCTTGAAGTAAGCTTTCAGGATCCTCCTCGTTCAGGTAATTTGGATCATCTGTTTGAGAGATATAAGGCAAAATGTGCAGCTATATACAGACTGGGACAGTTTCTGCTGCTTCTACAAAAAGTCTCCCATTGACTTATTTGTCAAATACCTAACCTAGAAATCTTTACATGACCTTGAAGATGACATATTGAGGGTTCCAAAAAGTAATTTTTCAGGCATTTAAATCACCCTTAAGCTTGGGTAATTAGGCTTGCAAAACCGGGCCATTTTCGGTCCAAATTGAGCAATGGGCCATTGGTGTTGTTCATGATGTTCTTGACCGTTGCTTACACTTTCCTTGACCTCCTTGGTGGTGTTGGACCCTTGCATGACAGTAGGGGAGGGGTTGGAAGGATTAGGGAGATGGTCTCCATCATAAACTGCATTGGAAGCACCTTTAATTTATTGTTCAAAAATTTACCCTTGAATCTGACGCTTGAGCTCAACCATATATACAATAATGGGTCTACCAAGAACTCCAAGAGGCAAGGATTCTATATTTGTGGTGGTAGACAGGTTTTCAAAGATGGCACATTTCATCCCCTACAGTAGGACTAATAATGCTACCCATATTGCCGAGCTCTTTTTCAAGGAAGTGACAAGATTGCATGGTATTCGTAAAACCATTGTTTCTGATAGAGATACTAAGTTTCTGAGTAATTTTTGGATTACTTTTTGGAAGAAACTAGGTACTAAGTTGTTGTCCAATACCACTTGTCACCCCCAGACTGATGGCCAGATTGAGGTAACTAATCGAACCCTTGGTACTCTTTTAAGGGCTTTGATTAAACCTCATTCTAAGGCTTGGGATTTACTCTTGTCACATGCTGAATTTGCTTATAACAAAGCTCCTAGTAAGGCTACAGGTCTTTCACCCTTCAAGGTGGTGTATGGGATTGATCCATTGAGTCCCATTGATCTTACTACGCGACCACAAGACTATAAGCCTCATATTGATGCAGCAGCAAGGGTAAAAGAGATTCAGAGACTCCATGAGTTGGTAAAGGTAAAGATTGAAAAGACCAATGCTACCTATGAAGCCCATGCCAACAAGCATAGGAGAAAGATGGTATTTCAACCTGGAGAGTTAGTATGGATTCACTTAAGGAAGGAGAGATTCCCTTCTAAAAGGAAGAATAAGCTCATGCCCCGAGCTGATGGTCCATTTGAAGTCTTGGAACGAGTCAATGATAATGCTTATAAGGTTGATTTACCAGGTGACTATGAAGTCTGTGCCACTTTCAACGTGGCTGATTTGAGTCCATATTATTCAGATGCTTCCCCACCAGATTTGAGGGTCAAATCATTTCAATAAGGGGGGGATGATGGAAACCTAGCCACTGAAGATCTTGTCCCTAATGATTCAACTCCTACACGTCCAAGAACAAGATCTCAACTGAAGAAGATGGCTCAGTTATTGTAAGACAGTGAAGCAAGCATAAACGGGTTCACTAACTTCAAAGTGCTCGGTTTTGTATATCTGATTTCCTAAGTTACATTGTAGCTTAGCCGTAACGTTTGTCCATTTTTGGAATCCTTTTGATATTGTTTTGCAGGTCCAAGAACGAATTTCAAATCATTCCCTCAAAAGGATTGAAGATCAATGTCATTTTCCAAGTGACTCCATTTTGCCCCGGTTTTGCGCGGTTTGTAGTATTCAGTTAATTAACCCTCAAAACCCTTTTGTAACCTTGATTTTATTGAGGGGGGGATTCTACACATCCTAAAGTTACCCCCCTCCCCCCACCTTTAAAATTCAATTCTTGACCATTTTTGCAACAAAAACAAAATGCATTAAAAACCGGCTTTAACCGGCTCCCCTAGAACCCGGTTCACTTGAATCGGTTTTCTACACATTAAACCAGCTGGCCATCCCATCAAAACAAGTTGCAATGCACGCCCCTAAATCTTGGCATACCCATCAAGGTCTCCTAGAAATGGTAAATTCCTAGAAAAGAACAACCAATGGGAGAAGGATTGGTGTCACTTATGTGCTTGCATGGGATTGGCTAGCCGTAAAGTGGCCTTGGAATTTTGGCTGGCCATGTGCTATTCCCTTCAATTTGCTGAGTGTATTAGTGCTAAACATGAGTCTAAGTGTTGTACTAATAGTTTAGACAAAGATTAGATGCATATTTTGATGTATTAGTATTAGTTAAGTATGTTGTAATCTTGTTTAGTCAAAACCAGTTGTATTAGTAGTTAAATCATGTAATTAGATTAGTTCTAACACTTTTCCTCCTTAGGAAGGAAAGTGGTGCACCTACTTACTTATTTGATAGGTAGTCTTGCTTATTAATAGCCATTTTCGGCCATGAATGAAGAACAACTCAGAATTTTCAACTTGAACATTTGAGAAGCTTAACTTTTCTCTCTCACAAATCCTTGCTTGCTTATCTTAGTTTAGGCCAAACTAAGTGGTGTCCAAGTGAGTCTTAACCTTGATTAAGTGGTGATTCTGTATCGTAATCAAGATTAAGTGCCCTAAACTTGAAGGTTGGTGGTGATTCTGTATCCAATCACGGGTTTAGTTCTATCCTATTCTAGTTTCATCTCTATGATTCGCTTAGTGAAGTGATTAGCATGGATTAGTGCTGGATTACTTTTATTTAGCTAATCTTCCACTTCCATACACATTCCCACTTCAAATACCACCTTATACTTCCGTTTTCATCATTTCCCATTCACCAAAATAACCCAAAACCGAACTATACCACAAAGGCCTCCAACCGTGCTTCTTTTCCCTTCTTCACGGTTTTGTGGGCAGTGTTGTGGCACGGTGTGGCTGTGCTTCACGGCACGACCTTGCCACCTTGGCGGTAGCTAAATTCTTCCTTTTCCTTCCCCTTTTGATGTGTATTGGCTTGGGTCCTCTTTTCCCTTGGCAAATACATCAAGGATGATGGAAACCTAGCCACTGAAGATCTTGTCCATGATGATTCAACTCCTACACGTCTAAGAACAAGACCCCAAGTGAAGAAGATGGCTCCGTTATTGCAAGATAATGAAGCAAGCAGAAACGGGTTCACTAGCTTGAAAGTGCCCGGTTTTGTGTATCTGATTTCGTAAGCTACATTGTAGCTTAGCCCAAACATTTTTCCATTTCTGGAATCCTTTTGATGTTGTTTTGTAGGTCCAAGAACGATTTTCAAGTCATTCCCTCAAAAGGATTAAAGATCAAGGTCATTTTTCAAGTTACTCTATTTTGCCCCGGTTTTGCGCGGTTTGAAGTATTCAGTTAATTAACCCTCAAAACCATTTTGTAACCTTGATTTTATTGAGGGGGGGATTCTTGATGTAAGTGTCAAGGGAAAACACTACCCAAGCTAACTCACACCAAGGGGAAGGGGAAAAACCAAGATTTAGCTACGGCAAGGGTGGCACAGTCGTGCCACATAGCACGGTCAGACCGTGCCAAAATGCTGGCCACAAAAACCATGGGTGAAGGTTTTGTGCACGGTTGAGTGTCTTTGGTTGCTATCTCGATTTTGGCTAGTTTTGGTGGATGTAGAATGGTGAAAATGGAAGTAAAAGAGTGTTTTTGAAGTGGGAAAGTGAATAGAGGTGAAGGATTAGCTAAGAAAAAGCAAGTAGTCACTAATCCTTGCTAATTACTTCACTAAACAAACATAGAGATGAATCTAGGATATGATAGAACTAAACCTGAGATTGGATACAGAATCACCACCAACCTTCAAGCTTAGGGCCCTTAATCTTGATTAAGATAGAGAAACACCACTTAATCAAGGTTAAGACTCACTTGAACACCACCTTAATTGGCCTAATTAAGGATAAGCAAGCAAGGATTGAGAGAGAAAAGCTAGGATGCTCTTCACGGTTTTACCAAGGTGAAAAAGTCTGAGTTATCTTTCAACTATGGCTGAAAATGCCTTACATACTAGAGAGAAATGGAATGCTAGGCTAGTAAAAGGCCACATCACTTTCCTTCCTAGTGAGGAAAAGTGTCAGGGCTAATCTAGTTACATGCTTAGCTAGTAATACAACCGGTTATGCTAAACTAGATTACATCAAGCTTTAACTAACACTAATACATCAAGTTATACATCTAACCTTTGTCTAGCATGATTATACAATACTTAAGCTCTTGTTTAAGCATTAAACAACCAGCAAAATGAAGGCACAATGCACATGGGTAGCCGAAATTTGCATGGGAAGAAAACAGCTAGCCAATGGGAAGCCTCCATGCAAGGGACACCAAGCTCTCTCCCATTGCTTGCTCTTCTCTAGAATTTCACCATCCCAATGCAGCTTGTAGAGTGTGCCAACATTGAAGAGAGTGCCAAGCAAGTTGTCTAGTAAGGGGTCGTCCATTTGAAAGGAAGAAGAACCGGTTTTGGCAAACCAGGTTCTAGAAGAACCGGTTCTGGCTGGGTTTTTTGTGCAATTTGTTTGGCTAGCAAAAATGGTTGTGACTTGGATTTTAAAGGTGGGGTGGGGGGTAACTTTAGGATGTGTAGAATCCCCCCCCTCGAAAAAATCAAGGATTCAAAAGGGTTTTGAGGGTTAAGTACGTGATTACAGCAAACCGCCCAAAACCGGGGTAAAATGGAATGACTTGGAAAATGACCTTGATCTTCAATCCTCTTGAACTTGTGACTTGGAACAAACATTGGTACCTGCAAAACAACATCAAAAAGATTCCAAAAATGCAAAAAGGTTAGGCCTAAGCCACATTGTAGCTTAGGAAATCATGTACAAAAAACCGGGCACTTTGAAGCTAGTGAACCCGTTTGTGCCAACTTCATCTTCTTCCATAATAAGAGCCATTCTCTTGGTTTGTGATCATGTTCTTGGACGTGATGGAATAACCTCTTCATGAACATGATCTTGGCTAGGTAGGATTCCATCAATTCTACACATCCTAAAGTTACCCCCAGCTTTAAAATTCAAGCCATGACCGTTTTTTCTTGCCAAACAAACTCCTTCAAAACCTGGCCTGAACCGGCCCCCTCCTAGAACCCGGTTCACTTGAACCGGTTATACCCGGTTCTTTGCACCTCAAATAGCCGGCCACCCTTTCTAGCAAGTTGATGGACACACTTCCCAAGCTTGGCACTCTTTAAAAGCTGCCTTGGAATGAAGAAAACCTAGAGAAGAAGCACCCAATGGAAGAAGGATTGGTGTCACCTTGTGTGCTTGAATATCATTGTCTAGCCGTAAAGTGCATCTAAAATTTCGGCTGGCCATGTGCTGATGTCCTTCAATTTCAGCTTGTATTAATGTTAAACATGAGCCTAAGTATTGTATAATCAAGCTAGGCAAGGGCTAGATGTATAATTTGATGTACTAGCATTAGTTTAAGCATGATGTAATCTTGTTTAGCAAACCGGTTGTATTACTAGCTAATTATGCACTTAGATTAGTCCTAACACTTTTCCTCACTAGGAAGGAAAGTGAGGTGGACATTTCCTAGCCTAGTATTGCTTTCCCTCTAGTATGTAAGGCCATTTTGGCCAAGGAAGAATCACAACTCAGAATTTTCAGCTTGAACATTTGAGAAGCTTAGCTTTTCTCTCTCACAAATCCTTGCTTGCTTATCCTTAATCAGGACAATTAAGGTGGTGTCGAAGTGAGTCTTAACCTTGATTAAGTGGTGATTTTGCATCTTAATCAAGATTAAGGGCCCTAAACTTGAAGGTTGGTGGTGATTCTGTATCCAATCTCAGGTTTAGTTCTATCCTATTCTAGTTTCATCTCTATGATTTGCCTAGTGAAGTGATTAGCATGGATTACTGCTTAATTACTTGTACTTAGCTAATCTTCCACTTACATTCACATCCTCACTTCAAATACCATCTTACACATCCATTTTCATCATTTCCCATTCACCAAAAATAGCCAAAACCGAAGGAACATTCAAGCGCACACAACCGTGCTCATTTCCCTTCCCCACGGTTTTGTGGGCAGCAAAGTGGAACGGTGTGGCCGTGCTTCAAGGCACGACTGTGCCACCTTGGCCGTAGCTAAAATCTTCCTTTTCCTCTCCCTTTTGATGTGTATTGGCTTGGGTCCTCTATTCCCTTGACAAATACATCAGTTTAGGCCTGTTATATTTGCATGGATTTCAAGATTAAGGTGTCAGCTTTCCAACAAGACAACTTGCATCCAATTTGGAGTTCATTTGGTCATTCAAATCAACCATTTACCGAGATGTGTCAAAACTGTCCAGCAAACCAGAAATAACCCGGTTTTGATTAATTCATAACTTAAGCTATACTAATGCTTAAGTGACGAATTTATACATTTTTGGAGTCCTAAAGAGGTGTACTTTCAGGTCCAAGCATCAATTTCCAATTATGCACAAAAGAGGATGAAGAAACAAGGAGTTTTCCAAAACTGGTCACATTAGGCTCTAATCTGCACGGTTTTAAGTTTGAGTTTATTTAACCCATTTAAACTCACCATAACCTTGATTTCTTGGTTGGGGGGGATTATAGACATCCTAAAGTTACCCCCCATGATTAAAATCACCATCATACTCACTTTTGCTATGCTTAAACGATGCACCAAAACCGGTCAGAAACTGTTGCTAAACCCGGTTTAGCACAAACTGAAGTAAATTAAGCTCCTAGCCGTTTTTCTCCACTTGCAAGCTGCTTGGCACGTCCCTCTATGCTTGGAACACGTCCGAAGGTGCCTTGGGCTGATTACACTCTAGAGAAGAATAACCAATAAGAGCTAGATTGGTGGCAATGCGTTGCTTGCTCCCTATTTGCCAATCGTAATGCCTTTTCAGCTGTCCAATGAGAAATAAGCAGCAATCTCAGCATGTTTAAGCTTAGTTTAAGAGTATATTGAGTGTATAATGATGTATTAATAGTTTAGGCATAAATTAGATTTGTATTTTTATGTATTTGATTAAGTTAAGAATGTTGTAAACTAGATTAGTACTACTCAGCTAGTATTAAGTGCCCTAAACCTTTCCTAAGCATTAAGGAAGGGTAGAGATGTATTTTTGCTTGTATGTTAGACAACTTGGCCTTGTTTGCTGCCTATTAAAGGCACCACACGCCATGGTGAAGAGACAACCCCTTTGAATGATATAAATCAGATTGAGAGCATTTGTGCTTTCTTCCTTCAAACTCTTACTTGCTTATCCTTAATTAGGCCAATTAAGGTGGTGTTCAAGTGAGTCTTAAGGAAATGTTAAGTGGTGTTTCTGTATCTTAACACTTTGTTTAAGGGCCCTAAACTTAGCTTGGTGGTGTTTCTGTATCCTTGTGATGGAAACCTAGCCACTGAAGATCTTGTCCCTAATGATTTAACTCCTACACGTCCAAGAACAAGATCCCAAGTGAAGAAGATGACTCAGTTATTGCAGGACAGTGAAGCAAGCACAAACGGGTTCACTAGCTTCAATGTGCCCAGTTTTGTGCATCTGACTTCCTAAGCTACATTGTAGCTTAGCCCTAACGTTTTTCCATTTTTGGAATCCTTTTGATATTGTTTTGCAGGTCCAATAAGGAGTTTCAAGTCATACCCTCAAAAGGATTGAAGATTAAGGTCATTTTCCAAGTGACTCCATTTTTCCCCAGTTTTGCGCGGTTTGCAGTATTCAGTTAATTAACCCACAAAACCCTTTTGTAACCTTGATTTTATTGAGGGGGGGGGGGATTCTACAGATCCTAAAGTTACCCCCCACCTTTAAAATTCGAGTCTTGGCCATTTTTGCAACGAAAACAAATTGCATTAAAAAAACCGGCCAAAACCGGTTATTCTAGAACCCGGTTTGCCAAAACCGGTTCTCTCCTTCTATGGCCGGCCACCCTATCTCAATAAGCTGCAAATTTCTCTTCTCAAGCTTGGCACACCCCTCAAGGTATCATAGAAATGATAAATGCCTAGAAAAGAACAACCAATGGGAGAAGGATTGGTGTCACTTATGTGCTTGCTTGTGATTGGTTTGCCGTAAAGTGCCTTCAAGATTTCGGCTGCCCAAGTGCTGAGTTTCCTCAATCACAGCTTGTATTAGCATTAAACATAAGCTTAAGTGTTATGTAATCAAGGTAGACAAAGGTTAGATGCATAGTTTGTTGTATTAAGTATTAGTTAAGCATGTTTTGATGTAACCGGTTGTATTAGTAGATAATTGATGTAATTAGGTTAGTTCTAACACCTTTCCTCCTTAGGAAGGAAAGTGATGCACCTACTTATCCATTTGATAGGTATTCTTTCATATTAATACTTACTTTCAGCCATGAAAAAGAACATAACTCAGAATTTTCAGCTTGAACATTTGAGAAGCTTAGCTTTTCTCTCTCACAAATCCTTACTTGCTTATCCTTAATTAGGCCAATTAAGGTGGTGTCCAAGTGAGTCTTAACTTTGATTAAGTAGTGATTCTGTATCTTAATCAAGATTAAGGGCCCCAAACTTGAAGGTTGGTGGTGATTCTGTATCCAATCTCAGGTTTAGTTTTATCCTATTCTAGTTTCATCTCTATGATTTGCTTAGTGAAGTGATTAGCATGGATTAGTGCTTGATTACTTCTACTTAGCTAATCTTCCACTTCCATTCACTTCCTTACTTCAAATACCAACTTATACATCCTTTTTCATCATTTCCCATTCACCAAAATAACCCAAAACCGAATTATACCACAAAGGCCTCCAACCGCGCTCCTTTCTCCCTTTCATGATTTTTGTGGGCAGCAAAGTGGCACGGTCTGACCGTGCCATAGGGCACGACCGTGCCACCTTGGCCGTAGCCAAATCCTTCCCTTTTCTCTTACTTTGATTCATCTTTCCATTTCACACATCCATGACCCTTCCCACATACATGTCCATGCTTAATCCAAGCTAAAGCTACCGCCTTTGGCTTAGCTTCCAACCTCAAACACAAAAACACCTCAAACCGTGCACTTTGAAGAATGCTAGGCAAAGAGGGCGGCAAAGTGGCACGGTCACTCCATGCCTAATGGCACGACCGTGCCACCCCACTACATTGCAATTTAGCCTACTTTGAGTTGTGTTCTTAACTTGGTTTGCTTGGGTCCATTCCTCCCTTGTGTTATACATCCCTTCATGCCAAAAAAACCTTTGTTTTCCACTGAGAATCACTTGATTCTAAGCCCCATTCTCCCTCCACATAATTGATGCCTCACAACCGTCATTTTATGTGACCACATTCCTTTGTTTCTCCTTCATGTTATCTTCCTTTTGTTGCTAAGTTAGTTGTATTCTGTTGAACCCTAACTTGGTCATCGGCAGATACATCATATTTGGTATCAGAGCTAAGTCTCATCGTTGGCCTGCTGCATCCTTGCTCCCACAAACAAAATCCAAACACATCCCCCTTAACCTACATCAAGTACTACTATGAGTTTCAGCATGAGTCTTGAAGAAAGATTTGATGCATGCATGAGACAACATGAATTGATGTTCGGATTCAGTTTAGTCTCTCATAAGAAGACTACCCTTGTTGCAAAGATGTTCTAAGTGTCAACGTATTGGTCATTCTACCTCAATCTGCCCCAACAAAGAAGCATACATTTTGGCTCAAGTCTTAGAAGCCAATGAAGAAAAGAATGAGGAAGAAAATGAAGAATCAAATGGTTTCATACTTGAGGAAACTCAAGAAGAGATCATTAAAGAAGAGGCTAGTGAAGAAGAACAATTGGCTTTGAATGAAGTTCTAAGCCAAGTACAAGATGAACCATGCTTCCCACCACTTGAACAACCCTTTAGCAAATGGAGTTCAAGCTCATCACCCCCACCCCACCACCTTGCCCACGCCACCCCCACCCACAAAAATACACTCCCCACAAAATTCTGTCAATCCATCCCAGAACCCTCACAAAAAGCCCCTAACCATGTGTTAAGTGACTTTGAAGAGGAAGTTCGTAGCATGTTTCCCCACTGTCCTTTGTTCATCATTCAAATTCCTAAGGAGAAGAAGAAGAAAGAAGTCTCCAGGAACAAAAGAGACTTATTTTCTTGGCTAATCTTATTCCAACTAGAATTGGATTAAGGAGAGCCCTTATTACTAGCTAGGTTGATTTGAGGACAAATCCTTTTTTTAACAAAGGGAGGATGATGGAGATGTCACCATGCCCTTTGATTTAAAAGAATCAAATCATTTTGGCATCACTAATATGCTGGTTAAAGGTTGTATAATTCAACCAAATTTTGTTTTAGTTGTTTCATTGCAGGACAAAAAGGAAGAATCCAGCACTGACCCTATTTTACAAGCAAAATTCGGCCAACATAAAAATGGTTTAGGCCTGATATTTTTGCATGGATTTCAAGATTAAGTTGTCATCTTTCCAACAAGACAAGTTGCATCCAATTTGGAGTTTACTTGGTCGTTCAAATCAACCATTTACCAAGATGTGTCAAAACTGACCAGCAAACCAGAAACAACTCGGTTTTGATTAATTCACAACTTAAGCTATACTAATGCTTAAGTGATGAATTTATACATTTTTGGAGTCCTCAAGATGTGTGATTTCAGGTCCAAGCATCAATTTCCAATTATGCACACAAGAGGATGAAGAAACAAGGAGTTTTCCAAAACTGGTCTGATCAGGCTCTAATCTGCACGGTTTTAAGTTTGACTTTATTTAGCCCATTTAAACTCACCCTAACCTTGATTTCTTGGTTGGGGGGGGGGATTATAGACATCCTAATGTTACCCCCCATGATTAAAATCACCATCATACTCACTTTTGCTATGCTTAAATGATGCACCAAAACCGGCCAAAAACTGTTCCTAAACCTGGTTTAGTACAAACTAAAGTAAATTAAGCTCCCAGCCATTTTTCTTCACTTGCAAGCTGTTTGGCACGTCCCTCTATGCTGGACACACGTCCGAAGGTGCCTTGGGCTGATTACTACCCAGAGAAGAACAACCAATGAGAGCTAGATTGGTGGCAATGTGTCGCTTGGTCCCTATTGGCCAGCGGTAATGCCTTTTCGGCTGTCCAATGAGAAATAAGCAGCAATCTCAGCATGTTTAAACTTATTTTAAGATTATATTGAGTGTATAATGATGTATTAATAGTTTAGGCATAAATTAGATTTGTATTTTGATGTATTAGATTAAGTTAAGAATGTTGTAAACTAGATTAGTACTATTCAGCTTGTATTAAGTGCCCTAAACCTTTCCTAAGCATTAAGGAAGGGTAGAGATGTATTTTTGCTTGTATGCTAGAGAACTTGGCCTTGTTTGCTGCCTATTAAAGGCACCACACGGCCATGGTGAAGAGACAACCCCTTTGAATGACATAAATCAGATTGAGAGCATTTGTGCTTTCTTCCTTCAAACTCTTACTTGCTTATCCTTGATTAGGCCAATTAAGGTGGTGTTCAAGTGAGTCTTAAGCAAATGTTAAGTGGTGTTTCTGTATCTTAACACTTTGTTTAAGGGCCCTAAACTTAGCTTGGTGGTGTTTCTGTATCCTTGCCTAAGTTTAGTTCTATCCAAACCGATGCTATACTCAAGGTGTTTCAAAGAGGATTAGAGTGGATTTGCTAGCTTTAATTTGAAGTTAGTACCTCTTACTTTGATTCGTCTTTCCATTTCACACGTCCATGACCCTTCCCACATACATGTCCATGCTTAATCCAAGCTAAAGCTACCCCTTTTGGCTTAGCTTCCAACCTCAAACACAAAAACACCTCAAACCGTGCACTTTGAAAAATGATAGGCAAAGAGGGCAGCAAAGTGGCACGGTCACCCCATGCCTAATGGCACGACCGTGCCACCCTACGGTCTTGCAATTTAGCCTACTTTGAGTTGTGTTCTTGACTTGGTTGGCTTGGGTCCATTCCTCGCTTGTGTTATACATCCCTTCCCGCCAAAGAACCTTTGTTTTCCACTTAGAATCACTTGATTCTTTGCCCCATTCTCCCTCCACATACTTGGTGCCTCACAACCATCATTTTATGTGACCACTTTCCTCTGTTTCTCCTTGATGTTATCTTCCTTTGGTTGCTAAGTTAGTTGTATTCTATTGAACCCTAGCTTGGTCATCGACAGATACATCGAAAAAAGAGAGGGAAACACAAAGAATGTGCCGAGATCATTTTGATGGGTGTTTCGTTTTAGAACAATCACCATGGGGGCCAAGGAAGCACTTAGTTGGGTGTTTAGCCTAAGAAGGGGAAGCAAGTACCGTCCCAAGTTTGGGAGCACCATCCCAAGTTTCTCATGCTTCAACCATCAGATTTGAGGACGAATCTCCTTCAACAAGGGGAGTATAATGTATATATGGGTTGATCTCAAGCATCAGATTCGAGGGTGATTCTGAACAATAAATTAAAGGTGCATCTAATGCATTTTAGGAGATTTTATTTCATCTTTTGGGAGGCCCAAGGTGATGTATTTGTCAAGGGAATAGAGGACCCAAGCCAATACACATCAAAAGAGAAGCAAAAAGGAAGATTTTTGCCACGACCACGGTGGCACGGTCGTGCCTTGAAGCACGGCCACACCGTGCCACTATGCTGCCCACAAAGCCGTGGGGAAGGGAATTGAGCACGGTTGAGTGCCCTTGAATGCTACTTCGGTTTTGGCTCTTTTTGGTGAATGGGAAATGATGAAAATGGATGTGTAAGATGGTATTTGAAGTGAGGATGTGAATGGAAGTGGAAGATTATCTAAGTAGAAGTAATTAAGCACTAATCCATGCTAATCACTTCACTAAGCAAATCATAGAGATGAAACTAGAATAGGATATAACTAAACCTGAGATTGGATACAGAATCACCACCAACCTTCAAGCTTATGGCCCTTAATCTTGATTAAGATATAGAATCACCACTTAATCAAGGTTAAGACTCACTTGGACACCACTTAGTTTGGCCTAAACTAAGATAAGCAAGCAAGGATTTAGTTTGAGAGAAAAGCAAAGCTTGTCAAGGTTTTCAAGCTGAAAATTCTGATCCCTTCTCATTCATGGCCGAAAATGGCTATTAATAAGTAAGATTACCTATCAAATAAGTAAGTAGGTGCATCACTTTCCATCCTAAGGAGGAAAAGTGTTAGAACTAATGTAATTACATGATTTAACTACTAATACAACCAGTTACATTACAACATGCTTAACTAATACTTAATACATCAAACTATGCATCTAACCTTTGTCTAGCTTGATTATACAATACTTAACTAGTGTTTAAGTATTAATACACTCAACAAAATGAACAAAGATGCACATGGGGCAGCCGAAATATGCATGGTAGATTGCGGCTAGCCAATAGGAATTAGGCACACAAGGGACACCATCTTCTCTTCCATTGGTTGTTCTTTTCTATGCATTCACCACTCCTAGGTGACCTTGAGGGGCATGCCACGCTTGGGGGGCGTGCATTGCAGCTTGTTTTGAAGGGTTGGTCGGCTGGTTCAATTAGGAGAAAATCGGTTCAAGTGAACTGGGTTCTAGGGGAGCCGGTTCAAGCCGGTTTTTGATGCATTTTGTTTTTGTTGCAAAAATGGTCAAGACTTCAATTTTAAAGGTGGGGGGGTAACTTTAGGATGTGTAGAATCCCCTCCCCCCTCAATAAAATCAAGGTTACAAAAGGATTTTGAGGGTTAATTAACTGAATACTGCAAACCGCACAAAACCGGGACAAAATGTAGTCACTTAGAAAATGACCTTGATCTTCAATCCTTTTGAGGGAATGACTTCAAACTTGTTCTTGGACCTGCAAAACAATATCAAAAGGATTCCAAAAATGGAAAAACGTTAGGGCTAAGCTACAATGTAGCTTAGGAAATCAGATACACAAAACCGGGCACTTTGAAGCTAGTGAACCCATTTGTGCTTGCTTCACTGTCATTTAATAACTGAGCCATCTTCTTCACTTGGGATCTTGTTCTTGGACGTGTAGGAGTTAAATCATTAGGGACAAGATCTTTAGTGGTTAGGTTTCCATCACAAGATGTCCTCTAAAGGTCCCTTTCATATGAATCAAGCTGCAAGTGGATTGGAGGTCATTTGGTCGTTCAAATCAGCCATTAAATCCAAGCTATACATGCTGCCCAGTTTGGTCAGAATGTACCCGGTTTTGCAAGCCTAATTACCCAGGTTTAAAGGGGACTTAAAGGGCTGAAAAATTAATTTTTGGAACCCTTAATATGTCAGCTTCAAGGGCATATAAATATTCATAGGTTAGGTATTCAGCAAATAAGTCAGTAGGAGACTTTTTCTAGAAGCAGCAGAAATTGTCCCAGTTTGTATATAGCTGCACATTTTTGCTCATATCTCTCAAACGGATGCTCCAAATGGCGTCCAAAATAAAGCCCCTAAAATCTGACTTCTTGATATTTCCAACAATCCCTATTGCAGCTAATTTGGCCAACAAACCTAGGAGATATAGCTATTTGAAGTTGCACCTAGTGCACTGAAAAGTGCTGACATAAAGTTAAAGTGCTTTTTCAGCTTTTGTCTTTTGCTTTATGGTCCCCCATGCCTATGAACGTGTAAGAGCTGGTTGGTACTCTCGTTGGAAGCTTGTTGAAGGCCTCCACACTATGAAAGGGAGCCTTGGGCTGTCCAAGATAGGAGGTTGAATGTGTATTCAGATTTGAGTTGTGAAAACTCTCTCAAACTCTCTGTAAAATTCCTAGTGTTGCATCTTGGGTGTTGGCAACTCCAAGTGGGTCTCTAGGTCTTCTTAATTCAACTAAGAAGGTGATTTTAGTTAAAGAAAGAAGATTGCCCAAGTGTGCAAACCAAGGTGGATTGTACATCACCCTTGCTAGTCCACTTGTTCTATCTTAGTTATTGTTTTTCTTTTCATCTTTTCTACTCAACTGCATTCTTGATTCACTTTTGCAAATGTTTTCCTTAGTGACACTTGAATACATCACCAAGTGTGCAAACCAAGGTGGGTTTACATCACCCTTGCTAGTCCACTTGATTTATCTTTGTTCTTGATTGCATTTTCATCTTTCTACCCATTGTATATGTTTTTGTGAGTTTGGACTCCCAAAAATATGCATCATCTTCACTTGATAGAATGTAACCCAAGAAGGTAACTTCATGAGTGAAAAAGGTACACTTCTTAAGGTTACCATATAACTGCTCACGTTCCAGGACATGCATAATCTGAGTGAGATGATCTTGATGTGCTTGTTCATCCTTGGAATAAATAAGAATATCATCAAAGTAGACCACCACGAACTTGCCAATAAACGGTTTGAACACTTGATTCATAAGCCGCATGAATGTACTAGGAGCATTTGAAAGACCAAATGGCATAACAAGCCATTTATATAATCCTCCCTTGGTTTTGAATGCAGTCTTCCACTCATCTCTTTCTCTGATGCGAATCTGGTAGTAGCCACTTCTCAGATCAATCTTTGAAAATACCTTAGAGCCATGCAGTTCATCCAACATATCTTCAAGCCTAGGTATGAGGTACCTATACTTGATAGTGATCTTGTTGATGGCCCTACTGTCCACACACATTCGTTGACTACCATCCTTCTTGGGAACCAATAAAGCAGGCATGGCACATGGGCTATGTGACTCACGTACAAAGCCCTTGGACATCAATTCTTCCACTTGCCTTTGAATTTCCATGGTTTCCTTTGGATTCATTCTGTAAGCTGGCTTATTTGGGAGAATGGATCCTGGGATGAAGTTAATGTGGTGTTGGATATCCCCTTTAGGGGGTAAGCCCGAGGGTATCTCTTCTGGGAATAGATGACAGAATGTTTGGATGAGTGTTTTGGCAAAAGGGTGAGTTGGCATGGGGTTGTCTGGTTCATCTTGTAGGGTTAAGATCCACTCTTTAAAAGCTTTGAATTCATGATTTGAAGCAAATGCTCTGATACCAAATATGGCTAAAAGAAAACCGGTTCTTTAGCACCGGGTTCATGCTTTGCTGCCCGGTTTTTGAGGCTTTTGCTTTCATAGCAAAAACGACCATGGCTGGAATTTTAATGGTGGGGGGGGTAATTTTAGGATGTGTGGAACCCCCCCCTTAAGAAAATCAAGGTTACAAAACGGTTTTGAGGGTTAACCAAGCGAACGTTTCCAACCGTGCAAAATGGAGTAACTTGGGAAATGACCTTGATCTTCAATCCTCTTGAAGTTATGACTTGAAAGTCATGCATGGACCTGCAAAACGACATCAAAAGGATTCCAAAAATGCAAAAATGTTATTCGTAAGCTACAATGTACCTTAGGAAATCGAATGCGCAAACTCGGGCACTTTGAAGCTAGTGAACCTGTTTGTGCTAGCTTCACTCTCTTGTAATAATTGAGCCATTTTCTTCACTTGAGACCTTGTTCTTGGGCGTGTAGGACTTGTATCATCATGGAAAAGATCTTCAGTGGCTAGGATCCCATCATCCTCCCCTTGTTGAAAAGATTTGACCCTCAAATCTTGTGGAGGAATATCGGGGTATAATGGACTCAAACTAACCACATTGAAAGTGGCAGAGACTTCATAGTCACCTGGGAGATCAACCTTATAAGCATTGTCATTAACTCTTTCGAAGACTTCAAATGGACCTTCAGCTCTTGGTAGAAGCTTGTTGTTCCTCTTAGAAGGAAATCTTTCCTTCCTTAGGTGAATCCATACTAAGTCTCCAGGTTGAAATACAATCTTTCTCCTATGCTTGTTGGCGTGTGCTTCATATGCTGCATTGGTCTTTTCAATTCTTACCTTCACTAACTCAAGGAGCTTTTGAATCTCTTTTACTCTTATTGCTGCATCAACATGGGGCTTTTAGTCTTGGGCCCGTGGAGTAAGATCATTAGGACTCAATGGATCAATCCCATGCACCACCTTGAATGGTGAAACACCTGTAGCTTTGGTAGGTGCCCTGTTGTACGCAAACTCAGCATGTCGTAAGAGTAAATCCCAGACTTTAGCATGAGGTTTAATAAATGCCCTTAGAAGATGATGTATCTGCCGATGACCAAGCTAGGGTTCACTAGAATACAACTAACTTAGCAACCAAAGGAAGATAACATCAAGGAGAAACAAGTGAAAATGAACACATTAAATGATGGTTGTGAGGCATCAAGTATGTGAAGGGAGAATGAAAGCTTAGAATAAAGTGATTCTAAGTGATAAAACAAAGAGAACGTGATGTATTCAAGTGTATAACACAAGGGGGGATGCAAGCAAACTATTAACCATCAAGAACACAAGGCACAAAATGGCAAACCCCACGAAATCTATGTGGCACGGGCAGACCGTGCCAATTTTCGGTTTGTAAAAACCGTGAAGAGGAAATGGGCACGGTTTGGGGAGTTTGTCTTGATGCTAGGTCTTTTGAAGGTGTTTTAAGCATGGAAATGGATTTGTAAAGGGTTATGGAAGTGTGGAATTGATGGAGACCTCTCCATCCCCTTTGATTAGAAAGAATCAAATCAATTAGATTATGTTAATATGCTGGCTAAAGGGTGATTAAATCATCCAAGTTTTATTTTAGTTGTTTCATTGCAGGACAGAAGGGAAGATTCCAGCACTGACCCTCTTTTTCAAGCAGCATTTGACAAGCATCCAAATGGTTTATGCCTGATGTTTTTGCATGGATTTCAATTTTAAGATGTCATGTTTCCAACAAGACAAGTTGCATCCAATTTGGAGTTCGTTTGGTCGTTCAAATCAGCCATTTACCAAGATGTGTCAAAACTGTCCAGCAAACCAGAAACAACCCGGTTTTGTTTACTTCATAACTTAAGCTATACTAATGCTTAAGTTATGAATTTATACATTTTTGGAGTCCTCAAGATGTTTAATTTCAGGTCCAAGCATCAAATTCCAATAATGCACACAAGAGGATGAAGGAACAAGGAGTTTTCCAAGAGTGGTCAGATTAGGTTCTAATCTGCGCGGTTTTAAGTTTGAGTTTATTTAACCAGTTTAAACTCACCCTAACCTTGATTTCTTGGTTGGGGGGATTATAGACATCCTAAATTTACCCCCCCCCCCCGTGATTAAAATCACAATCATACTTACTTTTTCTTTGCTTACAAATTGCTACAAAAACCGGACAAAACTGCTCCTAAACCCGGTTCAGTACAAGTTGAAGTATCTTAAGTTCGCAACCATTTTTCTTCACTCAAATGCAGCTTGGCACACCCCTCTATGCTGGGCACACATCCCTAGGCCTTCATTGATTGGTTGCATGGCGAAAAGATGGTCCAATGAGAGCTTGATTGGTGGCAATGTGTTGCTTGCTTCCCATTGGCTAGCCGTAAAGTGGTTTTCTACTTTTGGGCTGACCAATGAGACGAAAGTGAGAAATCTCAGCATGTATTAAGGCTAAGCAAAGTGTGTAATGATGTATTAATAGCTTAGACATAGTTTAGATTTGTATTTCAATGTATTAGATTAAGTTTAGTTAACTTGTAATCTAGTTTAGTACAATTCAGGTTGTAATAGCTTGTAATTAGTGTTAATACCTTTCCTAAGCATGAAGAAAGGTAGTAAGGTGTTTATTTTGCTAGCTGGAAAGGTCGTGGCTGCCTATTTAAGGTACCACATGGCCAAGGCAAAGATATACAACCCTTATTTGAATGATAAAATAAGTTTGAGAGCTTTGTGCTTTCTCTCTTCAAACTCTTACTTGCTTATCCTTAATTAGGCCAATTAAGGTGGTGATCAAGTGAGTCTTAAGCAAATGTTAAGTGGTCTTTCTGCATCTTAACACTTTGTTTAAGGACCCTAAACTTAGCTTGGTGGTGTTTCTGTATCCTTGCCTAAGTTTAGTTCTATCGAAACCGATGCTATTCACAAGGTTGCTTAAGAAGGCTTAATTAAGTTTACTAGCTTGTTTATGAGTTAGTATTTCTTATTTTGGCTTCTCTCCCATTCTCCCTCACTTACAAGCTCCTTCCATGTCCATTCCCGTACACAATCAAAGCCTAGACTTGCACTAAAAAGCCTAGCTTCCACCCCATCTTCCCAAACCCATCCAACCGTGCAAAATGAACTACCCACGGCCTCTTGGACAGCAAAGTGGCATGCTCTGACCGTGCCATAGGGCACGACCGTGCCACACCTAGTCGTGGCCAAAGTTACTTGGTTGGTCTCTTTCTTGGTTGCTTGTTCCCTAATTCCATTCCCCCCTTGTGTTATACATCCCTTCACATTAAAGAGCCATTGTTTTCCCACTTAGAATCACTTGATTCTAAGTTCCATTCTCCCTTCACATACTTGATGCCTCACAACCATCATTTTATGTGTTCCCTTTCACTTGTTTCCCCTTGATGTTATCTACCTTTGATTGCTAAGTTAGTTGTATTCTATTGAACCCTAGCTTGGTCATCGGCAGATACATCAGGAATGGGAAGATGAATCAAAGATAAGAATTACTAACTTAAAATTAAAGCTAGCAAACTCACTTTAACTCACTTGTAGACCTTGAGTGTAAACACTGAATTGGATAGAACTAAACTTAGGCTAGGATACAGAAACACCACCAAGCTAACTTTGGGGCCCTTAAACAAAGTGTTAAGATACAGAAACACCACTTAACATTTGCTTAAGACTCACTTGAACACCACCTTAATTCGCCTAATCAAGGATAAGTGAGCAAGAGTTTGAAGAGAGAAAGCAAAAAGCTCTCAAACTGATTTTTATCATTCAAATAAGGGTTGTATCCTTTGCCTTGGCCATGTGGTACCTTAAATAAGCAGCAAGCAAGGCCTTCCTAGCTAGTACACAAGAAAATAAAACACATCACCCTTTCCTTACTAGGTAGGAAAAGGATTAGGAGTTAATTACAAGCTAATTTGTACTAATCTAGTTTACAAACATCTTAAACTAATCTAATACATTAAAATACAAATCTAACTTATGTCTACGCTTTTAATACATCATTACACATCATGTTTAGCCTTAATACATGCTGGGATTGTTAATAGAGGATGCAAGTTGCAGCCACCTTCTAGAAGATCACTTTGCGGCTGGCCAATAGGAAGCAAGCAACACATTGCCACCAATCTAGCCCTCATTAGTTGTTCTTCTCTAGGTTGTAACCAGCCCTAGGCACCTTGGGATGTGTTCCAAGCATAGAGGGACGTGCCTAGCTGCATTCAAGTGAACAAAACCGGCTGGAGGTTTAAAAAGAACCGGTTCATACAAAACCGGGTTCAGGGGCAGTTTCGTCCGGTTTTTATGCAACTTGTTAAGCATAGCAAAAATGGGTATGATTGTGATTTTAATCATGGGGGGTAACTTTAGGATGTATATAATCCCCCCCAACCATGAAATCAAGGTTAGGGTGAGTTTAAATGGGTTAAATAAACCCAAACTTAAAACCGTGCAGATTAGAGCCTAATCTAACCAGTTTTGGAAAACTCCTTGTTTCTTCATCTTTTGTATGCATAATTGGAAATTAATGCTTGGACCTGAAAGTACACATCTTGAGGATTCCAAAAATGTATAAATTCATCACTTAAGCATTAGTATAGCTTAAGTTATGAATTAATCAAAACCGGGTTGTTTCTGGTTTGTTGGACAGTTTTGACAGATCTTGGTAAATGGCTGATTCGAACGACCAAATGAACTCCAAATTTGATGCAACTTTTCTTGTTGGAAATATGACATCTTAAACTTGAAATCCATGAAAAAAATTCAAGCCTAAACCATTTGGATGCTTGCCTAAGTTTGCTTGCAAAAGAGGGTCAGTGTTGGGTTCTTCCCTTTTGTCCTGCAATGAAACAACTAAAACAAAACTTGGATGATTTAATCACCCTTTAGCCAGCATATTAACATAATCTAATTGATTTGATTCTTTCTAATAAAAGGGGATGGAGAGGTCTCCATCAGAAGAGTACCTAAGGTTCGATTAGATACCTCAGTTTGGCCATCAGTTTTGGGGTGACAAGTAGTACTAAACAATAATTTAGTACCAAGCTTCTTCCATGGAGTAATCCAAAAATGACTTAGAAACTTTGTATCCCTATCTGAAACAATAGACTTAGGAATACCATGTAATCTTGTTACCTCCCTGAAATAGAGCTCGGCAATGTGTGTAGCATCGTTGGTTTTGTTGCATGGAATGAAGTGTGCCATCTTTGAAAATCGATCTACCACCACAAATATTGAGTCCTTGCCTCTTTGAGTCTTTGGTAATCCCAAAATGAAATCCATACTCACATCCACCCATGGTAGAGCTGGTACGGGCAATGGAGTGTATAACCTTACGGTAGAGTATGACTTTTGGCAATTTGGCATGTTCCACATCTTCGAAGGATATCTTGAACATCTTTCTCCATTCTGGGCCAATAATAATGTTCCCTTAGCATGGTCAGGGTCTTGGACTCTCCAAAATGACCTGCTAAAGAACCCCCATGAACCTCCCTGATTAGAAGTTCACGTGTGCTACACTTAGGAATACACAATCGCACTCCTTTGAATAAATAACCATCTTGGACTAGAAAATCTCCCTTGGGGTGTTTTGAACATGCAGCAAAAATATACTCCCAAGGTCTTCATCTTCAGCATATAAACTGATGTATTCTAACTTACCTAAAGCCAAGATTAGCCAAAGGGACAGCAAGTAAGCAAGCAACTTTGGGCGATTAACCGACCTTGGTTTACTCACTTTGGGCGAATTCTTCTTGCTTCAACTAAGTGTAGATTCAAGCAACCTTCCTAGTTGATGGAAGAAGAACCTAGAGACCCACATAAGTTAGCTACAACTTAAGATGCAACACTAGGGATTTTTAGAGAGAAAGGAGGAGAGTTTTCAAACTCAAAGCTTTGATTCTTCAAAAGTGTCTACAAGCAAACCCATTTGGCTGAGTTAAAGCCCTCCCACACGGATTCCCAAGCTTCCAAGAGCAGCCAAGGGAACAAAAGGTACAAGAGGGCATCACATCTAGCTTAACCTAGCCCTTACAAAGTGTACTCCCTACTTATGACACCTCACCATTACTAATGATGCATTTAAATGAGCTGTCAAGCTTCTAATGCTGCTATGATTACTCATTTTTAAGTCAATTTGCAGCAAAGAAACACAAAAAAACAAGAATTACATCAAATTGGATAACAAGCTAAAAACCGATCCAAGAGGAATTAAAACTGTCCTTTCCGTTGGTTAATAGCAACATATGGGGGTGCTTCGTGGACCTTTAAGGCTGATGATTTGATAAATATTTATCTCCTCTTTCATGCCCTAAAGTTTCAAAAATGTTGGAGTTCACTAGGTTACCCAAACGATCCTTGTATTCAGCCTTCGCTGGAATCGTGCCTGCAGTGCATATGCTTCGGTTTTTGGCTCGGTTGACTGACCAAATGAGCTCTGAATTTCCTGCATGAGTACTTTTTGGAAAGCTTAGATCCTAAGCTTTAATTCGGTCATGCGTGCAGGAAATTGTGCCTTCCGACTTGCATTCTATCAGGGAAACAAAACCGGGCCAGAAACTGTTCGAACTGGACAGTTGGTGAAGATCATTGCTCATGAAGTTTCTGACCATGGCTTGCACTTATTTGGCTTCTTTGATGTTTCTGGACCCTTGGGGAAGGGATGGGAGTGAATTAGATGGGTGATGAAGATGGTCCCCATCATACTCCCCGATTTGGTTGGAGTTTGACCTCAAACTTGGAAGTTCTTCTTCTTCCTCATAATAGGGGCTAAGGTCAACCACATTGAAGGTGGCGGAGACTCCATAATCACCGGGAAGGTCCACCTTGTATGCATTTGGACCAATTCTCTCAAGTACCTCAAAAGGGTCGTCCGACCTCGACATAAGCTTGGACTTTCTCTTACTTGGGAACCTCTCCTTCCTTAGATGTATCCAAACCAAGTCCCCGGGCTGAAAATGAACCTCCTTTCTACGCTTGTCGGCAAGTGACTTGGCTTGCTCATTAGATTTCTCAATGCGTTCCCCAACCTTCGCATGAAGCTCTTGTATTTCCTTTGCCCTCTTGTCGGCCTCCCAACTAAACTTGGTTGGATTTGGAATGGGCACCAATTCTAGGGGGGTGCAAGGGTTGTGACCATACACCACTTGAAAGGGGGAGAGGCTTGCGGCCTTGCTTGCTGTACGGTTGAATGCAAACTCGGCATCGCACAACAACTCATCCCATGCTTTTATGTTCTTCTTGACTAGCACCCAAAAGCAAAGTTCCCAAAGTACGGTTGGTTACCTCCGTTTGACAATCCGTTTGGGGGTGACAAGTTGTGCTAAACTTGAGATGGGTGCCTAACTTCCTCCACAAGGTGAGCCAAAAATGACTCAAGAATTTGGTGTCCCGATTCGAGACCATGCTCTTGGTATGCCATGGAGACGCACTATCTCCTTGAAGTAGAGGTTGGCCACATGAGAGGCATCATTGGTAGTATGGCATGCCACAAAATGTGCCATCTTTGAGAACCTATCCACCACAACCATGACGGAGTCCTTTTGCCTTTGAGTCCTTGGAAGCCCGGTGATGAAATCTAGGCTCACATCTTCCCATGGGCCGTGAGGAACCGGAAGAGGGGAATAGAGCCCTTGAGGCCGAAGACGACTTTTAGCAAGTTGGCACACCGAACATCTCCTCACCAAGTGTTCAACATCTTTGGACATGCTGGGCCAATAGTAATGCTCCTTGAGCATGGAGCAAGTCTTCTCTATCCCAAAATGCCCTGCCAATGCTCCTCCATGGAGCTCTTGAATCAAAAGTTCCCTAAACCCACTTTTTGGTATGCAAAACCGGGTCCCTTTGAAGAGGAATCCGTGGTCTAGATGGAACAAACCGTGGGCATGGGATGAACACTTCTCATAAGTGTCCTTGAAATCTTCACCGTTAGCGTACAACCCCTTGACAATCTCAAAACCAAGGACTTTTGATTCCAAGGTAGAGAGTAAGAGGTACCTTCTTGAGATAGCATCCGCTCCCCTGTTGAGTTGCCCCGCCTTGTGGTGGATCACAAAGTTGAATGCTTAAAGGTACTCAACCCACTTTGCATGCCTAGGATTGAGCTTGTGTTGGCCTTGGATGAATTTGAGAGCTTCATGATCCGAATGGAGGATAAACTCTCCTCCCACCAAATAGTGTCTCCTATGTTCCAAAGCCCTCACAATAGCTAGAAACTCTTTGTCATATGTTGAATACATTCTTTTGGCATTATTGAGTTTCTCACTAAAGAAGGCCACGGGCCTCTTCTCTTAAGATAGGACGGCTCCTATCCCCACACCGGAGGCATCACATTCGACCTCAAATACCTTAGAGAAGCTTGGGAGAGCTAAGACCGATGCACCTGTAAGCTTGCAATTGACTTCTTCAAAGGCACGTTGGGCTTGGTCATTCCACTCAAACTTCTTGGCTTTGAGCACCTCGATCATGGGGGCAACCACGGTGCTAAAGTCCCTTACAAATCTCCTATAAAAGGAGGCTAGGCCATGAAAGCTTCTTACTTGTTGGATTGAGGTGGGAACGGGCCAATCCCGGATAGCTTGCACCTTGCTTTCATCCACACGAATTCCATGGGCCGACACAACATATCCCAAAAACACAACTTGAGAAGTAAAGAAGTGACACTTCTCCAAGTTGCCATAGAGCTCTTCTTGAGATAGCACACTCAAGACTTGTTGTAGGTGATATGCATGCTCTTCTTCACTTCTACTATACACCAAGATGTCGTCAAAGTAGACAACAACAAACCTGCCAATGAGATGCTTGAGGACTTGGTTCATGAGCCTCATAAACGTGCTTGGTGCATTAGATAATCCGAATGGCTTCACAAGCCATTCATAAAGGCCTCCTTTGGTTTTGAAGGCGGTTTTCCACTCATCTCCCTCAAATATCCGAATTTGATAGTAGCCACTCCTTAGGTCAATCTTTGAGAAGATAGTGGCTCCATGTAACTCATCAAGAAGATCTTCCAACCGAGGTATGGGATAACGATACTTGATTGTGATTTTGTTGATTGCCCTACTATCCACACACATCCTCATTGAGCCATCCTTTTTGGGAACAAGTAGAGCCGGCACGGCACAAGGGCTAACGCTCTCACGGATCAAGCCCTTAACAAGTAGCTCATCCACTTGCTTTTGCACTTCTCGGGTTTCTTGTGGGTTCATTCGGTAGGCCGGTTTTTTTGGGAGTGTGGCACCGGGGACGATGGAAACCTAGCCACTGAAGATCTTGTCCCTGATGATTCAACTCCTATACATCCAAGAACAAGATCCCAAGTGAAGAAGATGGCTCAATTATTGCAAGATAGTGAAGCAAGCACAAACGGGTTCACTAGCTTCAAAGTGCCCGGTTTTGTGTACCTAATTTCCTAAGCTACGTTGTAGCTTACTGTTGAGTTATTTTGATTAAGTTTTGATGATAACAAATCTAAGTGTAAAAATTTGTCCAAGTAATGTTGCTCCAAACACGATCTCCAAACAGGCCTAACTGGTGTTTTCTTTTGTGTATTAACTGGTTTGCTACATGTGAGAACAAGTCTCGAAAACAGGTTCTACTTGGTGGTTCTATATTAAGAACAACTCGAGTGTAAAAGCATGTTGTTCGTCGACTCTAGCAAGATCAGCTCGATGTAAAGCAATGCAAAGAACAACCCCAGCAAACAAGGTGGCCTTGGTGTTCACAGCAGCTTTACAAATCTTGGACAAGATGACTGGTTCAAAACAAGAAGTCTTGGGTATATAGGTTTTATTTATTTAGACTCTTGTTAATATGCCAATATTGAAAACATCATTTTAAACACCTCTTGAATCGGCAGTTGCGCTAAGCGCTTCAGAACACCAGTTGCGAACAACCCTGCAAGTAGGGTGCCTAGGGTGTTTCTGAACTGAAACGGCTATGCCCGATTATTTTAGAAAAATTTATTTCGGCTGGCCAAAAGCTCTAAAATCCTTTCTTCAAATCCCAGGATAGGATATTTTTGAGATACGAATTATTATTGGAGATTTGCCAAAATTGTTTTGCTAAATATTTTCCAAAAACCAAAAGATCTTTATCACCTATATTTTAGGAAGTGATTTATTCAAATTTCAAAGTTTAGATTTCTGGTTCCTTATTTGAAAGTCTCCACGGCTATTTCAAACGAGAGGATAAGTTTTCATCTTTTAGAAACAAATCCCTTTTATTTTGGAAATTTCTTATCCACTAACCGTTTGGAAAATCCTTTGCTTGGAAATCTCCTTTGATGCCATACTTGGCAGATTCTCAGCAACTTCCTTGGTTTTTTTACCGTTGATCTTCTTGGTTAAAAGCTTAGCTCTTCTCTCCCATTTCATAGACACAATAGATATTGTGAAAACACAGTGTGGTAAAAAAAGGGAAAATTCTGAAAACCCGGTTTTTACTCAAAAGTAAGAAAAGATTTCTTGAGCTTCAATTCGCAAAGAAAAACCGTGACAAGTTGTGTTAATTTGAGTTTTCAAACCATTGGCATAATAGGATCCTCAGTGTACCTTACATCTGCTTAGTGAGAAGCACCCCCAGTAAGGTGTTTTCAACCCTGATCTTGGATCAGAAAAGTGAGTGAGTGGTCCTTAGTCGTGTGGACTTTGGACGTGTCCAATCTGGTGAGATTTGGACGTGGTGTAACCGTTCTTAGGGAAGAAGGTTACGTGGTTGCAAGTTGTAACAAGGTGTGCTACATTTGTAACGAGTTAAGCCCGGTTATAGTAAAGTGGTTAAAAGCCTACACGAGGTAGGTCGTGGTTTTTCACACCTCAGTTGGGCTAGAGGTGTTTTCCACGTAAAAATTGTGTGTGCTTTATTTCCACATTTATCTTGGTGATTTTCGTATTTGCAATATCTGAAAACACCCCCTGCAAACAAGTCAACAGGGTGTTCGTCATCTGAGAACAACCTCTGTCAGGGTGTTTGTTACTTATAACGCGAAAATCAGACACCACAATTCACCCCCCCTCTTGTGGAAGTATACTCATAAATTCAACACTTAGCCCTAACGTTTTTTCATTTTTGGAATCCTTTTGATGTTGTTTTGCAGGTACAAGAAGGAGTTTCAAGTGATACCCTCAAAAGGATTGAAGATCAAGGTCATTTTCCAAGTGCCTCCATTTTGCCCCGGTTTTGCGCGGTTTGCAGTATTCAGTTAATTAACCCACAAAACCCTTTTGTAACCTTGATTTTATTGAGGGGGGGGGGGATTCTACACATCCTAAAGTTACCCCCTCCTTTAAAATTCAAGTCTTGGCCATTTTTGCAACAAGAACAAATTGCACAAAAAACCGGCCCAAACCGGTTCACCTAGAACCCGGTTTTCCCAAAACCGGTTCTCTTCCTCTCCAAGGCCGGCCACCCTATCTCCATAAGCTGCAAGTTGCTCTTTCCCAGCTTGGCACACCCCTCAAGGCCTCTTAGAAGTGATACATGCCTAGAAAAGAACAACCAATGGGAGAAGGATTGGTGTCACCATGTGCTTGCTTGTGATTGGCTTGCCGATTTCTTCTTCTACACATTTCGGTTGCCCCATGTGCTGAGTTTCTTCAATCACAAAAAGTATTAGTGTTAAAAATAAGCTTAAGTATTGTGTAATCAAGCTAGACAAGGATTATATGCTTAGTTTGATGTATTAAGTATTAGTTAAGCATGTTTTGATGTAACCGGTTGTATTAGTAGCTAATTGATGTAATTAGGTTAGTCTTAATACCTTTCCTCCTTAGGAAGGAAAGTGACGCACCTACTTATCTATTTGATAGGTAGTCTTGCTTATTAATAGTTGCTTTCAACCATGAATAACAACATAACTCAGATTTTCAGCTTGAAACACTATGAGAAGCTTTGCTTTTCTCTCTCACAAATCCTTACTTGCCTATCCTTAATTAGGCCAATTAAGGTGGTGTCCAAGTGAGTCTTAACCTTGATTAAGTGGTGTTTCTGTATAATAATCAAGATTAAGGGCCCTAAACTTGAAGGTTGGTGGTAATTCTGTATCCAATCTCAGGTTTAGTTCTATCCTATTCTAGTTTCATCTCTATGATTTGCTTAGTGAAATAATTAGCATGGATTAGTGCTTAATTATTTCTACTTAGCTAATCTTCCACTTCCATTCACTTTGTTACCTCAAATACCAACTTATACATCCTTTTTCAACATTTCCCATTCACCAAAATTACCCAAAACCGAATCAAACCACAAAAGCTTCCAACCGTGCCCTTTTCTCCCTTTACGGTTTTTGTGGACAGCAAAGTGGTACGGTCTGACCGTGCCACCCTTGCCGTGGCCAATTCCTCCCTTTTCCTCTCCCTTTTGATGTGTATTGGCTTGGGTCCTCTATTCCCTTGACATATACATCATATTTGGTATCAGAGCTTCGATTTCTCCATGGCCTTGATTGCCTTTCCACTTCCACAAATCATTCCACTTCCCCTTTCTCACAAATTCAATTTTCTCTTTGGTTTTCCAATCTATTCTACCATGACTTCACCTAGCATGTCATTGGAAGAAAGATTTGAAGCTTTGATGAAGTAGAATGAGTTTTTAGCTAGCCAAATTCGAGAAGATTCACAAAGGAACCAAGAAGTTCAAGCACAAAATGAGTATCTACGAAAGCAATTGGGATCCTTT
>JACYFF010002017.1:27511369-27528634 GCA_017589665.1 Selenicereus undatus | reverse complement strand
TTTGCAGGTACAAGAAGGAGTTTCAAGTCATACCCTCAAAAGGATTGAAGATCAAGGTCATTTTCCAAGTGACTCCATTTAGCCCCGGGTTTGCGCGGTTTGCAGTATTCAGTTAATTAACCCACAAAACCCTTTTGTAACCTTGATTTTATTGAGGGGGGGGTTCTACACATCCTAAAGTTACCCCCCACCTTTAAAATTCAAGTCTTGGCCATTTTTACAACAAGAACAAATTGCACAAAAAACCCGCCCAACCGGTTCACCTAAAACCCGGTTTTCCCAAAACCGATTCTCTTCCTCTCCATGGTCGGCCACCCTATCTCCATAAGCTTTCAGTTGCTCTTTCCCAGCTTGGCAGACCCTTCAAGGCCTCCTAGAAGTGATACATGCCTAGAAAAGAACAACCAATGGGAGAAGGATTGGTGTCACCATGTGCTTGCTTGTGATTGGCTTGTCGATTTCTTCTCCTACACATTTTGGCTGCCCCATGTGCTGAATTTCTTCAATCACAACAAGTATTAGTGTTAAACATAAGCTTACGTATTGTGTAATCAAGCTAGACAAGGATTAGATGCTTAGTTTGATGTATTAAGTATTAGTTAAGCATGTTTTGATGTAACCGGTTGTATTAGTAGCTAATTGATGTAATTAGGTTAGTCTTAATACCTTTCCTCCTTAGGAAGGAAAGTGATGCACCTACTTATCTATTTGATAGGTAGTCTTGCTTATTAATAGTTGCTTTCAGCCATGAATTACAACATAACTCAGATTTTCAGTTTGAAACACTTTGAGAAGCTTTGCTTTTCTCTCTCACAAATCCTTACTTGCTTATCCTTAATTAGGCCAATTAAGGTGGTGTCCAAGTGAGTCTTAACCTTGATTAAGTGGTGTTTCTGTATCTTAATCAAGATTAAGGGCCCGAAACTTGAAGGTTGGTGGTGATTCTGCATCCAATCTCAGGTTTAGTTCTATCCTATTGCAGTTTCATCTCTACGATTTGCTTAGTGAAGTAATTAGCATCGATTAGTGCTTAATTATTTCTACTTAGCTAATCTTCCACTTCCATTCACTTTATTACCTCAAATAACAACTTATACATCCCTTTTCAACATTTCCCATTCACCAAAATAACCCAAAACCGAATCAAACCACAAAAGCTTCCAACCATGCCCTTTTCTTCCTTCACGGTTTTTGTGGACATCAAAGTGGCACGGTCTGACCGTGCCACCCTTGCCATGGCCAATTCCTCCCTTTTCCTCTCCCTTTTGATGTGTATTGGCTTGGGTCCTCTATTCCCTTGACATATACATCAGCTCCTAGTACATTCGTGCGGCTTATGAATCAAGTGTTCAAACCCTTTATTGGCAAGTTCGTGGTGGTCTACTTTGATGATATTCTTATTTATTCCAAGGACGAACGAGCACATCAAGATCATCTCACTCAGATTATGCATGTCCTGGAACGTGAGCAGTTATATGGTAACCTTAAGAAGTGTACCTTTTTCCCTCATGAAGTTACCTTCTTAGGTTACATTGTATCAGGTGAAGGTGTCAAGGTAGATGAAGGGAAGATAGAGCCTATTCGCAGCTGGGCTCAACCACAAAGTGTACATGATGTTCGAAGCTTCCATGGTTTGGCTTCTTTTTACAGGAGATTTATTAGAAGCTTCAGCACCATTATGTCCCCTATGACTGAAGTGCTTAAAGGATCATCATTTCAATGGAATCCTAACGCACAATCTGCCTTTGAAGAAATAAATAAGAAGCTCACTCAAGCACCTATACTTGCATGGCCAAGTTTTGAAAAGGTGTTTGAGGTTGAATGTGATGCATCTGGCGTTGGAATTGGAGGAGTTCTAACTCAAGAAAGTAAACCCATAGCCTTCTTTAGTGAAAAATTCTGTGACTCAAGAAGAAAGTACTCCACATATGACAAGGAATTCTATGCTATCATTCAATGTCTAGAGCATTGGAGTCATTATGTGGTGGCTAGTGAGTTTATACTTCATTCTGATCATGAAGCCTTGAAGTACATCCAAGGTCAACACAAGCTTAACTCACGCCATGCAAAATGGGCTGAGTTCCTTCAGTCATTCCATTTCACCATCAAGCATAAATCAGGAAAGCTGAATCAAGGTGCAGATGCGTTATCTAGAAGGTATCTTCTATTATTTCAATTGGATGCTCTTATTCTTGGCTTTGAGCATCTCAAGAGTTTATGATGGGGACCATCTTCATCACCCATCCAATTCACTCCCATCCATTCCCCAAGGGTCCAACAACATCAAAGAAGCCAAATAAGTGCAATCCATTGTTACAAACTTCATGAGCAATGATCTTCACCAACTGTCCAGTTCGAACAGTTTCTGCCCCAGTTTTGTTTCCCTGATAGAATGCAAGTTTGAAGGCAAAATTTCCTGCACGCATGACCGAATTACAGCTTAGGATCTAAGCTTTCCAACAAGTACTCATGCAGGAAATTTGGAGCTCATTTGGTCAGTCAACCGAGCCAAACCCGAAGCATATGCACTGCAGGCCCGACTCAAGCGAAGGCTGAATACAAGGATCGTTTGGGTAACCTAGTGAACTCCAACATTTTTAAAACTTTAGGGCATGAAAGAGGAGATAAATATTTATCAAATCATCATCCTTAAAGGTCCACGAAACACCCCCATGTGTTTCTATTAACCAGCGGAAAGGACGGTTTTAATTCCTCTTGGACCGATTCTTAGCTTGTTATCCAATTTGATGTAACTCTTGTTTTTTTGTGTTTCTTTGCTGCAAATTGACTTCAAACTGACTAATCCTAGCAGGATTAGAAGCTTGACACCTCATTTAAATGCATCATTAGTAATGGTGAGGTGTCATAAGTAGGGAGTACACTTTGTAAGGGCTAGGTTAAGCTAGATGTGATGCCCTCTTGTACCTTTTGTTCCCTTAGCTACTCTTGGAAGCTTGGGAAGTCGTGTGGGAGGGCTTTAACTCAGCCAAATGGGTTTGCTTGTAGACACTTTTGAAGAATCAAAGCTTTGAGTTTGAAAACTCTCCTCCTTTCTCTCTAAAAATCCCTAGTGTTGCATCTTAAGTTGTGGCTAACTTAAGTGGGTCTCTAGGTTCTTCTTCCATCAACTAGGAAGGTTGCTTGAATCTACACTTAGTTGAAGCAAGAAGAATTCGCCCCAAGTGAGTAAACCAAGGTCGGTTAATCACCCCCTTGCTAACACACTTGTGATCTATCTTGTTCTTGTGTTCTTCACATCCTTGCTTGCTATCCCCTACCCCGTATGCATTCTTGCTTCCCTTTGGCTAATCTTGGCTTTAGGTAAGTTAGAATACATGTAGTGGTATCAGAGCTTTGGCTACACTCTTGGCCAAGCTTCCACCATCCAAACACATCCCAAACACATAGCACCACAAAACAGCCCAAACACAACCACCACAAATTTCCAGCTGTGCTAAGGCAGAAATTCAGCACGGCCACCTCGTGCCATAGTGGCAGGACCGTACCACCTCCAAACACACCCCTCCCAATTCCAGTCAATCAGCACAGTCACCCCGTGCCACCCCACACGACCGTGCCACCTCCACTTCCCCAAAATTCACCTTCAGCCCGTGAGCACGCCCACACTGTGCCACCCCACCCAACCGTGCCACCCTCTCTCCCTCTCAAACACACCATTCCCCACTCTACCAACACCATGTTCACTAGTGCTACCCCTGAGCAAGTGGCCGAGCAAGCCCTTCCGGACAAGGCCGAGCTTGAGGCCCAAGTGAAGTATCTTCGAACTCAACTCGGACAACTTATGCAAGAGAGACAAGAGAACTTGAGAAGCTCTAGGAGCACAAGCAAGCCATTGGAGTCGGAAGCTTCGGATGATGATGGCAATCCATTTGGTGAATATGAAGAAGATGTGTATGCGAGAAGGCCAAGGAAGCACCCTAGACCCCAAGACCGAAGTCACCATGACTTCCGGCTGGATATTCCCGACTTTGAGGGGCAACTTGATCCGGACATCTTCTTGGATTGGCTTCAAACTGTGGAAAGAATCTTCGAATTCAAAGACATACCAGAAGATCGAAAGGTAAAGCTAGTTGCTTTAAAACTTCGCAAGTATGCTTCTATTTGGTGGTCTAATGTGGTAACTAAGAGGGTTAGGAGTGGAAAAGAGAAGATAAGAACTTGGGAGAAGATGAGGTCTAAGTTAAAGTCCAAGTTCCTAGCTCCCCGCTATTTGCAAGATAATTTCCTCAAACTCCACCACCATAAACAAGGGTCCAAAAGTGTAGAAGAATACACTACGGAATTTGAGCGACTATTGTTGAAGTGTGATTTGAAGGAAGATGATGGAAACCCAGCCACTGAAGATCTTGTGCCTAATGATTCAACTCCTATACATCCAAGAACAAGATCCCAAGTGAAGAAGTTGGCTCAGTTATTGCAAGACAGTGAAGCAAGCACAAACGGGTTCACTAGCTTCAAAGTTCCCGGTTTTGTGTATCTGATTTCCTAAGCTACATTGTAGCTTAGCCCTAATGTTTTTCCATTTTTGGAATCCTTTTGATATTGTTTTGCAGGTCCAAGAACGAGTTTCAAGTCATTCCCTCAAAAGGATTGAAGATCAAGGTCATTTTCCAAGTGACTCCATTTTGCCCCGGTTTTGCGCGGTTTGCAGTATTCAGTTAATTAACCCTCAAAACCCTTTTGTAGCCTTGATTTTATTGAGGGGGGGGGATTCTACACATCCTAATGTTACCCCCCCACCTTTAAAATTCATGTCTTGACCACTTTTGCAACAAAAACGAAATGCATCAAAAAACCGGCTTGAACCGACCCTTCCTAGAACCCGATTCACTTGAACAGGTTCTCTACCCTTCAAAAGGCCGGCCACCATTGTAGAAAGTTGATGGGAACTCTTCCCAAGCTTGGCACGCCCCTCAAGCTGCCTTGGAATGAAGAAAACCTAGAGAAGAAGCAACCAATGGAGGAAGGATTGGTGTCACCTTGTGTGCTTGGATATCATTGGCTAGCCGTAAAGTGCATCATGGATTTCGGCTGCCCATGTGCTGAGTTCCTTCAATTTCAGCTTGTATTAGTATTAAACATAAGGTTAAGTATTGTATAATCAAGCTAGGCAAGGGTTAGATGCATAATTTGATGTATTAGTACTAGTTTAAGCACGATGTAATCTTGTTTAGCCTAACCGGTTGTATTAGTAGTTAAATCTTGTAATTAGATTAGTTCTAATACCTTTCCTCCTTAGGAAGGAAACTGTTGCACCTACTTACTCCTTTGATAGGTAGTCTTGCTTATTAATAGCTATTTTCAGCTATGAATGAAGAACAACTGAGAATTTTCAGCTTGAACATTTGAGAAGCTTAGCTTTTCTCTCTCACAAATCCTTGCTTGCTTATCTTTGTTTAGGCCAAATTAAGTGGTGCCCAAGTAAGTCTTAACCTTGATTAAGTGGTGATTCTGTATCTTAATCAACATTAAGGGCCCTAAACTTCAAGGTTGGTGGTGATTCTGTATCTAATCTTAGGTTTAGTTCTATCCTATTCTACTTTCATCTCTATGATTTGCTTAGTGAAGTGATTAGCATGGATTAGTGCTTAATTACTTTTACTTAGATAATCTTCCACTTCCATACACATTCCCACTTCAAATAACCATCTTACACTTCCAATTTCATCATTTCCCATTCACCAAAATAACCCAAAACCGAGTTATACCACAAAGCCCTCCAACCGTGCTTCTTTTCCCTTCTTCATGGTTTCGTGGGCAACATTGTGGCACGGGGTGACCGTGCTTCAAGGCACGACCGTGCCACCTTGGTCGTAGTACAATTCTCCCTTTTCCTTTCCCTTTTGATGTGTATTGGCTTGGGTCCTCTATTCCGTTGACAAATACATCATATTTGGTATCAGAGCTGTGTTTCTCCTAGGCCTGGTACTTCACCCACCTATTCAAACTTCCCTGCTTTCCACCTTCAAACACAATTTAATATGAGTGCTAGCATGAGTGTGGAAGAAAAACTTGATGCTGTTTTGAGAAGTAACCAAGAAATTACCTCTTCAAATCAAGAGTTGAAGACACAGAATGAGTACCTACGAAAGCAACTAGGTGCTTACATCAAGCAAAAGCAAAAGATGAATGAAGAGCCTTCCTTCAATGAGCCACGACTTCCAGAACAAGTACTCAGCCACACACTTGAGTTTTCAAGTGATGAAGAACCTTGGAGAAGGCCATGAAATGAACAAAGAGGACAATCGAACTCTAATGACTTTAGAGTTGAGATTCCGGAGTATGAAGGCAAGCTTGACCCCAAGGAGTTCCTAGAGTGGATGCACACAGTTGAAAGAGTGTTCGAATACAAGGATGTTCTAGAGGACAAGAAGGTCAAATTGGTTGCATTAAGGCTACGTAAGTATGCTTCCTTGTGGTGGACTAATCTTTGTGCTAAACGTGTTAGAGAAAGGAAGTCTAACATTAGAACTTGGGAAAAAATGAAATCTAAGTTGAAAGCTAGATTTCTACCACCTACATATGTGCAAGATTGTTATTCCCAACTTCATAATCTTAACCAAGGCAGTTTAAGTGTTGAGGAGTACACCAGGGAGTTCGAAAAGCTTGTTATTAAATGTGATTTGCAAGAACCTGAAGCGCAAACGATTGTTCGGTATCTAGGAGGACTTGAACCTAGATATTCAAATGTTGTTGAATTACAAGCTTATACTACCTTTGATGAAGTTTGTGTATTAGCTCATCAGGTAGAACAACAAAAGAAAGCTAGACCACCCTTTAAGCCCTCAAACACACGGTCTCCAAACCGGAACCAACCTTTTAACAAGGGGAGTTCCAACCCACCACCAAAACCACAAAATCGCTTTCCCTTGAATCCACAAAGAACCGTAGCACCTGAAAAGGCCCCAGTACCCCCATTTCGTGATGGAGGTCTGCAAGGGAGGGAGGACCCTAGCTATAGACATCCAAGAACACGAAGCAAAAGAAGAGAGCTTCACGGCTCAAAGGTGGCACGGTCGTGCCCCTAGGCACGGGTAGGCCGTGCCACTTTGCTGGTTCATGATGCCGTGTAGTTTCACTTTGCACGGTTGGAGAGGTTTGGATGTATGGCTTGGTGTTAGACTATAAGAGATAGCCTAAACTTTGAATAAATGTGGGAATGGATTGGTGGATGGCTTATTTTGAGGTGGAAGTGATGGAAGTGTTTAAGAAAGTAAGGATAGATGAAGGACACAAGCAGCACTAAAGAGAAAGCTCACGGTTTAAGAGAAACCAAGGCAATCTTAAAGAACTTCAAGTGTTTTAGGATAGTACTAAGCTAGGTGATTAGATAAGCTACACCACTAACCACTAGCTTAGGGCCCTTAATCTTTGATTAGGATAAGATACACCACCTAACCAAGGATTAAGGCTCTCTTTGATCACCACTTAGTTTGGCCAAAAACTAAGATAAGCAAGGAAAGTGTTTAGGGAATTCAAGACACAAAGTCTTTTCTCTCAAACTAAAACTCAAGTATATATTACAAAATGAACTACTAAAGGCTTTGTATAGCCTTCTAATACACACGAATGAGCTTTCCTTCTAGGCTAGGAAAGTCATTAAAACACTTAATACTACTTAGTACATGGTTAAGAACTAATCTAATACAAACCAAAAGTTTAAGGCCTTAAATACAACTTAGCATTAATATAAACCTTTCCTAGGCACTAAGGAGTGTAGATGAGTCAATTTCCTCACTAGGGAGGAAAGCTTGTCACGGCCACACCTCAAAACAGCTGAAAACTTCTTGCTTGACATGTGGTGCTAGGGTGGCCGGTTGTGTGCTTGCAAAATGGAGGCTTCTTACTTGCTCCACGTGTCTCCCTCATGCTTGGATTAGTGGCAGCTCTCCAAGAAGCTCAAACCAAGCTGGTGAATATGCTGTCACATTAAGTAAACCCATTGAGGAAGGAAATCCTCCTTACTAAGCAACCAGGTATATCGGTGTCGGTTTCTGCCCTGACTTGTGACGCATGGTTGACACCTCAAATGTTGAGTATTCTGGGATGCTTTTTATATTTATGGAAACCTGAAGATGTCTAGAATACCCTCCATTGGAATCAAGGCATTTGGACTTCGTTTTCCCCTTGAAAAAGATGAAATGCCCAAACTGTGCAGAACCGGGTTCGAAACAGCACATGACCGAATATCAGCTTTGTTCCCTAACCAAATGAACTCCAAATCTGGTAATTGAAATTTGAAATGAAATCCAACATCTTAATCTTTCCAGGGATGCAAAAATTGGACATTTAAACCTCATGGAAGATTAAGAAATATAATCACCAAAACCGGGTAAAATCTGGGTGTAAACTGTCTTTAGGGCAGCTTGACTTAAACATATGTTTTGGATGACCAAATGAACTCCAATGAGGCTGAAACTTGTTTTATTCAAAATCTAACATCCTAAGGTTTAAGACAACACCAAAATTAAGGATTTAAGTCATCTCAAAATTAGGTGACCATAACCAGATTTCACGGGCTAGTTGCGAAGGTTCCTGGCAGAAGATGCGATTAATTGTCTAGGCTTGTTTCTAATGCTTGGGGATAGCCTAAACATTCTGGAAGTGAGGGATGAACACCTGAACTCCATTCTCCCCTTGTTGAGAAGAATTTTCCCTCAAATTCACCTTGTACTTATTGCCCAAAACCATTCAAAAATGAACTAGGCTGAAAAATTATCAACCATTCAAAGAGTCTTGGTTTAAACTTGGAATTTGTTTCCCTTGCACCAATCATGGGAAACTATTTTGGGTCTTGGTGGAGTTGAATAATAGATGTATGGATAGGGGGTAGATTTGGATTTTGCTTCAAGGGAGCAAAGTGAGCAAGTTTAGGATCCGAACATGAGAGATCCTGGATGGGGGTGAATGGAATGGGTTTGATGGGAATTGATGGGGTAGGGTCTTGCTCATTGTGGATGATTAACATACAAATACGAATATTTGCATGTTGCTCATGCTCTTCTTCATTGAAATCTTGAGAAATCTTCTCCAAGAGAAGCAATTCTCCTTCATCTGCCTTGATTTCAATCTCTTCAAGGTCTTCATCTTGGTTTGCTTCCTCCTTTTCTTCCTCTCTAACTGCTTCCCATTCTGCCAGAGTAATCACCTTTCGACTTGGACAATCAGAAGCAAGATGTCCTAAGCCTTGACACTTATAACACCTTCTTTGGTTTGTGGGATATGGGTTTGGTTGTGGCCTTTGAGAAGCTTTGTTCTTTTGTGGAGTAGGAAGTGGGGGGGCCATGGGTTTATGAACAAGGTTTGGGCTCCCCTTGTTGAATGGTTGTTCTTGAGGAAGGGAAGTGGGAACTTCTTCACGGGTATGGAATCGTGACCTTCTTTGTAGTTCGACTTTGTGAGCTAGGACACAAATCTCATCGAAAGTGGTGAAGGCTTGCAATTCCACAAAATTAGAAATTCTAGGATCAAGCCCTCCTAGGTAACGAACAATGGTTTGTTCTTCTGGTTCATGAATGTCGCATTTGATCTTGAGTTTTTCAAACTCACGAGTATATTCTTCCACATTCATTTTGCCTTGAGTGAGATGATGAAAGAGCATGTAGTTGTCTTGGACATAAGTGGATGGCAAAAATCTTGCCTTCATCTTGGATTTCATCTTGTCCCAAGTATTGATTTTACTCTTCCTCTCTCTACTTCTCTTAGCATTGAGGTTAGTCCACCATAAGGAGGCATATTTCCTTAATCTAACTGCAACCAATTTTACCTTCCTATCATCAGGAATGTCCTTGTATTCAAAGATTCGTTCCACAGTTTGTAACCATTCAAGGAATTCCACTGGGTCAAGCTTACCCTCAAACCAAGGAATTTCAATCTTGAAATCATTTGAATTGAAGGTAGGTCGTACTACTCTTCTTCTCCTCTCAAAAGGTATTTCATCATTAGAATAAGATGATGCATTGCTAGCTTCTTCTTCACCTCTATACTTCGTTCCACTTTGTTCTCCAACTTCAAAGAACTTTTGCTTTTGCTTCATATGACTTCCAAGCCGTTTCCTCAAGTATTCATTCTGAGCTCTGAGTTCTTGATGAGCAACAGACATCTCTTGCATTTGCTTGGTTATAGCTTCAAGCTTGTCTTCTATGGTCATATTGGAACTCATTTTGGAAGTGGAATGGAATGATTTGTGTTTGAGGTTTAGATTTAGAGATGAGCTGGGAATAACGTGTGGTAGGTTCCAACCAAAGATTGAACTTGCTCTGATACCAAAACTGATGGAGGTCTGCAAGGGAGGGAGGACCCTAGCTATAGACTTCAAAGAACACGAAGCAAAAGAAGAGAGCTTCATGGCTCACAGGTGGCATGGTCGTGCCCCTAGGCACGGGTAGGCCGTGCCATTTTGCTGGTTCATGATGCCGTGTAGTTTCACTTTGCACGGTTGGAGAGGTTTGGACGTATGGCTTGGTGTTAGACTATAAGAGATAGCCTAAACCTTGAATAAATGTGGGAATGGATTGGTGGATGGCTTATTTTGAGGTGGAAGTGATGGACGTGTTTAAGAAAGTAAGGATAGATGAAGAACACAAGTAGCACTAAAGAGAAAGCTCACGGTTTAAGAGAAACCAAGGCAATCTTAAAGAACTTCAACTGTTTTAGGATAGTACTAAGCTAGGTGATTAGATAAGATACACCACTAACCACTAGCTTAGGGCCCTTAATCTTTGATTAGGATAAGATACAGCACCTAACCAAGGATTAAGACTCTCTTTGATCACCACTTACTTTGGCCAAAAACTAAGATTAGCAAGGAAAGTGTTTAGGGAATTCAAGACACAAAGTCTTTTCTCTCAAATTAAAACTCAAGTATATATTACAAAATGAAATACTAAAGGCTTTATATAGCCTTCTAATACACACAAATGAGCTTTCCTTCTAGGTTAGGAAAGTCATTAAAACACTTAATACTACTTAGTACATGGTTAAGAGCTAATCTAATACAAACCAAAAGTTTAAGGCCTTAAATACAACTTAGCATTAATATAAACCTTTCCTAGGCATTAAGGAGTGTAGATGAGTCAATTTCCTCAATAGGGAGGAAAGCTTGTCACGGCCACACCTCAAAACAGTTGAAAACGTCTTGCTTGACATGTGGTGCTAGGGTGGCCGGTTGTGTGCTTGCAAAATGGAGGCTTCTTACTTGCTCCACGTGCCTCCCTCATGCTTATCTTAGTGGACGCTCTCAAAGTAGCTCAAAACAAGCTGGTGAATATGCTTTCACATTAAGTAAACCCATTGAGGAAGGAAATCCTCCTTACTAAGCAACCGGGTATATAGGTGTCGGTTTCTGCCCTGACTTGTGACGCATGGTTGACACCTCAAATGTTGAGTATTATGGGATGTTTTTTATATTTATGGAGACCTCAATATGTCTATAATACCCTCCATTTGGAATCAAGGCATTTGGACTTCGTTTGCCCCTTGAAAAAGATGAAATGCCCAAACCGTGCAGAACCGGGTTCAAAACAGCACATGACCGAATATCAGCTTTGTTCCCTAACCAAATGAACTCCAAATCTGGTAATTCGAATTGGAAATGAAATCTAAGATCTTAATCTTTCCATGGATGCAAAAATTGGACATTTAAACCACATGGAAGATTAAGAAATATAATCACGAAAACCGGGTAAAATCTAGGTGTAAACTGTCTTCAGGGCACCTTAACTTAAACATATGTTTTGGATGACCAAATGAACTCCAATGAGGTTGAAACTTGTTTTATTCGAAAGCTAACATCCTAAGGTTCAAGAGAACACCAAAATTAAGGATTTAAGTCATCTCAAAATTAGGTGACCATAACCAGATTTCACGGGCTAGTTGCAAATGTTGCTGGCAGCAAGGTGCGATTAATTGTCTAGGCTTGTTTCTAATGCTTGGGAATAGCCTAAACATTCTGGAAGTGAGGGATGACCACCAGACCTCCATCATTTCGTCCAAATCCAAACCCCATGGCCAATAGAAGATGTTTTAAATGTCAAGGTCTTGGTCATATTGCTTCTGAATGTCCAAACATAAAGGTTATTACTTTGGCTGAATGGACAAATGTCAAGGAGAACTTTGAAGAAGAGGAGCACGAAAATGAAAGTGAATCTGAGCCTGAAGAAGTTCATGAAGAAGTCATTGAAGAAGCTGATGAAGGAAAACTCTTGGTCTTAAGGAGAGTTCTTAGCAATCAAAAAGGGGTTAAAGATGAACAAAGAGAGAACATATTTCATACAAGGTGTACCTCCTAAGGTAAAATATGCTCTTTGATCATTGATGGTGGTAGTTGTTCTAATCTTGTTTCTCTGAGTATGATTGAGAAACTAGGGCTGCAAACAATGACTCATCCACATCCTTACAACATAAAGTGGTTCAATCAAAGCAAGGGCATTCAGGTGAATTCTCGCTGTTTGGTTTAATTTTCCATTGGAAAAAATTATAAAGATGAGTTATGGTGTGATGTTATTCCTATGGATGCATGTCATATTCTGTTGGGAAGACCGTGGTTGTATGACCGTAGAGTTATGCATAATGGTTGTCTAAACACATATTCATTTACTAAGGATGACAAGAAAATCACATTAGCCCCTTTAGCCCCATCCAAACTCCATGAAAAGCCCCCACAAAATAAGCCCAAACACAGTGAGTGTTTACTAGCCTTGAATGAGTCAGTTTTAAAGGCTTCACAACATGAGTTCAAAGCCTTTAAAGAGTGGATTTTGAGCATCCAAGAGGAATCTAACAATCTATTGCCCACTCACCCCGTTGCAAGAGCACTCCTTGAAAAATTCTGTCATTTATTCCCTGAAGAGATTCTCACGGGTTTACCTCCAAAAAGAGACATTCAACACCACATTGATCTTATCCCAGGATCCATCCTACCTAACAAGCCTGCATATAGGATGAACCCAAAGGATACTAATGAGATTGAAAGACAGGTTGCAGAATTGCAGGAAAAGGGCTTGATTCGTGAGTCTTTGAGTCCATGTGCAGTTCCAGCTCTTTTGGTGCCTAAGAAAGATGGAGGAATGCGAATGTGTCTTGATAGCAGGGCCATTAACAAAATTACTATCAAGTACAGGTACCCCATACCAAGACTTGAAGATATGCTAGATGAGTTACATGGCTCCAGGATATTCTCAAAGATTGATATTCGAAGTGGTTACTACCAGATCAGAATCAGAGAATGTGATGAATGGAAGACAACATTCAAAACCAAAGGTGGTCTTTATGAATGGTTGGTAATGCCTTTTGGTCTTTCTAATGCACCTAGTACTTTTATGAGGTTGATGAACCAAGTGTTTAGACCTTATATTAGCAAGTCTGTGGTAGTCTACTTTGATGATATTTTGGTGTATTCTAAGAATGAGCATGAACATCAAGATCATCTAACTCAAGTGATGCTTGTCTTAGAACGTGAGAAACTATTTGGTAACCTTAAGAAGTGTTCTTTATTACTCCAGAAGTTACATTTCGTGGTTATATTGTGACTGAAGATGGTATAAAGGTAGATGAAGGTAAGGTAGAAGCCATTTGTTCTTGGCCTATACCTAAGAGTGTTCATGATGTTAGAGCTTTCCATGGTTTAGCTTCTTTCTACAAGAGATTTATTCGGAATTTCAGCACTATTATGGCTCCCATGACTGAAGTTATCAAAGGCACATCCTTCATGTGGAATCCAAAAGCTCAATCTGCCTTTGAAGATGTCAAAGCTAAACTTACTCAAGCACCGGTATTATCTTTGCCTTGCTTTAGTAAAGTTTTTGAAGTTGAATGTGATGCCTCTGGTGTGGGCATTGGTGGAGTTCTTGCACAACAAGGTGAACCTCTAGCCTTCTTTAGTGAGAAGTTATGTGAACAAAGAAGAAAATACTCCACTTATGATAAAGAGTTTTATGCTATTGTGAGATGTTTAGAGCATTGGAATCATTATCTTATTGCAAGTGAGTTTATCTTACATTTTGACCATGAAGCATTGAAGTATATACAAGGCCAGCATAAATTAAACTCCAGGTATGCGAAGTGGGTTGAGTTTATGCAATCATATCATTTTACTATCAAGCACAAGTCATGTAAACTCAATCAAGGTGCAGATGCTCTATCCAGGAGATATCTCTTATTATTCCAGTTAGATGCTTGTGTACTTGGTTTTGAGCATCTACAGGTATTATATGCTGAAGATGAAGACTTTGGGGCATTATATGCTGCTTGTTCAAAACACCCCAAAGGGGATTTCCATGTTCAAGAAGGTTTTCTGTTTAAGGGTACTCGGCTATGTTTTCCTAACTGCAGTACAAGAGAATTGCTGATTCGAGAAGTCCATGGACGATCCTTAGTTGGACATTATGGTGAGAATAAAACTGTTATTATGCTAAGGGAACACTATTTTTGGCCAGGTATGGAACGAGATGTGCAGGACATTCTGAAGAGGTGTGGAACATGTCAAGCTACAAAGAGTCATTCGCTACCTCAAGGCTTATATACTCCATTGCCCGTACCAACACTACCATGGGAAGATGTGAGTATGGATTTTATTCTGGGTCTACCAAGAACTCCAAGAGACAAGGATTCTATATTTGTGGTGGTAGACAGGTTTTCAAAGATGGCACATTTCATCCCCTGCAGCAAGACTAATGATGCTACCCATATTGCCGAGCTCTATTTCAAGGAAGTGACAAGATTGCATGGTATTCCTAAAACCATTGTTTCTGATAGGGATACTAAGTTTTTTAGTCATTTTTGGATTACTCTTTGGAAGAAACTAGGTACTAAGTTGCTGTATAGTACCACTTGTCACCCCCAGACCGATGGCCAGACTGAGGTAACTAATCGAACCCTTGGTACTCTTTTAAGGGCTTTGATTAAACCTCTTTCTAAGGCTTGGGATTTACTCTTGTCACATGCTGAATTTGCTAATGACAAAGCTCCTAGTTAGGCTACAGGTCTTTCGCCCTTCAAGGTGGTATATGGGATTGATCCATTGAGTCCCATTGACCTTACTCGACGGCCACAAGACTACAAGCCTCATATTGATGCAGCAGCAAGGGTAAAAGAGATTCAGAAACTCCATGAGTTGGTAAAGGTAAAGATTGAGAAGACCAATACTACATATGAATCCCATGCCAACAAGCATAGGAGAAAGATTGTATTTCAACCTGGAGCCTTAGTATGGATTCACTCAAGGAAGGAGAGATTCCCTTCTAAAAGGAATAATAAGCTCAAGCCCCGAGCTGATGGTCCATTTGAAGTCTTGGAACGAGTCAATGATAATGCTTATAAGGTTGATTTACCAGGTGAATATGAAGTCTCTGCCACTTTCAACATGGCTGATTTGGGCCCATATTATTCAGATGCTTCCCCACCAGATTTTAGGGTCAAATCTTTTCAACAAGAGGAGGATGATGGAAACCTAGCCACGGAAGATCTTGTCCCTAATGATTCAACTCCTATACATCCAAGAACAAGATCCCAAGTGAAGAAGTTGGCTCAGTTATTGCAAGACAGTGAAGCAAGCACAAACGGGTTCACTAGCTTGAAAGTGCCCGGTTTTGTGTATCTGATTTCCTAAGCTACATTGTAGCTTAGCCCTAACGTTTTTCCATTTTTCGAATGCTTTTGATATTGTTTTGCAGGTCCAAGAACGAGTTTCAAGTCATTCCCTCAAAAGGATTGAAGATCAAGGTCATTTTCCAAGTGAATCCATTTTTCCCCGGTTTTGCGCGGTTTACAGTATTCAGTTAATTAACCCTCAAAAACCTTTTGTAACCGTGATTTTATTGAGGGGGGGGGGATTCTACACATCCTAAAGTTACCCCCCACCTTTAAAATTCAAGTCTCGACCACTTTTGCAACAAAAATGAAATGCATCAAAAAACAGGCTTGAACCGGCCCTTCCTAGAACCCGGATCACTTGAACCGGTTCTCTACCCTTCAAAAGGCCGGCCACCCTTCTAGAAAGTTGATGAGCACTCTTCCCAAGCTTGGTACACCCCTCAAGCTGCCTTGGATTGAAGAAAACCTAGAGAAGAAGCAACCAATGGAGGAAGGATTTGTGTCACCTTGTGTGCTTGGATATCATTGGCTAGCCGTAAAGTGCATCATGGATTTCGGCTGGCCATGTGCTGAGTTCCTTCAATTTCAGCTTGTATTAGTATTAAACATAAGGTTAAGTATTGTATAATCAAGCTAGGCAATGGTTAGATGCATAATTTGATGTATTAGTACTAGTTTAAGCATGATGTAATCTTGTTTAGCCTAACCATTTGTATTAGTAGTTAAATCATGTAATTAGATTAGTTCTAATACCTTTCCTCCTTAGGAAGGAAACTGATGCACCTACTTACTCATTTGATAGGTATTCTTGCTTATTAATAGCTATTTTCAGCCATGAATGAAGAACAACTCAGAATTTTCTGCTTGAACATTTGAGAAGCTTAGCTTTTCTCTCTCACAAATCCTTGCTTGCTTATCTTAGTTTAGGCCAAACTAAGTGGTGTCCAAGTAAGTCTTAACCTTGATTAAGTGGTGATTCTGTATCTTAATCAAGATTAAGGGCCCTAAACTTGAAGGTTGGTGGTGATTCTGTATCTAATCTCAGGTTTAGTTCTATCCTATTCTACTTTCATCTCTATGATTTGCTTAGTGAAGTAATTAGCATGGACTAGTGCTTAATTACTTTTACATAGCTAATCTTCCACTTCCATACACATTCCCAGTTCAAATAACCATCTTACACTTCCAATTTCATCATTTCCCATTCACCAAAATAACCCAAAACCGAGTTATACCACAAAGCCCTCCAACCGTGCTTATTTTCCCTTCTTCACGGTTTCGTGGGAAGCATTGTGGCACGGGGTGACCGTGCTTCAAGGAACGACTGTGCCACCTTGGCCGTAGTATAATTCTCCCTTTTCCTTTCCCTTTTGATGTGTATTGGCTTGGGTCCTCTATTCCCTTGACAAATACATCAGAAGATGAATCACAAACTTTGATTCGGTATTTGAGTGGTTTAAATGATGAGATTGCACATGTGGTGGAACTCCATCCCTATTCCTCCTTGGATGAGCTTAGTTTGTTGGCTCATAAGGTGGAATTGCAAAAGAGAGTCAAAGGCAAGAACATGGCTCCCAAACCTACCCTACGCCTATACCCCTTGTAGAAACCCCCTTACCCCCCTCACAAATCAACCCCTAGCCCAAACACAAG
>JACYFF010002017.1:27492986-27510969 GCA_017589665.1 Selenicereus undatus | reverse complement strand
TCAGGTACACAAAACCGGGCACTTTGAAGCTAGTGAACCCGTTTGTGGTTGCTTCACTATCTTGCAATAATTGAGCCATCTTCTTCACTTGGGATCTTGTTCTTGGACGTATAGGAGTTGAATCATCAGGGACAAGATCATCAGTGGCTAGGTTTGCATCAGGAGCATTTGAAAGACCAAATGGCATAACAAGCCATTCATGTAATCCTCTCTTGGTTTTCAATGCAGTCTTCCACTCATCTCTTTCTCTGATGCGAATCTGGTAGTAGCCACTTCTCACATCATTCTTTGAAAACACCTTAGAGCCATGCATTTCGTCCAACATATCTTGAAGCCTAGGTGTGGGGTACCTATACTTGATTGTGATCTTGTTGATGGCCCTACTGTCCACACACATTCGTTGACTAGCATCCTTCTTGGGAACCAATAAAGCAGGCACGGCACATGGGCTAAGTGACTCACGTACAAGGCCCTTGGACATCAATTCTTCCACTTGCCTTTGAATTTCCATGGTTTCCTTTGGATTCATTCTGTAAGCTGGCTTATTTGGGAGAATGGATCCTGGGATGAGGTCAATGTGGTGTTGGACATCCCGTTTAGGGGGTAAGCCCGAGGGTATCTCTTCTGGGAATAGATGATAGAATGTTTGGATGAGTGTTTTTGCAAAAGGGTGAGTTGGCATGGGGTTGTCTGGTTCATCTTGTAGGGTTAAGATCCTGAAACAGATGTCATGCCTACACAAGTCCAAGAGGACTCACAACTCCTCCTTCATGCTCACAAGCTACATCAAAGGGGACTTGGCCCTTGTGCGGTTTTGGAACTCCAATTCCAAACTCATCCCGAACCATTGGGACAAGTGACACACCTATTTTGGGAAGGTCAAGAGGCCTTCGAAATGGTTTGGGCCATCAAAATGAAGTCAAACCCTCGGAAATAATAAAAGAAGTCAAAACAGCAAATGGCACTCTAACGGCAAGGTTACCCAGTTTTTAACCCGGTTTTGTGGGCTTAATTAACCATGCTTAGAATTGGTTTAATTTGATGAAAACCCACTTTTTAGGAACCTTCTTATGTCAGCTAAAAGGGCATAAAAAGAGTTCTAAGCCAAAGCAATAGGTCATGGGTCAAGTGGAGTCATTTCCAGCATGCTGCAGTTTCTGCCCAGCCTGTACCACCTTGCACACTTTGGCTCATATCTCCCAAACGGCTGATCCACATTACCTGCACGAGGGGGCTCCTGAAAGCTGAATTGTAAAGCTTTCCAACAAGTCCTTTTTCTGCGCATTTGGCCAACAAACCTAGGAGATATAGCCTTTTAAAGTTGACCTATGTAAACTGAAAAGTGCAGACATAAAGTAAAAAGCACTTTTCAGCTTTTGTTTGTTACTTTTTGGTTCCCTTCTTTTCTTTATGGTCGACCAAGGCCTTGTTTTGCTGCATTTGAAGCCTTGTGAAGCTCTCCTATATAAGGGGAAGCCTTAGGAAGTAGAAAGGGTTGTTGAATATTTATGCAAAGAAGCTTATGCTTTCATTCTCTTTCAAAAATCTTAAGTTCTCTTTATCCTTTTTGCAAAGGTGGTGAGTCTTGAGTGGAATCCTTTATAGAGTTGTTGGTGGCATTGCCTTTACGCAATTCTTGGTGGATGCTTAGGCTTGATTGGTGGCTTAGCCTTTATATCAAGTCATATCTTTCATCAAAGTGGAAATTTGCAACTAAACTCAAGCAATCTACTTCCGGCCCATTAGCACACGCTCCAGTTGGTATCAGAGCTAATCCAGGTTGGGGTTCTTGAGTTTATATCACATTTCCTAGCTTTGGTTTCATCCTTGCCAAGTTTTCATTCACCGTTGTTATGAAAACTATAGTGGATCTACACCCTTCCTAGTTTGAGCTCCATAAAAACACACTTGACCAAACACTTTGCCAAACTCACAAACCCCTTTAACCACACTTCCTTTTCCCAAAATACCCCCTTTAACCCCCACAAAAAAGCCAAACACAAACCCCCACCAAAACCCCCCTCAAAATCACGTTTTCACCCAACCGTTCAACAAGGAAGAAAAGTGGCATGGGCACCCCGTGCCACTAAGCACGACCGTGTCACCCCTCTTTTCCTCCAGAACATTGGCACGGCCACCCCGTGCCCCCCTAGCACGCCCGTGCCACCTCCTTTCCGAGCCTTAACCTCTCCTCTTCTCCTTTCCCACCTTTCACCATGTCTCATAAAGAAGATCCCTCAACCAATTCCCCCTAATTGGCAAGGGTACCAAGGGGTATGAGCCTAGAACAAGCTCATATCATGAGGCAAGACAATGCCATTCTAGCCTTGCACCAAAGTGTGAAGCAACTTAGTAGGCAACTTGAGGAAATGACCAACCAATTTATGGCCTTCCAAAGAGGCCAAAGGACTCGAGAGCCTATTGATGATGAAGATGAACATGGTTTCTCTAGTGACTCTAGCATGGGAAGCAATCCAAGAAGGGGAGGTAGAAGACCTCCTATGGATGAGTTTAGGGACATCAAAGTGGAGCCCCCGGAGTTCAATGGCAACTTGAAACCCGATGAGTTCCTTGAATGGGTCCAAGCCTTGGACCGAATCTTTGAAGCTAAAGGCTATGATGATGAGAAGAGCTTCAAGATTGCTATTGTCAAACTTACAAGGTATGCCTCCTTGTGGTTTGAAAATGTCAAGAAGCAAATGGTTAGAGAAGGAAGTAGGAAGATCAATTCTTGGGAAAAGCTTAAGTCTCTTATGAACAAGAGATTTCTCCCTGAAAGCTATAAGCAAGACATCTACAAACGGTTATTCTCACTTAAGCAAAACAACATGAGTGTGGGTGAGTACATGAGGGAATTTGAGCAACTCCTATTGAGGGGAGGCATCCATGAGCCCCAAGAGCAAACCGTGGCTAGGTTTCTCAATGGGTTGAGCCCTCTTATTGCAAGGAAGGTGGAACTTCAAGCATGTTTCACCTTGGATGATGTCTTCAAACAAGCTCTCAAAGTTGAAAAGAGGAAGAAAGAAAAGAAGGTCTTCACCAAACCATTCTCAAGGGAGCAAGTAAGTTCAAAGCCCCCATTCAACCCCTTCTTTCGTCCCAAACCCGAGGGCACTTCACGGGTTGATAAGGGCAAGACCGTGGCACTTCCTACACTAAAAGAATTGCCTAAGACACTTAAAGGCAAGAAGTGCTTTAAATGTCAAGGGTATGGTCACTTCCAATACGATTGCCCCAACCGAAGGGTTATGACCATCCAAGAAGTTGAGGAAGTAGATGCCCTATTGATGCCAACTCCAGAGGAAGCTCATGAGGATGAATCGAACTCCATGGAAGAAGAGACTCAACTTGAAGCCGATGAAGGTGAGTTACTTGTCTTGAGGAGGGTTTTACACACCCAAGACACTCCTTATGACAAGACTCAAAGGGACATGATCTTTCACTCCCGGTGCACCATTCAAGAAAAGGTTTGCAACTTGATTATTGATGGAGGAAGTTGCACCAATGTGGCCCCTACCACACTTATTGAGAAGCTTGGCATTCCTGCCATTTCACATCCCAAGCCTTATTCTCTCAAATGGCTCAATGATGGAGGCGACATTAAGGTAACTAAGCAAGCACTCATCTCTTTTTCAATTGGTAAAAAGTATAGAGATAATGTGCTTTGTGATGTGGTACCCATGAGTGCATGCCATATACTCTTGGGTAGGCCTTGGCAATTTGATGGACATGTTGTGCATGATGGGTTCAAGAACACTTATTCATTGGTCATTGAAAAAGAGAAGATAGTCTTAAACCCATTACCTCAAAAACAAATCCACAAATCAAAACCCGGGGTGGGAAGTGAGAAAAAGAGAGACCTGCTCATGTTGAGTGAAACACGGGTTGAGAGAGCTTTGAGCAAGGGTAAGCAAGTCCTAGCTTTACTCATGCTTAAAAGCAACAAAAGTGAGGAAGTGACTCCTTTACATCCAAAAATCATCCCCCTCATCTCACAATACAAAGATGTCTTCCAACAAGAACTATCCCCCGGCCTACCTCCAATTAGAGGCATTGAGCACCAAATTGACCTCCATCCGGGTGCCCCACTTCCAAACAAAGCGGCCTATAGATGCAACCCTCAAGAGACCAAAGAACTTCAAAGCTGATGCAGATGTCACCATTCCCTTTGATTTAAAAGAATCAAATCAATTTGGCATTACTAATATGCTGGTTAAAGGTTGTATAATTCAACCAAATTTTGTTTTAGTTGTTTCATTGCAGGACAAAAGGGAAGATTCCAGCACTGACCCTCTTTTGCAAGCAGAATTCAACAAGCATCCAAATGGTTTATACCTAATGTTTTTCATGGATTTCAAGTTTAAGATGTCATCTTTCCAACAAGACAAGTTGCATCCAATTTGGAGTTCATTTGGTCGTTCAAAGCATCCATTTACCAAGATGTGTCAAAACTGTCCAGCAAACCAGAAACAACCCGGTTTTGTTTAAATCATACCTTAAGCTATACTAATGCTTAAGTAATGAATTTATACATTTTGTGAGTCCTCAATATGTGTAATTTCAGGTCCAAGCATCAAATTCCAATAATGCACAAAAGAGGATGAAGAAACAAGGAGTTTTCCGAAACTGGTCAGATTAGGCTCTAATCTGCGCGGTTTTAAGTTTGAGTTTATTTAACCCATTTAAACTCACCCTAACCTTGATTTCTTGGTTGGGGGGGATTATGGACATCCTAAAGTTACCCCCCCATGATTAAAATCACAATCATACTCACTTTTGCTTTGCTTTCAAATTGCTACAAAAACCGGACAAAACTGCCCCTAATCCCGGTTTTGTACAAGCTGAAGTATCTTAAGTTCCCAGCCATCTTTCTTCACTCAAATGCAGCTTGGCACGCCCCTCTATGCTGGCCACACATCCCAAGGCCTTCATTGATTGGTTGCATGGCCAAAATATGGTCCAATGAGAGCTTGATTGGTGGCAGTGTGTTGCTTGGTTCCCATTGGCTAGCCGTAAAGTGGTTTTCTACTTTTGGGCTGACGAATGAGATGAAAGTGAGAAATCTCAGCATGTATTAAGGATAAGCATAGTGTGTAATGATGTATTAAAATCTTAGACATAGTTTAGATTTGTATTTTAATGTATTAGATTAAGTTTAGTTAACTTGTAATCTAGTTTAGTACAAATCAGGTTGTAATAGCTTGTATTAGTGCTCTAAACCTTTCCTAAGCATTAAGGAATGTTAGAAGTGTACTTTTGCTTGTTTACTAGCTTGCCTTGGCTTCCTATTAAAGCATCCCCATGGCATAGCTTGTAATGTAACCCTTGATGAATTAAAGAAAACTCAAAGTTGAGAGCATTGGCTCCTTCTTGGTGCTTAGGCACTAACCTCAAATACTTAGCTTGCTTATCTTAGTTTAGGCCAAACTAAGTGGTGATCAAGTGAAGTCTTAAGCTTTGGTTAAGCGGTGTTTCTGTATCTTAATCAAACTTAAGGGCACTAAACTCAAGGATTGGTGGTGTTTCTGTATCCTTTCCAAGAGTTTAGATCTATCCTTTGATTGTATTACTCAAGGCTTTCCTAAGAGGATTAAAGTGGATTAGCTAGCTTTAATTTGAAGTTAGTAAATCTTATCTTTGATTCATCTTCCCATTCCACACTTCCATATCCCCTTTATAAATCCATTTCCATGCTTAAAACACCTTCAAAAGACCTAGCATCAAACTAAACTTTCAAACTCCCCAAATCGTGCACAACTCCTCCTCTCGGTTTTGACCAATCGAAATTTGGCACGGTCAGCCCGTGCCATTAGGCACGATCGTGCCACATAGGATTCATGGGATTTGCCCTTTTATGCCTTGTGTTCTTGAAGGTTGTTAGTTTGGTTGCATTCCCCCTTGTGATATACATCACTTCACGTCAAAGAGCCATTGTTTTCCCACTTAGAATCACTTGATTCTAAGCTTCCATTCTCCCTCTACATACTTGATGCCTCACAACCATCATTTTATGTGACCACTTTCCCTTATTTTCCCCTTGATGTTCTCTACCTTTGGTTGCTGAGTTAGTTGTATTCTATTGAACCCTAGCTTGGTCATCGACAGATACATCAAAAGGCAAGTTAATGAGCTCTTTGCTAGAGGTTATGTGAAAGAGAGCATGAGTCCTTGTTTGGTCCCGGCTTTGTTAGTGCCCAAGAAGGATGGATCTTACCGCATGTGTGTGGATAGTAGAGCCATCAACAACATTACAATCAAGTATAGGTACCCCATACCTAGACTTGATGACATGCTTGATGAGCTCCATGGCTCTTCCATCTTCTCCAAAATTGATCTAAGGAGTGGATATCACCAAATTCGCATGAGGGAAGGTGATGAGTGGAAAACGGCCTTCAAGACCAAGGGTGGGCTTTATAAGTGGCTAGTGATGCCCTTTGGCCTCTCTAACGCCCCTAGCACTTTCATGAGATTGATGAGTGAGGTCTTGAGACCTTTTATTGGGAAATTTGTGCTGGTCTACTTTGATGATATCCTCATTTATTCAAAGAATCAAAAAGATCATCTACATCACTTGGAAGAAGTCTTCATGGTTCTAAGAGCTCAAAAGCTCTTTGGCAAGCTTGAAAAGTGTGAGTTCTTTACACCCCAAGTCACCTTTTTGGGGTATGTTGTTTCTAGTGATGGCATCTCCATGGACCAAGGCAAAGTGGAAGCTATCAAGTCATGGCCAACTCCCACCACCATCACCGAGGTTAGGAGCTTCCATGGCTTGGCATCTTTTTATAGGAGATTCATCAAGGGGTTTAGCACCCTCACGACCCCCATCACCGAATGCATGAAGAAAGGTTCTTTTGAGTGGACTAAGGCCGCCCATTGTGCCTTTGAGAAACTCAAGTCCAAGCCATATGAGGCCCCGGTGTTAGCCCTTCCCGACTTCAACAAGCTCTTTGAAGTTGATTGTGATGCAAGTGGAGTTGGTATAGGGGCTGTCCTTATGCAAGATCTACGCCCCATTCCCTACTTTAGTGAGAAGCTCAACAGTTCAAGGAAGAACTACTCAACATATGACAAGGAGTTCTATGCATTGGTGAGAGCTCTTGATCATTGGTCTCATTACTTAAGACCAAAGCAATTTGTACTCTATTCGGACCATGAGGCTTTGAAGTACTTGAATGGCCAACACAAGCTCAATCCAAGGCATGCTAAATGGGTTGAGTTCATGCAAAGTTTCTCATTTGTGGCCAAACATAAGAAGGGGAGTACCAATGTGGTTGCGGATGCGCTTTCAAGGCGGCATTCTCTACTAGTCGGGATGGAAGCAACGGTCCTTGGCTTGCAATTTATCCGTGATCAATACAAAGAAGATGATTCGAACCCTACCTCAATGATCAAGAGGGCAACAAGCAAGGCCCTTATATTCTTCAAGAGGGCTTCTTATTCAAAGGCAACAAGCTAGGCCCTACCTCAATGACCTTGATCTTCAATCCTTCTGAGGGAATGACTGGAAACTCGTTCATGGACATGCAAACCAATATCAAAAGGATTCCAAAAATGGAAAAATTATAGGGCTAAGCTAAAATGTAGCTTAGGAAATCAGATGCACAAAACTGGGGACTTTGAAGCTAGTGAACCCGTTTGTGCTAGCTCCACTTTCTTGTAATAACTAATCCATCTTCTTCACTTGGGATCTTGTTCTTGGACGTGGGGGAGTTGTATCATTATGGACAAGATCTTCAGTGGCTAGGATTCCATCAATTGTTGACGTTCAAGGACATGCATAATCTGAGTGAGATGATCTTGATGTGCTTGCTCGTCCTTGGAATAGATTAGAATATCATCAAAGTAGACCACTTGATGGAATCCTACCTAGCTAAGACCAAGTTCAAGATGATTCAAGTCCCACATGTCCAAGAACAATGTCCCAAGTGAAGAGAATGGCTCACACTTTGCAACAAGAGCAAGCTAGCACAAACGGGTTAACCGGCTACAAGATTCCCGGTTTTGTGCATTTGAATTCTTAAGCTACATTGTAGCTTAAGTGTAATATTTTTGCATTTTTGGAATCCTTTTCATGTTGTCTTGCAGGTTTAAGCATTTGTTTCAAGTCATGCATTCAAGAGGAAGGAAGATCATGGTCATTTGCCAAGCTACCCCGATTTGGCTAAGTTTTGCACGGTTAAAAAGTATTAGCCAAATTACCTTTCCAAACCTTTTTGAAACCTTGATTTCTTTGGAGGGGGGGGGGGATTATACACATCCTAAAGTTACCCCCCCACATATAAAATCTAGATCATAGCCACTCTAGCCCCCCTAAACCATTGCCTGAAAACCGGCCTGAACCCGGTTTGTTACACCCGGTTGATTTCGCTGGTGCACGGCTTCATTTTGCTGATTCTTGCATCAATGGCACACTAACCAAGGTTGGCACACACTCCAAGGTCCTCTACAGAAGTGTGGCTAATATGAGAAGGGCTGCAAACTATGTTGTATTTTGATTTTCATTGGCTAGCCGAAATGCTCTTGTCCCTTGTTTCCCATTGGATGGCCGAAAAGTGGTCTTAGAATTTCGGCTGTCCAAATGCTTCAAGGCTTCTTTTGCTGAATGTTTTAGTGTTTAATCAATAGCTAAGTATTTTATAATCAACTTAGACAATATTTTGATTCATGATTTGGATGTATTAGCATAATTAAACATGCTTGTAATTAGTTTAGTTAGTAACCGGTTGTATTAGGATAAACTAACACTTTTCCTCCCTAGGAAGTAAAGTGATGCACCAACTTGCTTGCTTGCTAGTGTGATGGCTGAGTATGTAAGGCCATTTCGGCCATGGGAAGAAACACAATTCAGTTTTCATTCAAGCAAAACCGTGAGAGCCATTTAAGCTTTCCTCTCAAACTCTTACTTGCTTATCTTAGTTTAGGCCAAACTAAGAGGTGTTCAAGTGAGTCTCAACCTTGATTAAGTGGTGTAACCTGTATCTTAATCATGATTAAGGGCCCTAAACTCAAAGATTGGTGGTGATTTTGTATCCAATCCAAGAGTGATGTATCTGCCGATGACCAAGCTAGGGTTCACTAGAATACAACTAACTTAGCAACTAAGGGAAGATAACATCAAGGGGAAACAAGTGAAAGTGAACACATTAAATGATGGTTGTGAGGCATCAAGTATGTGGAGGAAGAATGGAACTAAGAATCAAGTGATTCTATATGGGAAAACAAAGGTTCTTTATTGTGAAGTGATGTATAACACAAGGGAGGAATGGAACCAAACCAACCAGGCCAAGAACTCAACACAAAAGAGACACCTTCACTCGGCCTAGAGGTGGCACGGGTAGGCCGTGCTACATCCCTGCCCATCTTGCCTAGCTTCTTCCATAGGGCACGGTTTGGGGTGTTTTTGTGTTTTCACAAAACCGGGTTCTAGAAGAACCGGTTTGGTCCGGTTTTTTTGTGCAATTTCTTCTTGTTGCAAAATTGGCCAAAACTTGAATTTTAAAGGTGGGGGGGTAACTTTAGGATGTGTAGAATCCCCCCCCCCCTCAATAAAATCAAGGTTACAAAAGGGTTTTGTGGGTTAATTAACTGAATACCGCAAACCACGCAAAACTGGGGCAAAATGGAGTCACTTGGAAAATGACCTTGATCTTCAATCCTTTTGAGGGTGTGACTTGAAAATCTTTTTTGTACCTTCAAAACAACATGAAAAGGATTCCAAAAATGGAAAAACGTTAGGGCTAAGGTACGACGTAGCTTAGGAAATCAGGTACACAAAACCGGGCACTTTGAAGCTAGTGAAGCCGTTTGTGCTTGCTTCACTGTCTTGCAATAATTGAGCCATCTTCTTCACTTGGGATCTTGTTCTTGGATGTATAGGAGTTGAATCATCAGGGACAAGATCTTCAGTGGCTAGGTTTCCATCATCCTCCCCTTGTTGAAAAGATTTGACCCTCAAATCTGGTGGGGAAGCATCTGAATAATAAGGGCTCAAATCAGCCACGTTCAAAGTAGCTGAGACTTCATACTCACCTGGTAAATCAACCTTATAAGCATTATCATTGACTCGTTCCAGGACTTCAAATGGACCATCAGCTCGGGGCATGAGCTTATTCTTCCTTTTAGAAGGGAATCTCTCCTTCCTTAAGTGAATCCATACTAAGTCTCCAGGTTTAAATACCATCTTTCTCCTATGCTTGTTGGCATGGGCTTCATAAGTAGCGTTGGTCTTTTCAATCTTTACCTTTACCAACTCATAGAGTCTCTGAATCTCTTTTACCCCTGCTGCTGTATCAATATGAGGCTTATAGTCTTGTGGTCGCGGAGTAAGATCAATGGGACTCAATGGATCAATCCCATATACCACCTTGAAGGGTGAAAGACCTGTAGCCTTACTAGGAGCTTTGTTATAAGCAAATTCAGCATGTGACAAGAGTAAATCCCAAGCCTTAGATTGAGGTTTAATCAAAGCCCTTAAAAGAGTACCAAGGGTTCGATTAGTTACCTCAATCTGGGGGTGACAAGTGGTACTGTACAACAACTTAGTACCTAGTTTCTTCGAAAGAGTAATCCAAAAATGACTCATAAACTTAGTATCCCTGTCAGAAACAATGGTTTTAGGAATACCATGCAATCTTGTCACTTCCTTAAAATAGAGCTCGGCAGTATGGGTAGCATCATGAATCTTGCTGCAGGGGATGAAATGTGCCATCTTTGAGAACCTGTCTACCACCATAAATATAGAATCCTTGCCTCTTGGAGTTCTTGGTAGACCCAGAATAAAGTCCATACTCACATCTTCCCATGGCAGTGCCGGTAGGGGTAATGGAGTATATAAGCCCTGAGGTAGTGAATGACTCTTTGCAGCTTGACATGTCCCACACCTCTTCAGAATGTCCTGCACATCTCGTTCCATACCTGGCCAAAAATAATGTTCCCTTAGCATAATAACAGTTTTATTCTCACCATAATGTCCAGCTAAGGATCCTCCATGGACTTCTCGAATCAGCAATTCTCTTGTGCTGCACTTAGGAATACATAGCCGAGTACCCTTAAACAGAAAACCTTCTTGAACAAGGAAATCGCCTTTGGGGTGATTGGAACAAGCAGCATATAATGCCCCAAAGTCTTCATCTTCAGCATATAATACCAGTAGATGCTTAAAACCAAGTGCACAAGCATCTAACTGGAATAATAAGAGATATCTCCTGGATAGAGCATCTGCACCTTGATTGAGTTTACCTGACTTGTGCTCGATAGTAAAGTGATATGACTGCATAAACTCAACCCATTTGGCATGCCTGGAGTTTAACTTATGCTGGCCTTGTATATACTTCAATGCTTCATGGTCAGAATGTAAGATAAACTCACTTGCAATAAGATAATGATTCCAATGCTCTAAGCATCTCACAATAGCATAAAACTCTTTGTCATAAGTGCAGTATTTTCTTCTTGAATCACATAACTTCTCACTAAAGAAGGCTATAGGTTTACCTTCTTGTGTAAGAACTCCACCAATGCCCACACCTGAGGCATCACATTCAACTTAAAAAACTTTACTAAAGCAAGGCAAAGATAATACCGGTGCTTGAGTAAGTTTAGCTTTGACATCTTCAAAGGCAGATTGAGCTTTTGGATTCCATATAAAGGATGTACCTTTGATAACTTCAGTCATAGGAGCCATAATAGTGCTGAAATTCCGAATAAATCTCCTGTAGAAAGAAGCTAAACCATTGAAAGCTCTAACATCATGAATACTCTTAGGTATAGGCCAGGAACGAATGGCTTCTACCTTACCTTCATCCACCTTGATACCATCTTCAGACACAATATAACCAAGAAATGTAACTTCTGGAGTAAAGAAAGAACACTTCTTAAGGTTACCAAATAGTTTCTCACGTTCTAAGACAAGCATCACTTGAGTTAGATGATCTTCATGTTCATGCTCATTCTTAGAATACACCAATATGTCATCAAAGTAGACTACCACAAACTTGCCAATATAAGGTCTAAACACATGGTTCATCAACCTCATAAAAGTACTAGGTGCATTAGAAAGACCAAAAGGCATTACCAACCATTCAAAAAGACCACCTTTGGTTTTGAATGCAGTCTTCCATTCATCACCTTCTCTGATTCTGATCTGGTAGTAACCACTTCGAACATCAATCTTTGAGAATATTTTGGAGCCATGTAACTCATCAAGCATATCTTCACGTCTCGGTATAAGGGACCTGTACTTGATAGTAATCTTGTTAATGGCCCTGCTATCAACACACATTCGCATACCTCCATCTTTCTTAGGCACCAAAAGAGCGGGAACTGCACATGGACTCAAAGACTCACGAATCAAGCCCTTTTCCTGCAATTCTGCAACCTATCTTTGAATCTCATTAGTATCCTTTGGGTTCATCCTATATGTAGGCTTGGTAGGTAGGATGGATCCTGGGATAAGATCAATGTGGTGTTGAATGTCTCTTTTTGGAGGTAGACCCGTGGGAATCTCTTCAGGGAATAAATAACAGAATTTTTCAAGGAGTGCTTTTGCAACAGGGTGAGTGGGTAATAGATTGTCATGTTCCTCTTGGATGCTTAAAATCCACTCTTTAAAGGCTTTGAACTCATGTTGTGAAGCCTTTAAAACTGACTCATTCAAGGCTAATAAACACTCACTGTGTTTGGGCTTATTTTGTGGAGGAATTTCATGGAGTTTGGATGGGGCTAAAGGGGCTAATGTAATTTTCCTACCATCCTTGGTAAATGAATATGTGTTTAGATAACCATTATGCATAACTCTACAGTCATACAACCATGGTCTTCCCAACAGAATATGACATGCATCCATAGGAATAACATCACACCATAACTCATCTTTATAAGTTTTTCCGATGGAAAATGAAACCAAACAACGAGAATTCACCTGAATGCCCTTGCTTTGATTTAACCACTGGATGTTGTAAGGATGTGGATGAGTCATTGTTTGCAGCCCTAGTTTCTCAATCATACATAGAGAAACAACATTAGCACAACTACCACCATCAATGATCAAAGAGCATATTTTACCTTGGGAGGTACACCTTGTATGGAATATGTTCTCTCTTTGTTCATCTTTAACTCCTTTTTGATTCCTAAGAACTCTCCTTAAGACCAAGAGTTCTCCTTCATCAGCTTCCTCAATGACACCTTCATGAGCTTCTTCAGATTCAGGCTCACTTTCATTTTCCTGCTCCTCTTCTTCAAAGTCCTCTTTGACGGTTGTCCATTCAACTAAAGTGATAACCTTTCTATTTGGACATTCAGAAGCAATATGACCAAGACCTTGACATTTAAAGCATCTTCTATTAGCCATTGGGTTTGGGTTTGGACGGAATGGGGGTGGTGGGGCCTTTTGAGGGGCTATGGTTCTTTGTGGATTCAAGGGAAAGGGATTTTGTGGTTTTGGTGGTGGTTAGAAACTCCCCTTGTTAGAGGTTTGGTCCCGGTTTGGAAGGCGTGGATTTGATGGCTTAAATGTTGGTCTAGCTTTCTTTTGTTGTTCAACTTTGTGAGCTAGTACACAAACATCATCAAAAGATGCATAGGATTGTAGTTCTACCACATTAGCGTACCTAGGATCAAGACCACCCAAGTATCTAACTATGGTTTGTTCTTCAGGTTCTTGGATATCACATTTAATCATCAGTTTCTCAAATTCACGAGTATATTCTTCAACATTCATACTTCCTTGAGTGAGATTATGAAACTGAGAATAACAATCTTGGACATAAGTAGGTGGTAAGAATCTAGCTTTCAACATGGTTTTCATTTTCTCCCAACTTCGAATTCTAGACTTTCTTTCCCTAAGCCTTTTAGCATTCAGATTTGTCCACCATAAGGATGCATACTTTCTAAGCCTTATAGCAACCAACTTAACCTTCTTATCATCAGGTATGTCTTTATATTCAAAGACTCTTTCAACTGTATGCAACCAATCAATAAACTCTTCAGGATCAAGCTTACCTTCAAATTCAGGAACTTCAACTCTGAAGTCATTGTTGTTAGCTTGCATCTGGGGCTCTCCTCTAACCATTCTAGGCACTTCTTCTTCACTTCATGAATCAACATCATGGCTATAGACTTGTTCACGCGCCCTTGGTTCAGATTGAAGAGTGTCTTCATTGAGTTTTTGCTTTTGCTTCAGAAAGGATCACAATTGCTTTCGTAGATATTCATTTTGTGCTTGAACTTCTTGGTTCCTTTGTGAATCTTCTCGAATTTGGCTAGCTAAAAACTCATTTTGCTTCATCAAAGCTTCAAATCTTTCTTTCAATGACGTGCTAGGTGAGGTCATGGTAGAATAGATTGGAAAACCAAAGAGAAAGTTGAATTTGTGAGAAAGGGGAAGTGGAATGATTTGTGGAAGTGGAAAGGCAATCAAGGCCAAGGAGAAATCAAAGCTCTGATACCAAATATGATGTATGTGTCAAGGGAATAGAGAACCCAAGCCACTACACATCAAAAGGAAGACGAAAAGGAGGGAATTGGCCACGGAAAGGGGTGGCACGGTCGTGCCCTATGGCACGGTCAGACCGTGCCACTTTGCTGTCCTCAAAAACCGTGGAAGGGAGAAATGAGCACGGTTGGAGGCTTTTGTGTTTTGGTTCGGTTTTGGGATATTTTGGTGAATGGGAAATGTTGAAAAGGGGTGTATAAGTTGGTATTTAAAGTAAGAAAGTGAATGGAAGTGGAAGATTAGCTAAGTAGAAGTAATTAAGCACTAATCCATGCTAATCACTTCACTAAGCAAATCATAGAGATGAAACTAGAATTGGATAGAACTAAACTTGAGATTGGATACAGAATCACCACCAACCTTCAAGTTTAGGGCCCTTAATCTTGATTAAGATACAGAAACACCACTTAATGAAGGTTAAGACTCACTTGGGCACCACCTTAATTTGCCTAATTAAGGATAAGCAAGTAAGGATTTGTGAGAGAGAAAAGCTAAGCTTCTCAATGTTCAAGCTGAAAATTCTGAGATATGTTCTTATTCGTGGCTGAAAGTAAGTATAAATAAGCAAGGCTACCTATCAAATAGATAAGTAGGTGCATCACTTTCCTTCGTAAGGAGGAAAGGTATTGAAACTAATCTAATTACATCAATTAGCTACTAATACAACCAGTTACATCAAAACATGCGTAACTAGTACTTAATACATCAAACTAAGCATCTAATCCTTGTCTAGCTTGATTACACAATAGTTAGGCCTATGTTTAACACTAATACATGCTGAGATTGAAGGCAGCTTGCACATGGGCAGGAGAAATGTGTAGAAGAAGAAAACGGCTAGCCAATGAGAAGCCTCCATGCAAAGGACACCAAGCTCTCCCCCATTGGTTGTTCTTTTCTAGATTTTCTTCATTCCAAGGCAACTTGAAGATTTTTCCAAGCTTGAGAAGGGAACCGGTTGATAGGGTGGCGGGCCATAGGGGGGTGGAGAACCGGTTTTGACAAAACCGGGATCTAGAAGAATCGGTTTGGTCCCCTTTTTTTGTGCAATTGTTTCTTCTTGCAAAATTGGCCAAATCTTGAATTTTAAAGGTGGGGGTAACTTTAGGATGTGTAGAATCCCCGCCCCTCAATAAAATCAAGGTTACAAAAGGATTTTGTGGGTTAATTAACTAAATACTGCAAACCGCGCAAAGCCGGGGCAAAATGGAGTCACTTGGAAAATGACCTTGATCTTCAATCCTTTTGAGGGTATGACTTGAAAATCCTTTTTGTACCTGCAAAACAACATCAAAAGGATTCCAAAAATGGAAAAACGTTAGGGCTAAGGTACGACGTAGCTTAGGAAAGTAGGTACACAAAACCGGGCACTTTGAAGGTAGTGAAGCCGTTTGTGCTTGCTTCACTGTCTTGCAATAATTGAGTCATCTTCTTCACTTGGGATCTTGTTCTTGGATGTATAGGAGTTGAATCATTAGGGACAAGATCTTCAGTGGCTAGGTTTCCATCACAACCGTGCAAAACTAGACATTTCTAGTTTGTGAAGATCGAAAGTTGGCACGGTCACACCGAGCCACCTTTGGTCGTGGCACATACTTTTGTTTTGGCTCCCCTTTGATGTAAGCTAGCTTGGATAGTCTTTCCCCTTGCGCTTTACATCATATTTGGCATCAAGGCTATGGTTTCTCCTTAGCCATGCATACCCATCCACTTCCCCAAACCATTCACTCCCCTCTTTCATCCACAAACTGATTATTCTTCTTGTTGAAACAAACCTATTCCAACATGACTTCAACTAGTATGTCATTGGAGGAGAGGTTTGAGGCATTGATGAAGCAAAATGAATTTCTGGTTAGCAAAGTTCGTGAGGATTCACAAAGAGACCAAGAGACTAGAGCACAAAATGAGTATCTTCAAAAGCAGTTAGCTTCTTTCATGACGCAAAAACAGAAAATGAATGAAGAGACCTGATGGAGATGTCACCATGCCTTTTGATTTAAAATAATCAAATCAATTTGGCAATACTAATATGCTGGTTAAAGGTTGTATAATTCAACCAAATTTTGTTTTAGGTGTTCAATTGCTGGGCATAGGGTTCATTCCATCAGTGACCTGATTTTGTGAGCAATTTTTGACAAGTATCAACATGGTTTAAGTCTGATATTTTTGGATGGATTTCAAGTTCAAGATGTAAAATTTCCAACAAGACAAGTTGCATCCAATTTGGAGTTCATTTGGTCATCCAAATTAGCCAAAAACCAAGAGATGTCAAAACTGCCCAGCAATCCAGAATTAACCCGGTTTTGATTAAGTCATAACTCAAGCTATACTAATGCTTAAGTGATGCATTTATACATTTTTGGAGTCCTCAAGATGTTTAATTTCAGGTCCAAGCATCAATTTCCAATTATGCACACAAGAGGATGAAGAAAGAAGGCGTTTTCCAAAACTGGTCAGATTAGGCTCTAATCTGCACGGTTTTAAGTTTGAGTTTATTTAACCCATTTAAACTCACCCTAACCTTGATTTCTTGGTTAGGGGGGATTATAGACATCCTAAAGTTACCCCCCCATTATTAAAATCACCATCATACTCACTTTTGCTATGCTTAAACGATGCACCAAAACCGGCCAAAAACTGTTGCTAAACACGGTTTAGTATAAACTGAAGTAATCTAAGCTCCCAGCCATTTTTCTCCACTTGCAAGCTGCTTAGCTGATGGAGATGTCACCATGCCCTTTGATTTAAAAGAATCAAATCAACTTGGCATTGCTAATATGCTGGTTAAATGTTGTATAATTCAACCAAATTTTGTTTTAGTTGTTCTATTGCAGGGCATAAGGTTCATTCCAGCACTGACCTGATTTTGTGAGCAATTTTCGACAAGCATCAACATTGTTTATGATGGAAACCTAGCCACTGAAGATCTTGTCCCTAATGATTCAACTCCTACACGTCCAAGAACAAGATCCCAAGTGAAGAAGATGAATCAGTTATTGCAAGACAATGAAGCAAGCACAAACGGGTTCTCTAGATTCAAAGTGCCCGACTTTGTGTATCTGATTTCCTAAGCTACATTGTAGCTTAGCCCTAACGTTTTTCCATTTTTTGAATCCTTTTGATATTGTTTTGCAGGTCCAAGAACGAGTTTCAAGTCAATCCCTCAAAACGATTGAAGATCAAGCTCATTTTCCAAGTGACTCCATTTTGCCCCATTTTTCCGCGGTTTGCAGTATTCAATTAATTAACCCTCAAAATCCTTTTGATGAATTAAAACCTTCGAGAGTTGTGAAGCATTCGCTTCCTTCTTGGTGCTTAGGCAGTAACCCAAATACTTAACTTGCTTTTCTTAGTTTAGGCCGAACTAAGTGGTGATCATGTGAGTCTTAAGCATATGATTAAGTGGTGTTTCTGTATCTTAATCATTGTTTAAGGGCCCTAAACTCAAGGTTTGGTGGTGTTTCTGTATCCTTTCCAAGAGTTTAGCTCTATCCTTTG
>JACYFF010002017.1:27471379-27492976 GCA_017589665.1 Selenicereus undatus | reverse complement strand
ACCGTGCCTCCCTTAGCTTCGTGAGTTTTCATCCCTTGCCTTGTGTTTTTGCTAGTTTGTTGCTTGGGTACCATTTCCACCCTTGTGTCATACCTCAATTCACGCCAAGGAACATTGTTTTCCCACTTAGAATCACTTGATTCTAAGCACCATTCTCCCTCCACATACTTGATGCCTCACAACCATCATTTTATGTGACCACTTTCCTTTGTTTCCCCTTGATGTTATCTTCCTTGGGTTGCTAAGTTAGTTGTATTCTATTGAACCCTAGCTTGGTCATCGACAGATACATCATATTTGGTATTAGAGCTAAGTCTCATCCTTGGCCTGGTGCATCCCCTTGCCCCTAAAACACAAAATCCAAACACCTTCCTCTTACCTCATATGAAGTACTGCCATGAGTTTCAGCATGAGTGTTAAAGAAAGATTTGATGAATGTGTGAGACAACATGAGTTGATGTTCGGTTTCAGCTTAGTCCCTCACAAGAAGACTACCCTTGTTGCATGCAAAGAGCATGCAAAGATGTTCTAAGTGTCAAGGTATTGGTCATTCTACCTCAATCTGCCCCAACAAAGAAGCATACACTTTGGCTCAAGTCTTAGAAGCCAATGATGAAGAGAATGAGGAAGAATATGAAGAATCAAATGGTTTCATACTTGAGGAAACTCAAGAACAGATCATTAAACAAGAGGCTAGTGAAGAAGAACAATTGCCTTTCAATGAAGTTCTAAGCCAAGTACAAGATGAACCATGCTTCCCACCACCTGAACAACCTTTTAGCAAAGGGAGTTCAAGCTCATCACCCCCACCCCACCACCTTGCCCACGCCACCCCCACCCACAAAAATACACTCCCCACAAAATTCTGTCAATCCATCCCAGAACCAACACAAAAAGCCCCTAACCATGTGTTAAGTGACTTTGAAGAGCAAGTTTATCGCATGTTCCCCCACTCTCCTTTGTTCATCATTCAAATTCTTAAGGAGAAGAAGAAGAAAGAAGTCTCCAGGACCAAAAGAGACTTATTTTCTTGGCTAATCTTATTCCAACCAGAATTGGATTAAGGAGGGCCCTTACTACTAGCTAGGTTGATTTGAGGACAAATCTTTTTTTAACAAAGGGAGGATGATGGAGATGTCACCATGCTCTTTGATTTAAAAGAATCAAATCAATTTGGCATTACTAATATGCTGGTTAAAGGTTGTATAATTCTACCAAATTTTGTGTTAGTAGTTCTATTGCAGGGCATATGGTTCATTCCAGTATTTACCTGATTTTGTGAGCAATTGTCGACAAGCATCAACATGGTTTAAGTCTGATATTTTTGCATGGATTTCAATTTCAATATGTAACCTTTCCAACAAGACAAGTTTCATCCAATTTGGAGTTCATTTGGTCATCCAAATCAGCAAAAACCCAAGAGATGTCAAAACTGCCCAGCAATCCAGAATTAACCCGGTTTTGATTAAGTCATAACTTAAGCTATACTAATGCTTAAGTGATTCATTTATACATTTTTGGAGTCCTCAAGATGTTTAATTTCAGGTGCAAGCAACAATTTCCAATTATGCACACAAGAGGATGAAGAAACAAGGAGTTTTCCAAAAGTGGTCAGATTAGGCTCTAATCTGCACGGTTTTAAGTTTGAGTTTATTTAACCCATTTAAACTCACCCTAACCTTGATTTCTTGGTTGGGGGGGATTATATACATCCTAAAGTTCCCCCTCTGATTAAAATCACCATCATACTCACTTTTGCTATGCTTAAATGATGCACCAAAACCGGCCAAAAACTGTTGCTAAACCCGGTTTAGTATAGACTGAAGTAATCTAAGCTCCCACCCATTTTTCTCCACTTGCAAGCTGCTTGGCACGTCCCCCTATGCTTGGCACACGTCCCAAGGTGCCTTGGCCTTGTTACCACCTAGAGAAGAACAACCAATGAGGGCTAGATTGGTGGCAGTGTGTTGCTTGCTCCCTATTGGCCAGCCGTAATGCCTTTTGGGTTGTCCAATGAGAAATAAGCAAGCAATCCCAGCATGTATTAAGGGTAAAGATGGTGTATAATGATGTATTAATAGTTTAGACATAAATTAGATTTGTATTTTAATGTGTTAGTTTAGGTTAAGAATGTTGTAAACTAGATTAGTACTATCCAGCTTGTATTAGCGCTCTAAACCTTTCCTAAGCATTAAGGAAGGTTAGAAGTGTACTTTTTCTTGCTTACTAGCTTGCCTTGGCTGCCTATTAAAGCATCCCCATGGCCAAGCTCGTGAAACAACCCTTTTGATGAATTAAAACCTTTGATGAATTAGGCACTAACCGAAATACTTAACTTGCTTATCTTAGTTTAGGCCGAACTAAGTGGTGATGAAGTGAGTCTTAAGCATGTGATTAAGTGGTGTTTCTGTATCTTAATTATTGTTTAAGGGCCCTAAACTCAAGGTTTGGTGGTGTTTCTGTATCCTTTCCAAGAGTTTAGCTCTATCCTTTGATTGCATTACTCAAGGCTTTCCTAAGAGGATTAAACTGATTTGCTAGCTTTTATTTTCAAGTTAGTATTTCTTACTTTCATTCTCCTTTCCATCTTCCACATCCATAACCCTTGTTCATGTCCATCTCCATGCTTACATTCTAGCTAAGAATACTCCCTTTGGGCTTAGCTTGAACCCAAACACATAAACACATTCAACCGTGGCAATTCACCTAGTCAAGGTCGTACGGACAGCAAAGTGGCATGGCCCCACCGTGTCCTTTGGCACGACCGTGCCTCTGATGTATATTTTTTTGGAGGTCAAACTCACAAAAACATATACAATGGGTGGAAGGATGAAAAGGAAAACAAGAACCAAGATAAATCAAGTGGACTAGCAAGGGTGATGTAAACCCACCTTGGTTTGCACACTTGGGTGATACCAGTTGATGTATTCAAGCTTCACTAAGGCAAAGATTTGCAAAAGTGAATCAAGTATTCATTTGGGTAGAAAATATGAAAAAGAAAATAAGAACAAGGATAGAACAAGTGGACTAGCAAGGGTGATGATAATCCACCTTGGTTTGCACACTTGGGCAATCTTCTTCCTTCAACTAAAATCACCTTCTTAGTTGAATTAAGAACACCTAGAGACCCACTTGGAGTTACCAACACCCAAGACACAACACTAGGAATTTTGGAGAGAGTTTGAGAGAGTTTTCACAACTCAAATCTGAATACACATTCAACCTCCCTTCTTGGATAGCCCAAGGCTCCCTTTTATAGTGTGGAGACCTTTAACAAGCTTCTAAGGGAAGGCACAACCAGATCATACACATACAAAGGCATGGGGAACCTTAAAGCAAAAGACAAAAGCTGAAAAAGCACTTTAACTTTATGTCAGCACTTTTCAGTGCACTAGGTGCAAATTCAAACAGCCATATCTCCTAGGTTTGTTGGCCAAATTAGCTGCAATAGGACTTGATGGAAATCTCAAGAAGTCAGCTTTCAGGGGCCTCCTCGTGCAGGTAAATTGGAGCATCCTTCTGGGAGATATGAGGCAAAATGTGCAGCATGTCCAAACTGGGGCAGTTTCTGCTGCTTCTAGAAAAAGCCTCATATTGACTTATTTATTAAATACCTACCCTATAACTCTTTATATTCCCTTGAAGCTGACATATTAATGGTTCCAAAAAGTGGGTTTTCATCCCATTAACCCATCTTTAAGTTTGGGTAATTAAGCTTGCAAAATCGAGTACATTCTGACCATGTTGGGCAGTTTTGACACCTTGAGATTAAAGGTTGATTTGACCTAGCAAATAACCTCCAAAGGAATTGAAAAAGGTCTTTTTGGAAATCTAAGATCTCAATCTTTAAGGGGGTCATGCGTGCCGGAAATTTCCCTTTCAGAATTGTGCTCCGACACCAAAACAAAACCGGGCCAGAAATGGTATGAACTGGACAGTTCTTCTTCTTCTTTGCACAAGTGATTTCTAACCATGGCATGAACTTCCTTGACCTTATTGGGGTCCAAAATAGTGTGAGGACCATTGGAAAGTGCTATGGGAGGTTGGCTTGGATGATCCCCATCATAAAGTGCATTGGATGCACCTTTTATTTATTGTTCAAAACTTACCCTCGAATCTGATGCTTGAGGTCAACCATATATACATTAGCCTCCCTGAGCTTCGCAAGTTTTCATCCCTTCCCTTGCGTTTTTGCTAGTTTGTTGCTTGGGTACCATTTCCACCCTTGTGTCATACCTCAATTCACGCCAAGGAACATTATTTTCCCACTTAGAATCACTTGATCCTAAGCACCCTTCTCCCACCACATACATAATGCCTCACAACCATCATTTTATGTGACCAGTTTCCTTTGTTTCCCCTTGATGTTATCTTCCTTTGGTTACTAAGTTAGTTGTATTCTACTGAACCCTAGCTTGGTCATCGGCAGATACATCAACTTATGACCGAAGCTCTTGAAGAGGTTGAAGAAGGTCCCGATGAGGGAGAGATGCTTGTGATAAGAAGGGCATTGAGTGGCATGGCTTCCCAACAAGATTTGGAACAACAGGAGAACATCTTTCACACCCGGTGCACCGTCAAGGGGAAGGTTTGCTCTCTAATTATTGATGGCGGGAGTTGTGCCAATGTTGCTTCTAAGGTCTTGGTGGTGAAACTGATGGAGATCTCTCCATCCCCTTTGATTAGAAAGAATCAAATCAATTAAACCAAGTTAATATGTTGGCTAAAGGGTGATTAAATAATCCATGTTTTGTTTTAGTTGTTTCATTACAGGACAAAAGGGAAGAATGCAACACTGACCCTCTTTTGCAAGCACAATTCGACCAGCATCAAAATTGTTTAGGCCTGATATTTTTGCATGGATTTCACGATTAAGATGTCAGCTTTCCAACAAGACAAGTTGCATCCAATTTGGAGTTCATTTGGTCGTTCAAATCAGCCATTTACCAAGATGTGTCAAAACTGTCCAGCAAACCAGAAACAGTCCGGTTTTGATTAATTCATAACTTAAGCTATACTAATGCTTAAGTGATGAATTTATACATTTTTGGAGTCCTCAAGATGTGTACTTTCAGTTCCAAGCATCAATTTCCAATTATACCCACAAGAGGATGAAGAAACAAGGTGTTTTTCCAAACCGGTCAGATTAGGCCCTAATCTGCGCGGTAAAATGTTTAAGTCTAATTACCATACTTAAACATGTCCAAACCTTGATTTCTTTGTTGGGGGGGGGGGTTCTATACACATCCTAAAATAACCCCCCATGGCCTGAAAATCGAATCAATAACACTTTTCCTAAGCTTAACAATTGCTACAAAAACCGGACCAAACTGTCCCTGAACCCGGTTTTGTATAACCCGGTTCTTTTTAAGCTCCCATCCATTTTTCTCCACTTGCAAGCTGCTAGGCACGCCCCTCAAGCCATGGCACACGTCCCTAGAGTGTCTAGAAGTGATGGCTGCCTTGAAGTTGAACCAATAGAAGAAGAAAGACAAGAAAACTTGTCCCTTGAACGTGATTGGCTAGCCGTAAAAAGAAGCATCACTTTTCGGCTGTCCAATGAGAAATAAGCAAGCAATCTCAGCATGTTTTAGCTTGGTTTAGGTGTTAATTGATGTATTAATAAGTTAGACATAGTTTTACTTTGTATCTTGATGTATTAGATTAGTTTAGAAAGCTTGTAATCTAGTTTATGTTCTGACCGATTGTATTTAGTGTTAATATCTTTCCTAAGCATGAAGAAAGGTAGTAAGGTGTTTCTTTTGCTAGCTAAAATGGTCATGGCTGCCTATTTAAGGTACCACACATCCATCGCAAAGTACAAACCCCTTTGAATGATATAAATCAGTTTTGAGAGCATTTGTGCTTTCTTCTCTTTTAAACTCTTACTTGCTTATCTTAGTTTAGGCCAAACTAAGTGGTGATCAAGTGAGTCTTAACAAGGATTAAGTGGTGTTACTGTATCTTAATCTAAGTTAAGGGCCCTAAACTTAAGCTTGGTGGTGATTTCTGTATTCTTGCTTTAAGGTTAGTACTATCCTTTGATGCATATACTCAAGGTTTTCCTAAGGGAGCTTAATTGAGTTTTACTAGCTTTCTCTTAAGTTCGTAATTCTTAGTTTGGCTTCTCCTCCATATTCCCACACTTACAAGCACCTTCCAAGTCCATTCCCATGCACAATCAATGCCTAGACTTGCACTAAAAAGCCTAGCTTCCATGCCATCTTCACAAATACCTTCAACCATGCAAAGTGACATATTCATGGCCCCTTGGATAGCAAAGTGGCACGGCCACCCCGTGCCATAGGGCACGACCGTGCCACCCTCACTTTGTGGCCAAATTGCTTGGTTGTCATCTTTCTTGGTTGCTTGTTCCCTAATTCCATTCCTCCCCTGTGTTATACATCCCTTCACGCCAAAGAACCTTTGTTTTATTACTCAGAATCACTTGATTCTAGGCTTCATCTCTCCCTCACATGCTTGATGCTTCACAACCATCATGATATGTATCCATTTTCCCTTGGTTTCCGCTTGATGTTATCTTCCTTTGGTTGTTGAGTTAGTTGTATTCTATTGAACCCTAGCTTGGTCTTCGGCAGATACACCAGAAACTCAAGCTCTCGGTCACACCCCACCCAAGGCCCTACACCATCCAATGGCTCAACCAAGGTAAAGGCTTGCAAATCTCTTCTCATTGTGTACTTGGGTTTTCAATTGCCAAGAATTATAAAGATGAGATTTGGTGTGACATTGTGCTTATGGATGCTTGCCATGTACTTTTGGGGCGTCCATGGTTGTTTGATCGTAATGTGATGCATGATGGTCGGTTGAATACATACACTTTTGCCAAAGACCACAAAAAGATCACCCTTACCCCTCTCAAACCCACCTCCCACAAAAGGCCTCAAGACAATCCTAACTTGGATGTCTTCCTTACCACCCTCCTCCATTCCCAACTTCATGAATACCAAGACTTCAAAGATTGGACTCTACTTGGACAAGAACCGGCCGAAGCTAAGGTTTCTTCCCATCCTTTGCTTAACCCCCTCCTTAAAGAATATGAACATGTCTTCCCCAATGAAGTACCCCATGGCCTCCCTCCCAAAAGAACCATCCAACACAAGATTGAACTCATTCCCAGTGCCACCCTCCCAAACAAACCGGCCTACCGCATGAATCCACAAGAAACCCAAGAAGTGCAAAGGCAAGTGGATGAGCTCCTTGTTAAGGGCTTGATTCGAGAGAGCCTTAGCCCTTGTGCCGTGCCGGCTCTACTTGTTCCCAAAAGGATGGTTCAGTGAGGATGTGTGTGGATAGTAGGGCGATCAACAAGATCACAATCAAGTATCGCTATCCTATCCCCCAGTTGGAGGATCTTCTTGATGAGTTACATAGAGCCACCATCTTCTCAAACATTGACCTAAGGAGGCCTTTATGAATGGAAAACCGCCTTCAAAACCAAAGGAGGCCTTTATGAATGGCTTGTGATGCCATTCGGTTTATCCAATGCACCCAGCACCTTCATGAGGCTCATGAACCAAGTCCTCAAACATCTCATTGGCAAGTTTGTTGTTGTCTACTTTGACGACATCTTAGTGTATAGTAGAAGTGAAGAAGAGCATGCAAGTCATCTACAACAAGTCTTCATTGTGCCATCTCAAGAAGAGCTCTATGGCAATTTAGAGAAGTGTCATTTCTGCACTTCTCAAGTTGTGTTCTTGGGTTATGTAGTGTCGGCCCATGGGATTCATGTGGACGAGAGCAAGGTCCATGCTATCCGAGATTGGCCCGTTCCTACCTCATTCCAACAAGTGAGAAGCTTCCATGGTCTAGCCTCCTTTTATAGGAGATTTGTAAGGGACTTTAGCACCGTGGTTGCCCCCATGACCGAGGTGCTCAAGGCCAAGAGGTTTGAATGGACCGACCAAGCCCAACATGCCTTTGAAGAAGTCAAGTGCAAGCTTACAAGTGCACCGGTTTTAGCTCTCCCAAGCTTCTCTAAGGTATTTTAGGTTGAATGTGATGCCTCTGGTGTGGGGATAGGAGCCGTCCTATCTCAAGAGAAGAGGCCCGTGGCCTTCTTTTGTGAGAAACTCAATGATGCCAAAAGGAAGTACTCGACATATGACAAAGAGTTTCTAGCTATTGTAAGGGCTTCGGGACATTGGAGACACTATTTGGTGGGGGGAGAGTTCATTCTCCACTCGGATCATGAAGCTCTCAAGTTTATCCAAGGGCAACACAAACTCAATCCTTGGCATGCAAAGTTGGTTGAGTACCTTCAAGCGTTTCACTTTGTGATCCACCACAAATCGGGCCAACTCAACAAGGGGGCAGATGCATTATCAAGAAGTTACCTCTTACTCTCTACCTTGGAATCTAAAGTCCTTGGTTTTGAGATTGTCAAGGGGTTGTATGCACAAGATGAGGACTTCAAGGACACTTATGAGAAGTTTTCATCCCATGCCCACGGCTTATTCCACTTGGAGCACGATTTTCTCTTCAAGGGAACACACCTTTGCATACCTAAGAGTGGGTTTAGGGAACTCTTGATCCAAGAGCTCCATGGAGGAGCTTTGGCCGGACATTTTGGGATGGAGAAAACTTGCTCCATGCTGAAGGAGCATTACTATTGGCCTAGCATGGCTAAAGATGTTGAACACTTGGTCAGAAGATGTTCGGTTTGTCAACTTGCTAAGAGCCACCTTCGGCCTCAAGGACTCTACTCTCCTCTCCCGGTTCCTCACGGCCCATGGGAAGATGTGAGCCTAGATTTCATCACCGGGCTCCCGAGGACTTAAAGGCAAAAGGACTCCGTCATGGTTGTGGTGGATAGATTCTCAAAGATGGCACACCTTGTGGCATGCCATACCACAAATGATGCCTCTCATGTGGCCAACCTCTACTTCAAGGAGATAGTGCATCCCCACGGCATACCAAGGAGCATGGTGTCGGATAGGGACACCAAATTCTTGAGTTATTTTTGGCTCATGATGGAAGTCTGCAAGGGAAGTAGGACCCTAGCTATGAACTTCCAAGAACATGAAGGAAAGAAGGGAGAAGTCACGGAAAGAGTGAGGCACGGTTGTGCTTGATGGCACGGCCAGACCGTGCCAAAACTCTGGTTTTGGAAACCGTGGAAGGATAGTTAGCACGGTTGGAAGAGTTTGTGAGTTTGGTTTGGGGTTAGACTATTTGAGGTAGTCTAATCCTTGAAAGGGAATGGGAAAGGAATTCTAGAAGGTTAATTTTGAGGGGGAAATGGTGGGAGTGTGTTTAGGAAGTAAAAAGGAAGAAGAAGAACACAAGGGGAACTTAGGAGAGAGTTTCTTAAAGATGTCTTACTGTTTTTGGATAGAACTAAGCAAAGTGTAATAGATAAGATACACCACTAATCACTAGCGTAGGGCCCTTAATCTTTGATTAGGATAAGATACACCACCTAACCAAAGGATTAAGACTCTCTTGATCACCACATAGCTCGGCCAAGAACCAAGATAAGCAAGGAAAGTGTTTAGGGAATTCAAGACACAAAGTCTTTTCTCTCAAATTAAAACTCAAGTCTATATTATAAATGAACAACTAAGGCCTTATATGGCCTTTGTTACACATGAAAATGAGCTTTCCTTGCTAGCTAGGAAAGTCATTAACCACCTAATGCTACTTAGTACACGGTTCGGTACTAATCTAACATAAACCGAAAGTTTAAGGTCTAAAATACAATTTGACTCAATTATAAACCTTTCCTAAGCATTAGGGAATGTAGATGAGTCAATTTCCTCACTAGGGAGGAAAGCTCCTCACGGCCACACCTCAAAATAACTGAAAACTTCTTGCTTGACATGTGGTGCTAGGGTGGGCGGTTGTGTGCTTCCCAAATGGAAGCTTTTCACTTGCTCCACGTGTCTCCCTCATGCTTGGCTTAGTGGCATCTCTCCAAGAAGCTCAAACCAAGCTGGTGAATATGCTTTCACATTAAGTAAACCCATTGAGGAAGGAAATCCTCCTTGCTAAGCAACCGGGTGTATAGGTGCCGGTTTTTGCCTTGACTTGTGACGCATGGTTGACACATCAAATGTTGAGTATTCTGGGATTTTTTTATATTGCTGGAAACCTCAAGATGTCTACAATACCCTCCATTTGGAATGAAGGAATTTGGACTTCGTTTGACCCTTGAAAAATCCAGAATGCCCAAACCGTGCAAAACAGGGTTTAATTCAGCACACCATCAAAAAGTAGGTTCGTTCCCTAACCAAATGGACTCCAAAATTAATAATTCCACTGGGCCTTGAAAGCTACGACCTTACGCTTGTAATATCACCAAAAATGGGAAGCTTACACTTGGATTAAGCTTGTGAAAGTAAGTAACAAAAACTGGGTATTAAACCGGGTTGTAAACCGTGTGCACCCTCTTGATAACTCTTCATTAAACGTTCCATGGTTGTGCACTTGGACTTGTTTTCATGATTTTTTTTGACCAATTGAACATTAGGGGACCCTATGGATGGACCTCCATCAGCTCACCTTGTGGAGGAAGCTAGGCACCCATCTCAAGTTTAGCACAACTTGTCACCCTCAAACGGATGCTCAAATGGAGGTAACCAACCGTACCTTGGGAACTTTGCTTCGAGTGCTAGTCAAAAAGAGCATTAAAACATGGGATGAGTTGTTGTGCCATGCCGAGTTTGCATTGAACCGCACACCAATCAAGGCCACAAGCCTCTCCCCCTTTCAAGTGGTGTATGGCTCGAACCGAAGGACTCCCCTAGACTTGATACCAATACCAAATCCAACCAAGTTTAGTTGGGAGGCCGAAAAAAGGGCAAAAGACATCCAAGAGCTCCATGTCAAGGTGAGGGAACGCATTGAGAAATCCAATGAGCAAGCCAAGTCCCAAGCCGACAAGCATAGAAAAGAGGATCATTTTCAGCCCGGAGACTTGCTGTGGATTCATTTGAGGAAGGAGAGACTCCCAAGTAAGCGCAAGTCCAAGCTTATGCCAAGATCAAATGTCCCTTTTGAGGTACTTGAGAGAATTGGTCCAAATGCATACAAGGTGGACCTTCCTGGTGATTATGGAGTCTCCGCCACCTTCAACGTGGCTGACCTAAGTCCATACTATGAAGAGGAAGAAGAACTTCCAAGTTTGAGGTCAAACTCCAACCAAACCGGGGAGTATGATGGGGACCATCCTCACAACCCTCCTAACTTCTCATCTTCCACTCCCCAAGAGCCCAGCAACATCAAAGGAGGCAAAGAAGTGCAATTCATGGTCAGAAACTTCATGAGCAATGAACTCCATCAACTGTCCCGTTCGAACAGTTTCTGGCCCGGTTTTGTTTCCTTGATAGAGTGCAAGTATGAAGGGAAAATTTCCTGCACGCATGACCAAATCAAAGCTTAGGATCTAAGTTTTCCAACAAGTACTCATTCAGGAAATGTGGAGCTCATTTGGTCGGTCATCAAAGCCTAAACCCGAAGCATATGCGCTGCAGGCTGGAATCCAGCTTGTTTAGGTAACCTATTGAACTCCAACATTCTTGAAACTTTAGGGAATGAGAGAGGCAATAAATATTTATCAAATCATCATCCTTAAAGGTCCAAGAAGCACCCCCATGTGTTGCTATTAACCAGCGGAAAGGACGGTTTTAATTCCCCTTGGACCGGTTTTTAGCTTGTTGTACAATGTGATGTATTTCTTGGTTTGTGCTTGTCCTTGCTGCAAATTGACTTAAATTTGAGTGTTTTCAGCAGCATTAGGAGCTTGACAACTCAATTAAATGCACCATTAGTAATGGTGAGGTGTCACAAGTATGGAGTACACTTTGTAAGGGCTAGGCTATGCTAGAGTTGATGTTTTCTTGTACTTGTTGTCTCTTGGCTGTTCTTTGAGGCTTGGGTAGCCGTGTGAAGGGCGTTAAACTCAGCCAAGGAGTTCTCTAGTAATCACTTTGGAAGAATCAAAAACCTTTGAGTTGTGAAAACTCTCTTCCTTCTCTCTAAAATTCCTAGTGTTGCATCTTGAGTTGTGGCATACTCAGGTGGGTCTCTAGGTCTTCTTCCCTCAACTAAGAAGGTGAATCTCTTAGTTGAAGTAACAAGATTTGCCCAAGTGTGTAAACCAAGGTGGTTGTCCACTCCCTTTCTAGTACACTTGTAAGTTATCTTGGTTCTTAATGCTTTGAGTCTCTTTTGCTTCTTCTCTACCCATATGCATTCTTGTTTCCCTTTTGCTAAGCGTTGCATTAGTGAAGCTTGAATACATCACCATGGCATTCATTCATTCCATACTTGAAGAAATTAAGTTTGAGAGCTAGTTTTCTCTCTACCCAAACTCTTGCTTGCTTATCTTAGTTTAGGCCAAACTAAGTGGTGTTCAAGTGAGTCTTAACCTTGATTAAGTGGTGATTCTGTATCTTAATCAAGATTAAGGGCCCTAAACTCAAAGATTGGTGGTGATTCTGTATCCAATCCAAGGGTTTAGTTCTACCTATCCTAGTTTGATTCACACGGTTTCTAAGTGAAGTCATTAGCTTGAATTCTTAAGTTAATTACACTAACTTAGCATACCCTTTATTCCTTCTCATTCCCCCTCATTATTTACTCTCAAAGTCAAACCATTCCTGCGGTTATGCATCACCAAAGAGCATAGAAACAAGGCAAACACCAAAGAGCTTCCAACAGTGCAAAACTAATAACTTCTAGTTTTTGAAAACCGAAAGTTGGCACGGCCACACCGTGCACTAAGGCACGACCGTGCCACCTTTGGCCATGACAAATACTTGGGTTTTTGGTTCTCCTTTGATGTAAGGTAGCTTGGGTAGCCCTTTTCCTATTCTTTACATCATATTTGGTATCAGAGCAACAGTTTCTCCTTAGCCTTCCATACCCATCCACTTCCCCACCCCATTCACTTCCCTCTTTCTATACAAACCGATTATTCTCCTTGTTCAAGAAATCCTATTCAAGCATGACTTCATCTAGCATGTCATTGGAAGAAAGGTTTGAGGCAATGATGAAGCGAAATAAGTTTCGGGTTAGCAAAGTTCATGAGGATTCACAAAGAGATCAAGAGATTAGAGCACAGAATGAGTATCTTCGAAAGCAGTTGGGTTCTTTCATGAAGCAAAACGAGAAAATGAATGAAGAGACCCTTCAATCAGAACCGAGGGTTCGTGAACAAGTCCTTAGCCATGATGTTGAATCATCTAGTGAGGAAGAAGTACCAAGGAGAGCTAGAGGAGAGCCACGAAATCAAGCATCTACTAATGATTTCATAGCGGAGATTCCTGAGTACGAAGGCAAGTTAGACCCAGAGGAGCTCTTGGATTTGCTTCATACAGTGGAAAGAGTGTTCGAGTACAAGGATGTTCCAGATGACAAGAAAGTCAAGCTTGTGGCACTAAGACTACGTAAGTATGCTTCCTTGTGGTGGACTAATCTATGTGCCAAACGTGTTCGAGAAAGAAAAGCCAAGATCCGAACTTGGGAGAAAATGAAATCCAAGTTGAAAGCTTGGTTTTTACCACCCAAATATGTGCAAGATTGCTATTCATAACTTCATAATTTGACTCAAGGGAATTTAAGTGTTGAGGAGTATACTAGACTGTTTAAAAAGCTTGTTATTAAATGTGATCTTCAAGAACCGGATGATGGAGATCTCTCCATGCCCTTTGATTAGAAAGAATCAAATCAATTAGACCATGTTAATATGCTGGCTAAAGGGTGATTAAATCATCCAAGTTTTGTTTTAGTTGTTTCATTGCAGGACAAAAGGGAAGAATCCAGCACTGACCCTCTTTTGCAAGCAGAATTCGACAAACATCCAAATGGTTTAGGCCTGATGTTTTTGCATGGATTTCAAGCTTAAGATGTCAGCTTTCCAACAAGACAAGTTGCATCCAATTTGGAGTTCCTTTGGTCGTTCAAATCAGCCATTTACCATGATGTGTCAAAACTGTCCAACAAACCAGAAACAACCAGGTTTTGATTAATTCATAACTTAAGCTATACTAAAGATTAAGTGATGAATTTATACTTTTTTTAAGTGCTCAAGATGTTTAATTTTAGGTCCAAGCATCAATTTCCAATTATGCACACAAGAGGATGAAGAAACAAGGAGTTTTCCAAAACTGGTCAGATTAGGCTCTAATCTGCACGGTTTTAAGTTTGAGTTTATTTAACCTACACTCACCCTAACCTTGATTTCTTGGTTGGGGGGATTATAGACATCCTAAAGTTACCCCCCATGATTAAAATCACAATCATACTCACTTTTGCAATGCTAAATTGATGCACCAAAAACCGGCCAGAAACTGTCTATTAAACCCGGTTCAATATAAATCGGTTTTCTCAATGAACTAGCCGGCCACACTCTCTCCCAATGCTGATAGGCACGCCTCCCAAGCTTGACACACACTCCAAAATGCTCTAGTATTGGCTGCCTCTTGAAAGAGCCACCAATGGGAGCTAGACAAAGCAAGGATGTGGTGCTTTCTTCTCATTGGCCAGCCGCAAAGTAGCATGCAAAAGGTGGCTGTGCACATGGCTTTCAAGACTCTTTTTGCTGGTTGTTTAGTACTTAATCAATGTATAAGTGTTGTATAATTAGCTTAGACAAGGATTAGATTCATATTTTGATGTATTAGCTTAATTTGAAATGCTTGTAATCTATATTAGCATAATCGGTTGTAATTAGCTCACTAATCCTTTCCTACCTAGTAAGGAAAAGGTGAGGTGTATGTGTGCTTGTGTTTTGCAGCTTGGCCATCATATTTTGCTGCCCATTAAAGGGGCTCACGGCTAACGCAAGAAAACAACCCCTTCGAATGATGAAAATCAGATTGAGAGCATTTTGCTTTCTTCCTTCAAACTCTTACTTGCTTATCCTTAATTAGGCCAATTAAGGTGGTGTTCAAGTGAGTCTTAATCCTTGATTAAGTGGTGTTTCTGTATCTTAGTCAAGATTAAGGGCCCTAAACTCATATTGGTGGTGTTTCTGTATCCAATCATAGGGTTTAGTTCTATCCTATTCTAATTTGATGTTCACGGTTTCTAAGTGATGATTTAGCTTGCATTCTTAAGCTAAATCCTTTCATTAAACATATCCATCATATTCCCTCATCCTTCAACTCCCAACACTTCCATTTCCACCCACTTCCACGGCTTATACTTCACAAAAGAAAGCAAAACCAAAGCAAAGCCACAAAGCACTCAACCGGGCATAACTAGGCATCCCTAGCTAAAGTGGGCAGAATTTTGGCACGGTATGGCCGTGCATAGTGGCACGACCGTGCCCCCCTAAGAACGTGCGTTTCCCTTGCTATGAGTTGAATTCTTGAAGTACTAGCTTGGTTCCTTCATCCCCACCGTGATAAACATCAAATGCCCCTTTGTATTTCACTTAGAGTCACTTGATTCTAAGATTCATTCTTGATGGGGACCATCCGAGTCAACCACCTTTGACACCCGCCACTGACCCTTCTACTGTTTTGGAGCCCAAGAGGGTCAAGGAAGTCCATGCCTTGGCCAGAAATCAAGTGTACAAAGAAGAAGAGTTGGTCAGTTCGAACAGTTTCTGGCCCGGTTTTGTTTGCCTTCTGGAGCAAAATTCTGAAAGCAAAATTTCCTGCACGCATGACCAGATTGAAGCTTAGGATCTAAGCTTTCCAACAAGTACTCATGCAGGAAATTTGGAGCCCATTTGGTCAGTCAAAAGGGACAGAAACGGAAGCATGTGCACTGCAGGCTGGAATCCAGCGAAGGCTGAAAGCAAGGTTTGTTTGGGCAACCTATTGAACTCCAAATTTTGTGAAACTTTAGGGCATGAAAATACACCTAAATATTTATCAAATCATGCCCCTAAAGTTGAGTGGAAGGACCACCTTGTGCTGCTATTAACCGGCCAAAGAGTGAAGAAAATGCTAGTGACCGGGTAAAGCGAATAACCGGCTGCCACATTGGTGTTTGGTGTGTACCTTTGTACTTGTTGGAGATTCAAATCCCCAAGCTGATGTCCTAGAGTTATTAGATGCATGACACCTCAATTTTGAGATTAATTTAGGTAGTGAGGTGTCAAGGTTAGAATTAATCACTTGTTTTATCACTTTGTGCTAGTAACCTAGCTTAGGCCTAGGTGTTTAATGCTTTCTCAACTTGTTTGCTGCCCCTTGGCTAAGTACAGGGAGGTATGAGTCTATAAATACCCCCTCACCCCCTTATGTAAGGGTCTTTTGCTGAAATTAACAAACACATTGAGCATTGCTCTTTCTCTCTCAAAATTCCTAGTTCTATATCTTAAGTTTGGCAACTTAAGTGGTGTCTAGGTCTCTTTATCTCAAGTGGGTGGTGTTTCTGTATCCCATTTGATCTAAGGAGATTGCCCAAGTTCTTAGTCAAGAGTGGCACTTCGGTTTATCTCTTGAAAGGGGGCTTGTTCTATCCTTGGTGTCGGTTTTGTTTCATAGTCAAGATCTCTTATACTCCATCCTCTTCCCAAAGTGCAAGGTGAGGTACATCAAGTGGTATCAGAGCCTTGGCTACCCTCCTGAGAGTGCTTCCATCCACAAACACACTCCCAAACTGTAAGCCACAAACTCCTCTAAACATCTCCCTTCCTTTCTCCCTTGCACCACCTTCTGCCGAGCCACGGACAGCATTTCGGCGCGGTCACCCCGTGCCAAGGTGCACGGCCGTGCAACACTTCAACCCGTGCCATCTCAAACAGTAAACCCGCACGGTCAGGCCGTGCCTCATTGCATGACCGTGCCACCCACCCCCAACCCGAAACACTCCATTCCCCACTCTCATACAACCATGTCTACTAGCCTCACACCGGAACAAAGTGACAAAGGCGAGCTAGAGGCTAAGGTCAAGTACCTCCAAACACAACTTGGCCAACTCCTTGAAGAAAAGATGAGGTACATGAGGAATTCTCGAAGTCCCACGGAGCAACACCCTCGGGTTGACCTTCAAGAAGAGGAGAGCTATCCCAAAGACTCCTCTAGTGAAGAAGATGAGGGAAGAAGGCCACTTCGGTCTAGTGGAGGTGGCAACTTAGACTTCAAAGTTGACATCCCCGAGTTTGAAGGTCATCTAGATCCCGACATGTTCCTAGATTGGCTTCGAACGGTGGAAAGAGTCTTTGATTAGAAAGATATCCCGGAGGAGAAAAAGGTAAAGCTTGTAGCCCTTAAACTTCGCAAGTATGCTTCAATTTGGTGGGCTAATTTGATGACCAAGAGGGCAAGAAAAGGGAAAGGGAAAATCCGTACTTGGACTAAGATGAGGGATAAACTCAAGTCCAAATTCTTACCCACCCATTACCTCCATGATAACTACCTTAAACTCCATAACCTCAAGCAATGAACCAAAAGTGTGGAAGAGTATACTAGGGAGTTTGAACAACTTCTTTTGAAATGTGATTTGAATGAGGAGGAAAACCAAACCCTTGTGAGGTATTTAAGTGGTTTGGATGAGAACATAGCCCATGTTGTTGAACTACATCCATACTCATCCCTTGATGAGCTTAGTTCTCTTACCTATAAAGTGGAACAACACCGAAAGTCTAAGGGAAAAGGCATTGTGTCTAAGCCTCCCCCACGACCTTACCCCTTTCAAAGGGCCCCAAACACAATCCCTACACCCCAAGCTCCACCCCATCCACGACCAACTCCACAAAATGCCCAAAACCCTCAACAAAGAACCCATCCCAAGCCGGAGGATAGGAGAAGATGTTTTCGGTGCCAAGGATTGGGACACATTGCATCTGAGTGTCTAAACAAACGAATCATCACCTTGGTCGAATTTCAAGCTTCCTTTGAGGAGTATGAAGTACAAAATGAAGGAGAGTATGAACAAGAGTCCAATGAGCCTCTAGAAGAGGTTGAGGAAGGTCCGGATGAAGGAGTGTTATTGGTGATTCAAAGGGCCTTAAGTGGCCTAGCCTCTCAAGACAATCTTGAACAAAGGGAGGCCATCTTCCACACAAGGTGCACCGTTGGTGGTAAAGTGTGCTCCCTTATCGTTGATGGGGGGAGTTGTGCAAATGTGGCCTCGCAATCCATGGTGGACAAGCTCAAGCTACCGGTGACTCCTCATCCCAAGCCATACACCATTCAATGGCTTAATCAAAGCAAAGGTTTGCAAATATCTTCTCAATGCCTTGTGTCTTTAAGCATTGGTAAGAATTACGAGGATGATATATGGTGTGACATTGTGCCTATGGATGCATGCCATGTCTTGTTGGGGCGCCCTTGGCTATTTGATAGAAGGGTAATGCATGATTGTTGGATGAATACCTATTCCTTCACCAAGCACCACAAAAAGATTACCCTCACCCCCCTCAAATCGACCACCCCCTCCAAACCCAAAGAAAACCCACCAAAAGATGTCTTCCTCACCACTCTCCTCAAATCTCAACTGCATGAGTATGAGCCCTACAAAGAGTGGATCTTGCTTGGCGAAGAACCGGCCTTGTCCACAGCCCCCTCACATCCCCTACTTGCCCCTCTCCTACAAACCGTCCAACATGTCTTCCCACAAGAGATCCCACATGGCCTACCTCCAAAAAGAACCATCCAACACAAGATTGACCTTGTACACGATTCTACCCTCCCAAACAAGTTGGCTTATAGGATGAACCCCCAAGAAACTCAAGAGGTTCAACGTCAAGTTGATGATCTCCTAGCCAAAGGGTTAATCCGTGAGAGTTTGAGCCCATGTGTCGTCCCGGCCCTTCTTGTGCCCAAGGATGGGAGTATGAGGATGTGTGTTGATAGTGGAGCCATCAACAAGATCACTATCAATTACCGGTATCCCATTCCCCGGTTGGAAGACTTACTTGATGAGCTTCATGGAGCCACTATGTTCTCCAAAATTGATCTTAGAAGTGGCTATTATCAAATCTGGATCTTTGAAGGGGATGAGTGGAAGACCGCCTTCAAGACCAAGGGAGGCCTATATGAATGGTTGGTGATGCCGTTTGGGTTGTCCAATGCACCAAGTACCTTCATGAGACTTATGAATGAGGTGCTTAAACCGGTTATAGGCAAGTTTGTTGTTGTGTACTTTTATGACATCCTTCTGTATAGCCGTGATGAACAAGAGCGTGCAAGTCATCTTCAACAAGTCCTTAGTATTTTGGCTAAGGAAGAGCTCTATGGCAATCTTGAAAAGTGCCATTTCTTCACATTCCAAGTCATCTTCTTGGGGTATGTGGTTTCGGCCCAAGCCATCCATGTAGATGAAGAGAAAGTCAAGGCCATTCAAGAGTGGCCTACTCCCACATCCATCCATCAAGTGAGAAGTTTCCATGGGTTGGCTTCCTTCTATAGGAGGTTTGTGAATGATTTTAGCTGTATTGTTTCAGCCATGACTGAGGTAATTAGAGGGAAATCCTTTGAGTGGAATGACCAAGCACAATTGGCCTTTGAGGAGATCAAAAGGGGACTCACTAGTGCTCCGATTCTAGCTTTGCCAAGCTTCTCCAAGCCCTTTGAAGTTGAGTGTGATGCTTCCGGGGTGGGCATTGGGGCGATTTTGTCTCAAAAAAGAAGGCCAATTGCATATTTTAGTGAGAAATTTGAATGAGACCAAGAGGAGATACTCCACTTATGATAAGGAGTTCTATGCTATCATCCGTGCCTTAGAACATTGGAGGCATTACCTTGTTGGGGCCGAATTCACCGTGCATTCGGACCATGAAGCCCTTAAGTTCATCCAAGCGCAACATAAGCTCAACCCCTGCCATGCTAAGTGGGTTGATGATGTATTCTAGCTTCACTAATGCAAGATTAAGCAAAAGGGAAACAAGAATGCATTTGGGTAGAAGAACAAGGAAAGAACATAAGAACAAGATAAATCAAGTCCACTAGCAAGGGTGGTGTAAAACACACCTTGGTTTGCAAACTTGGGAAAATCTTCTTCGTTCAACTAAGATGTGAAGTTACTCACCTTCTAAGTGGAATTAAGAAGACCTAGAGACCCACTTGGAGTTGCCACACAACCAAGATATAACACTAGGAATTTTTGGAGAGAGTTTGACAGAGTTTACTAACTCAATTCTGAAAATCAAATTCAACAACCCTTCTAATGCAACCCAAGGCTTCCTTATATAGTGGCAAGTCCTTTAAGAAGCTGAAAATAGGAGGGAAGACAACTACATGGACGTGCAAGGGCATGGCGGACCAAAAAGTAGAACTACAAAAGCTGAAAAGTGGTTTTGCTTTATGTCAGCAACTTTTCAGATTTCTAGCCTCAACTTTAAACAGATATATCTCCTAGTATAGTTGCCCAAATTAGCGGAAAAAGGACTTTCTGGAAAGCTCTTGACGTCTGCTTTCAGGAGCCTCCTCCTGCAGGTGAATTGGATCACCCTTTTGAGAGATATCAGGCAAAATGTACAGGTATATACAGACTGGAACAGATTCTGCTGCTTCTCGAAAACGTCCCCCATTGACTTACTTGTTAAATACTTAACCTAGAACTCTTTATTTTCCATTGAAGATGACATATTAGGGGTTCCAAAAAGTAATTTTTCAACTCTTTAAATCACCCTTAAGCTTGGGAAATTAAGCTTGCAAAACCAGGCCAATTTCTGTCCACACCGAGTTGCATGTGCAATGTATGTTTGCTGATTTCTTGGACCATGGCATGAACCTCCTTGACCTCTTGGGTGCTTGTAGGGTCCCTTAGGCTTGAGGGTTGGTCTTCACTTGGTTCCATTGGATGGTCTCCATCATACTCCCCGGATTGATTGGAGTTTGACCTCAAACTTAGAATTGGATCATCTTCATTATAATATGGACTAAGATCGGCCGCATTGAAGGTTGCCGAAACTCCATAGTCTCCCGGGAGGTCAATCTTATAAGCATTAGGGCCAATATCTTCAATGACTTCAAATGGCCCATCGGACCTTCGCATGAGTTTGGATTTGCGCTTGCTAGGGAACCTCTCTTTCCTTAAATGAATCCAAACCAAGTCTCCCGGTTGAAAGTGAGCATCCTTCCTATGCTTGTTGGCTTGTTGCTTGGCTTGCTCATTGGATTTCTCAATTCTTGCCCTCACCTTGGTGTGTAGCTCTTGAATCTCTTTAGCCCTCTTATTGGCTTCCCAACTAAACTTGGTTGGATTTGGGATTGGAACCAAGTCTAGGGGAGTCCTTGGATTGCACCCATACACCACTTGGAAAGGTGAAAGAGAAGTAGCTTTGCTAGGGGCTCGGTTGAAGGCAAATTCCACATGAGGAAGCAACTCATCCCACTCTTTGATACTCTTCTTGACTAGAACTCTAAGCAAGGTGCCCAAAGTTCTATTGGTCACCTCGGTTTCACCATCGGTTTGGGGGTGGCATGTTGTGCTAAACTTGAGGTGAGTGCCAAACTTTCTGCACAATGTAAGCCAAAAGTGACTTACGAACTTGGTGTCCCTATCCGACACCATGCTTCTTGGAATGCCATGGAGACGAACAACCTCCTTCAAGTAGAGGTTTGCAATGGATGAAGCATCATTGGTGGTATGGCGTGATATGAAATGAGCCATCTTTGAGAATCGGTCCACCACTACCATGATTGAATCTTTGTGCCTTTGGGTTCTTGG
>JACYFF010002017.1:27435110-27450397 GCA_017589665.1 Selenicereus undatus | reverse complement strand
ACACCACCAAATCCAAGTTTAGGGCCCTTAACTTAGATTAAGATACATAAAAACCACTTAATCCTTGTTAAGACTCACTTGAACACCACCTTAATTGGCCTAATTAAGGATAAACAAGCAAGAGTTTGAAGAGAGAAAGCACAAAGCTCTCAAACTGATTTTATCATTCAAATAAGGGTTGTTTACTTTGCTATGGCTGTGTGGTACCTTAAATAGGCAGCCATGACCTTTATAGCTAGCAAAATAAACACCTTACTACCTTTCTTTATGCTTATGAAAGGTATTAACACTAATTACAAGCTTTTACAACCTGATTTGTACTAAACTAGATTACAAGTTAACTAATCTTAATCTAATACATTGAAATACAAATCTAAACTATGTCTAAGCTATTAACACATCATTACACACTTTGCTTAGCCTTAATACATGCTGAGATTTCTCACTTTTACATCATTGGTGAACCCAAAAGTAGAAAACCACTTTACGGCTAGCCAACGGGAAGCAAGCAACACATTGCCACCAAACAATCTCTCATTGGACCATCTTTTGGCCATGCAACCAATCAATGAAGGCCTAGGGATGTGTTCCCAGCATAGAGGGGTGTGCCAAGCTGCATTTGAGCAAACAAAAATGGTTGGGAACATAAGATACTTCAGCTTGTACTAAACCGGGTTTAGGGGCAGATTTTTCCGATTTTTGTAGCAATTTGTAAGCAAAGAAAAAGTGAGTATGATTGTTATTTTAATCATGGAGGGGTAAATTTAGGATGTCTATAATCCCCCACAACAAAGAAATCAAGGTTAGGACATGTTTAAGTAAGGTAATTAGGCTTGAACATTTTACCGCGCAGATTAGGGCCTAATCTGACTGGTTTGAAAAACACCTTGTTTCTTCATCCTCTTGTGTGCATAATTGGAATTTGATGCTTGGACCTGAATGTACACATCTTTAGGGCTCCAAAAATGTATAAATTCGTAACTTAAGCATTAGTATAGCTTAAGTTATGATTTAAACAAAACCGGATAATTTCTGGTTTGCTAGACAGTTTTGACACATCTTGGTAAACGGCTGATTTGAATGACCAAATGAACTCCAATTTGGATGAAACTTGTCTTGTTGGAAAGCTGACATTTTAAGATTGAAATCCATGCAAAAATATCAGGCATAAACCATTTTTATGCTGGTCTAATTTTGCTTGCAAAAGAGGGTTAGTGCTGGAATCTTCCCTTTTGTCATGCAATGAAACAACTAAAACAAAACTTGGATGATTTAATCACCCTTTAGCCAGCATATTAACATAATCTAATTGATTTGATTCTTTATAATCAAAGGGGATGGAGAGGTCTCCATCATGTGGGATGGGCAACTCATCTCCTTTATCAGCTTCAGCCATGATTTCTCTAATCTCTTCCTTGTCATGGTTTTCATTTTCAACTTCCTCTTCTAATGGAACCTCTTCTGTAGCCTTCCATTCAGCTAAGGTAACAAACCTTCTGTTGGTGCATTCAGATGCTAAGTGACCAAATCCTTGACACTTAAAACACCTAGGAGGATTTTTGGGAAGGGCTCTTTGTGTAGGTGGTGGGAATAGGTTCTTTTGTGGAGTTTGGCTTTTTTGTGGTGCTAAGGAAGTAGAGGGGTGAAGGAATGGAGGTGAAGGTGAACTCCCCTTGTTAAAGGTTTGTTCTTGTGGTGGTGGCTTTGGATTTTCTAGCTTTGGGAGCAGTTTACTCTTCCTTTGCTGTTCCACCTTGTGAGCTAACACACACACTTCATCAAAAGTAGAGTAAGCTTGCAAATCAACAATATTAGCATACCTAGGATCAAGTCCTCCCAAGTACCTAACAATTGTTTGTTCTTCAGGTTCATGCAAATCACATTTAATTGCAAGCTTTTCAAACTCACGAGTGTACTCTTCTACACTCATATTACCTTGGTTCAAATGGTGGAGTTGAGAGTAACAATCTTGAACATAGGTAGGTGGAAGAAATCTAGCTTTGAGTTTTGACTTCATCTTCTCCCAAGTTCTTATTTTGGACTTCCTTTCTCTTACTCTTTTGGCACACAAGTTAGTCCACCAAAGAGAAGCATATTTTCGAAGTCTTAAAGCAATAAGCTTTACCTTCTTGTTGTCTGGGATGTCCTTGTACTAAAAAATCCTTTCAATTGTGTGTAACCAATCAAAGAAATCTTCAGGGTCAAGCTTGCCTTCAAATTCTGGAACTTCAATCTTGAAATCATTGGAGCTAGTTTGAACATGTGAGTCTTGCCTAGTCATTCTCAATGGTTCATCTTCACTAGATGACTCAAGAGTATGGCTAAGCACTTGCTCTTGTCTTTATGTTGTGAATTTCCGCAAGCGTACGGTTTCGTTGTACGTTTACGAGTATCGTCCTCAGGGATGAAGGAAACTTGATTATTATCAATTCTAACCTAATTGAAACTGAAAATTAAAATCGACTAACCTGAACATTATCATATTTGATTTAGTGAATTTACAAACTAAAATAATTGAAAAACTGTAAGAGATTTGAAAGCACCAAAAGGTAATTTGAAACATAAAACTGAAAATGAATCACGTGAGCAACACCTTGCAGTAATTATTCTGTGAATTCTTCTTCTCCACCGCTGAATCGAAACAAAACAGAAACAAAACAGAGGAGGCTGAATCGAACAAAACAAAGGAGGTCGATTTTCACCAATGTTCTGCAAAAGGGCGACGCAAACCGAGCAAATTTGAATGAAACTCCACAATACCCAAAATCGAACACAATTTGAATTGAACCAACCTAAAATCCTAATTAAACATCAAAAACTTAAACTCAAGCGTAGATCTGAAAATTGAATGAAACGATAAACTAGGCCGTCAGCCCCCCTTCTCCTCTTCCATCTTGTGCTATTTATCTATGCCTTGACCTTCAGTCACGTCCTCTCGATGCCTCCTTGCATTAATTCCCGAATTAAAGCCCTCCATCTTCAATCCTGTAACGGTAGGAGGAAGAAGAAGAGGGAGTCGAAGGGGTTCGGGCGCGGGGTTACTTGGGTTTCCCGAGCAAGGGAATGAATGAGAAGATAGAGAGAAGAAAGGGGGGATAAGGGGCTGGTCATGTGCACTATGCGTGACAGGAGTTTGGGCTTTTTTTTTTCTTTCTTTTCTTTTCCTTTTTTTTTTGTTTTTGTTATTGTTTGGTTCAGGTTTGAATTCAGTTGGCCCAATTCCTCCTTGTTCAGCGTTCCTTCGCATTTTTCAAGTATTTTTCCCGAATTATTCAACACCTGTAAAATAAATTAAAATCAAATAAAAATCTAAAAATAATAATTATTTCGAGCATAAATCTGGCAGAAAGGTATTATAAAAATAGCACATTTTTGGCGTCAACAAATACCCCCACACCAAAGTTGTGCTCGTCATCGAGTAAAACAAAACTAAAAAAAAAATCCTAGAAAAAGAAAAGAGAAACCTACAAAAATACTACGTACCAAACTGGGAAAAGATACATACACATTCCAATCAACTAAACCGCCCATGTAACAAAGATAGGGGTCGGTATATCGACATAATGTACATATTAAGGCACCATACCCCATGAATGACATTAAAGCACTAATTTTTCATCCCACGTTGCACACTTAAGCTGTGAATCCTTCCCTGTGTTCATGTGTGCATGTGTCTCATCATCATAAGGTTTATGTTTCCAAAATCAAACTCAATCCCACTTAATTCACACAAATTATATTATTGACTGATTAACATTAGAAGCAAGCTTTCCCAGTAGCAATATTGCCTCAAAGGGTACCACCCAGTAGCGCATGCCTCAAAGGGTTGCTTGTCATTCCAATTTTTATTGCTTTTCCTTTTCTTTTTTTTCTTTTTTTTTTTGGTTTTTTTTTTCTTGGTCTTTCATTTTTTTCTTTTTTTTTTCAAACACAAGTGGGAGAGTCGATAATGAAAACTAAAATCTTTGGACAATGAGGATGAAATGAATAGGGATTAGATCACACAACGATAATGAACAAATGGGATTAGAATTAGAAGCAAAAATGCCACATCAAGGACAGAGACCTAACATGCACATCATGCGTATATACAGGCTATCTATCAAAGTACAGAGGAGGTAAGTTGATCAGAATAGTACAAAAGTTCCCAGAAACAAAATCTTTTTGGGAAATTTTTTTTTTCTTAGCCAAACACCACAAAACCACTATGACCTTGGAAGAGAGGTTTGATGCCTTAATGAAGCAAAATGAGTTTCTAACTAGAAAAATTCAAGAAGATGCACGAAGAGACCAAGAAACTCAAGCTCAAAACAAATACCTCCAAAAACAGCATGATGCATATTCAAAGCAACAACAACAAGCAAGTGAAGAATCAATCCATTCAAGGTCACAAAGACAAGAGCAAGTATTTAGCCATACTCTTGATTCATCTAGTGACGATGAACCATTGAGAATGACTAGGCAAGACTCACATGTTCCTGCTAGCTTCAATGATTTCAAGATTGAAGTTCTAGAATTTGAAGGCAAGCTTGACCCTGAAGATTTCTTGGATTGCACAAAGCTCTCAAACTGATTTTATCATTCAAATAAGGGTTGGTTACTTTGCTATGGCTGTGTCGTACCTTAAATAGGCAGCCATGACCTTTCTAGCTAGCAAAATAAACACCTTACTACCTTTCTTCATGCTTAGGAAAGGTATTAACACTAATTACAAGCTATTACAACCTGAATTGTACTAAACTATATTACAAGTTAACTAAACTTAATCTAATACATTGAAATGCAAATCTAAACTATGTGTAAGCTATTAATACATCATTACACACTATGCTTAGCCTTAATACATGCTGAGATTTCACACTTTCATCTCATTGGTTAGCCAAAAAGTAGAAAACCACTTTACGGCTAGCCAATGGGAAGCAAGCAACACATTGCCACCAATCAAGCTCTCATTGGACCATCTTTTGGCCATGCAACCAATCAATGAAGGGCTACGGATGTGTGCCCAACATAGAGGGGCATGCCAAGCTGCATTTTAGTGAAGAAAAATGGTTGGGAACTTAAGATACTTCAGCTTGTACTAAACCGGGTTTAGGGGCAGTTTTGTCCGATTTTTGTAGCAATTTGTAAGCAAAGCAAAAGTGAGTATGCTTGTGATTTTAATCAGGGGGGGGTAACTTTAGGATGTCTATAATCCCCCCCAACCAAGAAATCAAGGTTAGGGTGAGTTTAAATGGGTTAAATAAACTCAAACTTAAAACCGCGCAGATTAGAGCCTAATCTGACTAGTTTTGGAAAACTGCTTGTTTCTTCATCCTCTTGTGTGCATTATTGGAATTTGATGCTTGGAGCTGAAAGTACACATCTTGAGGACTCCAAAAATGTATAAATTCGTAACTTAAGCATTAGTATAGCTTAAGTTATGATTTAAACAAAACCGGGTTGTTTCTGGTTTGCTGGACAGTTTTGACACATCTTGGTAAATGGCTGATTTTAACGACCAAATGAACTCCAAATTGGATGCAACTTGTCTTGTTCGAAAGTTGACATCTTAAAATTGAAATCCATGCAAAAACATCAGGCATAAATCATTTGGATGCTTGTTGAATTCTGCTTACAAAAGAGGGTCAGTGCTGGAATCTTCCCTTTTATCCTGCAATGAAACAACTAAAACAAAACTTGGATGATTTAATCACCCTTTAGCTAGCATATTAACATAATCTAATTGATTTGATTCTTTCTAATCAAAGGGGATGGAGAGGTCTCCATCATCTTAAGTGATGAATTTATACATTTTTGGAGTCCTCACGACGTGTACTTTTAGGTCGAAGCATCAATTTCCAATTATGCACAAAAGAGGATGAAGAAACAAGGTGTTTTCCAAAACTGGTCAGATTAGGCTCTAATCTGCACGGTTTTAAGTTTGAGTTTATTTAGCCCATTTAAACTCACCCTAACCTTGATTTCATGGTCGGGGGGGATTATAGACATCCTAAAGTTACCCCCCCCCCCCATGATTAAAATCACAATCATACCCGTCTTTGCTATGCCTAACAAGTTGCATAAAAACTGGACCAAACTGCCCCTGAACCCGGTTTTGTATAAACCGGTTCTTTTTAAACCTCCAGCCAGTTTTCTTCACTCAAATGCAGCTAGGCATGACCCTCTATGCTTGGCACACGTTCCAAGGTGCCTTGGGCTGGTTACTACCTAGTAAAGAACAACCAATGAGGGCTAGATTCGTGGCATGTGTTGCTTGCTTCCTATTAGCCAGCCGCAAAGTGATCTTCTAGAAGGTGGCTGCAACTTGCATTATCTATTAGCGATCCCAGCATGTATTAAGGCTAAACATGATGTGTAATGATGTATTAATAGCTTAGACATAAGTTAGATTTGTATTTTAATGTATTAGATTAGTTTAAGATGTTTGTAAACTAGATTAGTACAAATCAGCTTGTAATTAACTCCTAATCCTTTTCCTATCTAGTAAGGAAAGGGTGAGGTGTTTTTTTTGCTTGTGTACTAGCTAGGAAGGCCTTGCTTGCTGCTTATTTAAGGTACCACATGGCCAAGGCAAAAAAAGAACAACTTTTATTTGAATGATAAAAATCAGTTTGAGAGCTTTGTGCTTTCTCTCTTCAAACTCTTGCTTGGTTATCTTTAATTAGGCCAGTTAAGGTGGTGTTCAAGTGAGTCTTAACAAGGATTAAGTGGTGTTTCTGTATCTTAATCTAAGTTAAGGCCCCTAAACTTGGATTTGGTGGTGTTTCTGTATCCAAATCTCAGGTTTAGTTCTATCCATTTCATGCTATACTCAAGGTGTTTCAAAGAGGATTAAAGTGGATTTGCTAGCTTTAATTTGAAGTTGGTGATTCTTACTTTGATTCATCTTTCCATTTCACACATCCATATCCATTCCCACATACATGTCCATGCTTAATCCAAGCTAAGGCTAACCCCCCTTTGGCTTAGCTTCCAACCAAAACACAAAACATCTCAAACCGTGCACAAGGAAGCATGCTAGGCCGTACGGACAGCAAAGTGGCACGGTCTGCCTGTGCCATGAAGCACGAATGTGCCACCCCCATGGCCGTGTGATATTGCCTTCTTTTTGTTGTGTTTTTGGCTTGGTTGGTTTGGGTCCATTCCTCCCTTGTGTTATACATCATTTCACATCAAAGAACCTTTGTTTTATCACTTAGAATCACTTGATTCTAAGCTTCCATTCTCCCTCCACATACTTGATGCCTCACAACCATCATTTTATGTGACCACTTTCCCTGGTTTCCCCCTTGATGTTATCTACATTTGAATGCTGAGTTAGATGCATTCCTTTGAACCCTGGCTTAGTCATCGGCAGGTACATCATATTTGGTATCAGAGCAAGTTTCTCCTAGGCGAGGTACTTCTCACACCCTTCCACAAAAAGTCGTTCCCCTTTCCTCACAAAATCATTCCATAGCCACTTACTTCAAAATCAGTTCTACCACTATGACCTTGGAACAGAGGTTTGATGCCTTAATGAAGCAAAATGAGTTTCTCGCTAGAAAAATTCAAGAAGATGCAAGAAGAGACCAAAAAACTCAAGCTCAAAACAAATACCTCCAAAAACAGCTTGATGCCTATTCAAAGCAACAACAACAACCAAGTGAAGAATCAATCCATTCAGGGTCATAAAGTGTTGACGCCAAAAATGTGCTATTTTTATAATACCTTTCTGCCAGATTTATGCTCGAAATAATTATTATTTTTACATTTTTATTTGATTTTAATTTATTTTACAGGTGTTGAATAATTCGGGAAAAATACTTGAAAAAGGCGAAGGAACGCTGAACAAGGAGGAATTGGGCCAACTGAATTCAAACCTGAACCAAACAATAACAAAAACAAAAAAAAAAGGAAAAGAAAAGAAAGAAAAAAAAAGCACAAACTCCTGTCACGCGTAGTGCACATGACCAGCCCCTTATCCCCCCTTTCTTCTCTCTGTCTTCTCATTCATTCCCTTGCTCGGGAAACCCAAGTAACCCCGCGCCCGAACCCCTTCGACTCCCTCTTCTTCTTCCTCCTACCGTTACAGGACTGAAGATGGAGGGCTTTAATTCGGGAATTAATGCAAGGAGGCACCGAGAGGACGTGACTGACGGTCAAGGCATAGATAAATAGCAGAAGATGGAAGAGGAGAAGGGGGGCTGACGGCCTAGTTTATCGTTTCATTCAATTTTCAGATCTAGGCTTGAGTTTAAGTTTTTGATGTTTAATTAGGATTTTAGGTTGGTTCAATTCAAATTGTGTTCGATTTTGGGTATTGTGGAGTTTCATTCAAATTTGCTCGGTTTGCGTCGCCCTTTTGCAGAACATTGGTGAAAATCGACCTCCTCTGTTTTGTTCGATTCAGCCTCCTCTGTTTTGTTTCGATTCAGCCGTGGAGAAGAAGAATTCACAGAATAATTACTGCAAGGTGTTGCTCACGTGATTCATTTTCAGTTTCATTTTCCAAATTACCTTTTGGTGCTTTCAAATCTCTTACAGTTTTTCAATTATTTTAGTTTGTAAATTCACTAAATCAAATATGATAATGTTCAGGTTAGTCGATTTTAATTTTCAGTTTCAATTAGGTTAGAATTGATAATAATCAAGTTTCCTTCATCCCTGAGGACGATACTCGTAAACGTACAACGAAACCGTACGCTTGCGGAAAATTCACAACAAGTTTTTGGCGCCGTTGCCGGGGATGAGTTTGTGAAATTTGGTTATATCGATTCATAGTTTAATTATTAGAGTCGTTAGAGTTGTTTTCGTTTTTAGTTTTACTTGCGTCGTAATTTTTGTTTTACTAGTTTACTTTAGTTTTATTTTTGAATTTAGTTTATATTTTGATTTTGATTTTTGTTTTTGGTTAAGATTAGTTTATTTTCAATTTTTAGATGCTGTTTATTGCTGGAAAAAAAAAATAGTACTAATCAGTTTGGTTTATGTGCAGTGAAAAACAAAAAAAAATTCAAGTTTGAATTGATCCGGAAACAGTGCAGATTTTTCATCAATTTCCGCATTCTGTTTGAATTTTCTGGGACTGTTCTGGTGTGATTTATGCCAGTTTGATATTTTTCCTAGATTCAGCATGATTTTTAGAGTGTGTGTGAAGTTTTGTGGAATGTTTGGAGCTGTTTAGATTTTTCTGTGAGTTTTAGAATTAATATTCTGTTTGCATTTTTCTGCACTATTCAGGGACAGAAAAAAATTAGGAAAAATTATTTTTATGTCCTTTGTGATTGTGTGGACTTTTCTGTATATTTGGTTCTGATTTTAGGAGTTTTATTTTCTGTTTTAATTTTATTTTTAGAATTAGGGTGTTTAGGTGTACTTTTATTTCTTATTTCTTTTAGTTTCTTTGTGTTTGTGTTTTTGTTTTTAGTTTTGTTCATTTTCTGTTTTAATAGTGTTTTTAGTTTTAATTATTCATTTTGTTGATTTGTGATTGAAAAAAGAAAAAAAAACAAAACAAAAAAAAAAAACAAAAAAAAAACAAAAAAAAAACCAAAACAGAACTTTGGGGTTAGGGTGTTAGATTTATATGACTGGTTGGGTTAGAAATCCTGAAAATCATAGACTTTTTAGGAGTGAACTCGACCCTGACTTAGAACCCGAACCAGAACCCAAGCTAGAAGACATGGCACAAGAAAGACCTTTGAGTGATATCTTCTATCCTCCTATGACTGCTTTACCATCTTGCTTCATTATACCTGACCTTGGACCCAATGTGACCTTCGAATTAAGACCTCACTATACTCAGATGCTCCCTAAATTTACTGGTTTAGAGGATGCTTATTTGTTTTTGAGGGAATTCAAAGAAGTCTGTTCTATGATGCATTTTCCTAATATTCCCATTGATGTTGTGCGTATGAAATTAATTCCTTTTGCTTTGAAAGATTCTGCTAAATGTTGGATGTATGGCTTGGCTGCTAATTCTGTTACTTCTTGGAATGATTTTGTAAAATTGTTCTTAAGAAAATATTTTCCTAATGCCAAGACTGTTAAGCTAAGGAATGAGATTAATCAATTTGTGCAACTAGAAAGGGAATCATTTTGGAAATATTTTGATAGGTTCAAAAATTTGTTGTCTCAGTGTCCCCATCATGGTTTAGACCAGGCACGTTTGTGCCAAAATGTTTATGAAGGACTGGACCAACAAACTAGAACCATGGTAGAATCTATGTGTCAGGGTGGCTTTCTTTCTAAGAGCGCCACAGATGCTTGGGAATTTTTGGAGGACTTCGCTGAGAAAACTATGCAGTGGGAAACCGCTCGGGATGACAGCTTAAGTTCTAGGATTGCTAGGGGTGGGTTACATTCTGTCTCTGATATGAGTCACTTAGAGTCTAAGATTGCTACTCTAGAAAACATGTTGAAAGGATTGACTCCACGGATGACCCAGACTTCTTCAGTGTCTTGCTCTCATTGTCAGGCCTTAGATCATTCATTGAGTCCTTGTCCCTACTTTGCTCATCAGTTAGCAACTGGACAAGAACAAGCAAGTATGGCCTTCCAAAGACCTAAGAATGACCCTTTCTCTCCTTTTTACAATCTAGGGTGGAGAAATCACCCTAACTTCTCTTGGAGTAATGGACCAAATGTTGTGGTTCCTAACTCCCAGCCTGTCTCTCACCCTTCTAATTCCTTTCAAAGACCAGTTTTTCAAGGTGTACCTAATGCACCTAGACCTCCACCTCCTGTGGCTCAAGTTCAACCTCCTCCTGGTTACAGTGATATTGATAAAATGGAGAGGAGAATTAATAATAATGTGGAGAGAATGATTAATGCTAATATGGAGCGAATGATGAGAATGATGACTGAACAATTTTCCCAGTTAGCATCATCTTCTAGGGAGCCAGGTACTTTTCCAAGTCAGCCTGAGGTGCCCCCTAAGGGTCACTCTTCTTCTTCTGGTACCTCTAATGAGCCTGTGAGGAAAGTGAATGCAGTGATATCTCTCCGTTCTGGTCGAGAGATTGATAACCAGGTTAGAAATCCTAATGAGCCCTGCAGGTATCCTCACCAATTCTTTGAGAGGTCTTCTTCATCTTCTTCACCTCCAGAGGCTGGATCATCCAGTAATTCAGGGGATGCTACTGATGGTGTCCCCAATGCTTCTGATTCTCACCCTCTTATTGAGTCACTGTCTGAAGAAGAGGAGCTTAAAAAGAAAGACTCCTCTGAGTTTGTTGACCCTCCTCCTTCTAAGGGTCCTTCTTCTTCTCTTTCTTCTCCTTCTTCTCCTTCTTCTCCTGAGAAAGTCCATATGCCCTTGCCTCCTTTTCCCCATAGGCTTAAGAAAAAAGACCAAGATCATGTTGAGAAGATGAGAGAGACTTTCTCTCAAGTCAAGATCAACATTCCTTTACTCGATGCTATTCAGCAAATGCCTCCATATGCTACGTTTTTCGAGGATCTGTGCACAACCAACAGAGCTACCAATGTCCCTAGGAAGGCTTTCTTAGCCTTTGGAGCTAGTTCTATTTTATCTCATCAGATCCCAGTAAAGTATAGGAACCCTGGTTGCCCTACTATTTCTATAGTTATTGGGGACCACCTCATTCATAGAGCCTTGCTTGATTTGGGGGCCAGTGTCAACTTGATTCCCTTCACTGAGTATGAGAGGCTAGGGTTAGGGAGCTAAAACCTACCAAGATGGTCCTTCAATTAGCTGATAGGTCGACCAGATTGCCTAGGGGAATAGTTGAGGATGTGCTGATTCGAGTGGGTGAATTCATTTACCCTGTGGACTTTGTTGTGATTGAGACTGAGATAGTGTCTAACTTAGCTAGTCAAGTCCCTGTGATTTTAGGGCGTCCCTTCTTCGCCACTGCCAATGCCCTTATTAATTGCAGGAATGGCATGATGAGACTGTCTTTTGGTAACATGACTATTGAGCTTAATATTTTTAATCTGCAAAGACAACCTTATGGTTTTGATGATATGGAGTTCTCTACTCTTCAATGGGTAGAGGATTCTATTCTTGATGATGCTTGTGATGATGTGTTTCCTGTTGAGTATGAGTCCTTTCTTGTGGATGATGAGCCTGAATATGATGTCTTTGAGTTTGATGACTTGTGCTCTACTATTGATTGTTTGCTCACTACTGCTTCTGAATCTGCTTCTGAAATTGTTTCCCCTTCTGCTCTTGAACTGAAACCCCTTCCTGATTCTCTTAAGTATGCATTTCTAGGCCCCAATGAATCTTTACCTGTCATTATTGCTTCTGACCTACACGGGGACCAAGAGACCAAGTTGATTGCCCTACTTAGAGAGAACAAGGAAGCTTTGGGTTGGACCTTAGGGGATATTAAGGGCATTAGTCCTTCCATTGTGCAACATAGGATTCATCTAGAGGACAATGCTAAAACCTACCGTGACCGTCAAAGGCATTTGAACCCTACTCTTCAGGAAGTAGTTAGGAATGAAGTGCTAAAGTGGTTAGACCATGGGATTATCTATCCCATATCTGATAGTGAGTGGGTTAGCCCCGTTCAAGTTGTTCCTAAGAAGACCGGGATCACCATGATTAGGAATGACAAGAATGAGTTAGTCCCTACTCGAGTACAATCTGGGTGGCGTGTTTGCATAGATTATAGCAAATTGAATGCTGCCACTAGGAAAGACCACTTTCCCCTTCCTTTCTTGGACCAGATGTTAGAGAGGTTGGCTGGACATTCCTTCTATTGCTTTTTAGATGGATACTCTGGCTATACCCAGATCTGTATTGCTCCTGAGGATCAGGAGAAGACTACTTTCACCTGTCCTTTTGGAACTTATGCCTTTAGACGTATGCCTTTTGGACTGTGCAATGCCCCAGCTACTTTTCAGCGTTGCATGATTTCCATTTTCTCAGATTTAGTTGAACTTTGCATGGAAATTTTCATGGATGACTTCTCTGTATTTGGGTCTTCCTTTGATGACTGCCTGTCTAATCTGAGAAAAGTGTTGGAAAAGTGTAGGGAGAAAAATTTGACTCTGAATTGGGAAAAATGCCATTTTATGGTTAGGAAGGGAATGGTCTTAGGCCATATTATTTCTAAAGATGGAATTGAGGTTGACAAGGCTAAGACTGATTTGATTGTTAATCTTCCCCCTCCCACCTATGTGAAAGAAGTAGGGTCTTTTCTTGGACATGTTGGCTTCTATCGTCGATTCATTAAAGACTTTAGTAAGATTGCAAAGCCCTTGTCCAACTTGTTAGCTAAAGATGTGCCTTTCTGATGACTGTCTTGAGGCATTTTCTAAGCTTAAGAAGGCTTTAACTTCTGCTCCTGTTCTTCATCCTCCCATCTGGGGAGAATCATTTGAGTTGATGTGTGATGCTTCTGATTATGCTGTTGGGGTAGTTTTAGGGCACCGTGTTGATAAGAAACCCCATGTGATTTATTATGCTAGTCACACTTTGAATGATGCCCAGCTGAACTACACTGTGACTGAGAAAGAATTTTTGGCTGTGATTTTTGGATTTGAGAAGTTTAGACCATATCTGATTGGTTCTCATGTGATTGTCTATACTGATCACTCTGCTCTTAAGCATCTTCTTTCTAAGAAGGATGCTAAGCCTAGACTTGTTAGATGGATATTGTTGTTACAAGAGTTTGACTGTGAGATTAGAGATAAGAAAGGTTCTGAAAACCTTGTAGCTGATCATTTGTCTAGGATTCTTTATGAAAAAAAAAGTGAGTCCGCTATTTCTGAGTGCTTCCCTGATGAGCAGTTATATGTTGTCCACTCCGATCCTTGGTATGCTGATCTTGTAAATTACCTAGTTGCTGGTAGGATCCCTGAGAGTTGGACCAAGCATGATAGGGATAGGTTCTTTCACCTTGTGAAGTTCTTTGTTTGGGATGATCCTTATTTGTTTAAGTATTGTTCCGACCAATTATTTAGGAGGTGTATTCCCGACCATGAGGTGAGAAGTATTCTTTCTTTCTGTCATGATCAAGCGTGTGGGGGGCATTTTAGTGGTAGGAAGACTGCAGCCAAAGTTCTTCAATGTGGTTTCTACTGGCCTACTCTATTTAGGGATGCTATTGAGTACTGTAAGAGTTGCCCTAGGTGCCAGCAGTTGGGTAAGATAAGCAGGCGGAATATGATGCCACTGAATCCCATCATTGTGGTAGAGCTTTTTGATGTGTGGGGTATAGACTTTATGGGACCATTTCCATCCTCTTTTGGGAATGAGTATATTCTGTTAGCTGTGGACAATGTGTCTAAATGGGTTGAAGCCATCCCTTCTCGGACTAATGATGCTAAAGTTGTTGTGAAATTCTTAAGGGAGAACATCTTTGCTAGATTTGGCATGCCCCGTGCTATTATTAGTGATCAGGGCACCCATTTCAATAATAGGTCCTTTGATGCCTTACTGAAGAGGTATTCAATTGTCCATCGGCTTGCTACTCCCTATCATCCCCAAACTAGTGGTCAGGTTGAGGTGTCTAATTGACAGATTAAGCAGATTCTTGAAAAGACAGTGAGCAGGAATAGAAAGGATTGGGCTGACAAACTCGTAGATGCTCTTTGGGCTTATAGGACAGCTTTTAAAACTCCCTTGGGTATGTCACCTTATACGGTTGTTTATGGTAAGCCTTGTCATCTTCCTGTGGAACTAGAGCATAGAGCTTGGTGGGCCCTTAAGAAACTGAACTATGACTTGACTGAGGCTGGTGAGGAGCGTAGACTGCAACTGAATGAGCTTGATGAGATTAGAGCTGAGGCTTATGAGAGTGCTCGTTCTTATAAAGAGAGGGCTAAGTTGTTTCATGATAGGCGTATCCTTCAGAAAGAGTTTGCCCCAGGCATGAAAGTGCTCTTGTATGACTCTAGGCTCCACTTGTTTCCAGGGAAATTAAGGTCCCGATGGACAGGTCCTTACATTGTCTCACGTATTTTTCCCTATGGTGCAGTTGAGATTCAGGACTCTGACAGTGGTGCTACTTTTAAGGTAAATGGTCACCGATTGAAGCAATTTCTGGAGTTGCCTAGCAAGGAAGATGTGGAGTGTCTGATGCTCCGCGAGCCGAGTCCTGTTCAATGATGTGTTGAGATGATAGCTCGGGTGTACCTAGCACCCGACCTGGTTTGCTAAGAATTTCTTTTCATCCCTTCTCTCTTTTATCCTTTTCACTTTTTTTTCCCTTTTTCTTTTCTTTAATATATATATGGGTTCTTTGTGTCTTTATTTTGTGATTTTAAAAAAAAAATTTTCCAAAAAGATTTTGTTTCTGGGAACTTTTGTACTATTCTGATCAACT
>JACYFF010002017.1:27379894-27429684 GCA_017589665.1 Selenicereus undatus | reverse complement strand
CATCCACTCTATGAACTCATCCAGGTTGAGTTGGCCTTCAAACTCCGAAATCTCCACTTTGAAGTCCAACGCAAGTTGCTTGCCTCTTCTTGCTCTTCTTGGCCTTCTCTCAAGTTCTTCCTCACTTGTGGCACAGGGGTTGTCTTCGGATTCTTCTTCCACCGAATGGGAGTCACTAGAGCGAGAGCTTCGAATCTCCCTTCGGTTGTTCCTCATAGCTTGGTGTAGTTGCTTCCTTAGATACCCAAGTTGAGCATCCTTTTCGGCATTTAGCTTCAAGAGTTGCTCAAACTTTTCTTCTAGCGAAAGACTTGAAGCCATGTTGGTACTTTTGAGAGAGGAAATGAGTGTTTAGGCACGGTTTGGGGTAGGCACGGTTGTGCACTAAGGCACGGGTGGACCGTGCTAGTTTGCTGTAATGGCACGGTGGAATTTGAGGGTGGCACGATCGTGCTCCCTAGCACGGGGTGGTGGTGCCGTTTTGCTGTCCGGGCGTGCGCACAAGACACGGTTGGACGTTTTGAGGGGGTTTTGTGTTTGAGGGTTGGAAGCTATGGCCAAGGAGGGTAGCCAATAGCTCTGATACCTCTTGATGCACTTCTAAGATCTTGAAATGAAGATCAAAGAAGGGATCTCAAGTAGAAAACCAATTTGAGAGAGAAGAGAAGGTGGGTATGCAAGCATTCAAGTGACAAGAAGATAAACTAAGTAGACTTGGATAAGATATAACCACCAAGATTACTTAGAGCTCTCCTTAAGGACCAATGGAGATAATATATCACCACTCAATTGGTCTTCAAGGACCCTTGAACACCACACTACAGAGCTAGGCTAGTGATAAGCAAGAGTAGAGAGAAAACAAGGGAGTATGAACCCAACCCAAATGCATTTTTCCAAAAGTGCCTTACAAAAGGAAGTGAGGGGGTATTTATAGAAGAATACCACCCCTCACTCAGCCATATTGCAGCAAACAAGCTGATTAAGGCTAAAAACACCTAAGTCTAAAGCTAGAAACAAAGACTAAGTGATAATACAAGTGATTACATCCACACTTGACATCTCACTAGCTTAAATGATCTCAAAGTTGAGGTGTCAAGCTTAGGTGCACTCTAATACAGCAGTTAGGGGGTTTTGGGGGGACAAAAATCAGATTAGTACAAAGCAAAAACCAAGAAATCAGCTAGTCACTTCTTTAACCGGTTAAAAGGATTTTACTCCATCTATGGCCGGTTAATAGCAGCACAAGGGGGTGCTTCCTCTCCACTTTAGGGGCATGATTTCATAAATATTTAGATGTATTTTCATGCCCTAAAGTTTGACAAAAGATGGAGTTCAATAGGTTGCCCAAAAGATCCTTGCATTCAGACCACGCTGGATTCCAGCCTGCAGGTAGTGTGCTTCGGTTTTTGCAATGGATGACTGACCAAATGAGCTCCAAATATCCTCCATGAGTACTTGTTTGAAATCTTAGAATCTAAGCTTTAATTTGGCTATGCGTGTAGGAAATTTGGCCTTCAGGATCGACCTCTATCAGCGAAACAAAAACGGGACAGAAACTGTTCGAGCTGGACAGTTGGTGAAGGTTGTTGTTCATGAAGTTTCGGACCAAGGCTTGCACTTATTTGGCCTCCTTGATGTTGTTGGACTCAACTTGTTGCACTTGCTGTCCAGAATTGCTGAGTAATGGTCTTGATCTTCTTTGAGTATACTCATGACTTGGATGGCTTCTTGGACTTCCTTGGGGGTGGATTGCCTTTGAACTTGCTCAGTCTCATTGCCCCCCCATAGGTACATCATTTCTCCTAGGCCTGGTACTTCCCACACCCTTCCACAAAAAGTCGTTCCCCTTTCCTCACAAAATCATTCCTTAGCCACTTACTTCAAAATGAGTTCAACCACTATGACCTTGGAAGAGAGGTTTGATGCCTTAATGAAGAAAAATGAGTTTCTAACTAGAAAAATTGAAGAAGATGCACGAAGAGACCATGAAACTCAAGCTCAAAACAAGTACCTCCGAAAACAACTTGATGCATATTCAAAGCAACAACAACAAGCAAGTGAAGAATCAATCCATTCAAGGTCACAAAGACAAGAGCAAGTGTTTAGCCATACTCTTGATTCATCTAGTGAAGATGAACCATTGAGAATGACTAGACAAGACTCACAGTTTCAAGCTAGCTCCAATGATTTCAAGATTGAAGTTCCAGAATTTGAAGGCAAGCTTGACCCTGAAGATTTCTTGGATTGGTTACACACAGTTGAAAGGATTTTTGAGTGCAAGGACATCCCAGACAACAAGAAGCTAAAGCTGATTCCTTTAAGACTTCGAAAATATGCTTCTCTTTGGTGGACTAACTTGTGTGCCAGAAGAGTAAGAGAAAGGAAGTCCAAAATCAGAACTTGGGAAAAGATGAAGTCCAAGCTCAAAGCTAGATTTCTACCTTCAACCTATGTTCAAGATTGCTACTCTCAACTCCACCATTTGAACCAAGGTAATATGTGTGTAGAGGAGTACACTCGTGAGTTTGAAAAGCTTGTGATTAAATGTGATTTGCATGAACCTGAAGAACAAACAATTGTTAGGTACTTGGGAGGACTTGATCCTAGGTATTCTAATATTGTTGATTTGCAAGCTTAGTCTACTTTTGATGAAGTATGTGTGTTAGCTCACAAGGTGGAACAGCAAAGGAAGAGTAAATCGCTCCCAAAGCATGAAAATCCAAAGCCACCATCACAAGAACAAACCTTTAACAAGGGGAGCTCACCATCACCTCCATTCCTTCACCCCTCTACTTCCTTAGCACCACTAAAAAGCCAAACTCCACAAAAGAACCTATTCCCACCACCTACACAAAGAGCCCTTCCCAAAAAACCTCCTAAGTGTTTTAAGTGTTAAGGATTTGGTCACTTAGCATCTGAATGCACCAACAAAAGGTTTGTTACCTTAGCTGAATGGAAGGCTACAGAAGAGGTTCAATTAGAAGAGGAAGTTGAAAATGAAAACCATGACAAAGAAGAGATTGAAGAGATCATGGTTGAAGCTGATGAAGGAGATGAGTTCCCATCCCACACCACCCACCAAAAGGTAAAGAGAATAGAAATGTTCTTTTTCTATCCTTTGGTGAACGATCTACCAATCTTCCCCCTCCACCCACACCTGAATCACTCACTATAAACTTCTGTCAAGTAATTTTTGAACCATCCTTTACCCCTCCTAACCATGCATTCAAGGTATGTGATAAGGTGGTTCCAAGTGTGTTCAAGAAGTCCCCCACACCACATATCCAAATCATCACGGGACATGAAGAAGAAAGAGCCTCCAAGTTCATGAAAGAGCTCTTTGCATGCTTGATTTTATTCCAACCAGATTTGAAAAAAAAAGGGGAGGTTACTAAGTCTAAATTGATTTGAGGACAAATCTTTTTAACAAGGGGAGGATGATGGAGACCTCTCCGTCCCCTTTAATTATAAAGAATCAAATCAATTAGATTATGTTAATATGCTGGCTAAAGGGTGATTAAATCGTCTAAGTTTTGTTTTAGTTGTTTCATTGCAGGACAAAAGGGAAGATTCCAGCACTGAACCTCTTTTGCAAGCAAAATGCGACCAGCATCAAAATTGTATAGGCCTGATGTTTTTGCATGGATTTCAATCTTAAGATGTCAGCTTTCCAACAAGACAAGTTGCATCCAATTTGGAGTTCATTTGGTCGTTCAAATCAGCCATTTACCAAGATGTGTCAAAACTGTCCAGCAAATCAGAAACAACCCGGTTTTGATTAATTCATAAATTAAGCCATACTAATGCTTAAGTAATGAATTTATACATTTTGGGAGTCCTCAATATGTGTATTTGCAGGTCCAAGCATCAAATTCAAATTATGCACACAAGAGGATGAAGAAACAAGGAGTTTTCCAAAACTGGTCAGATTAGGCTCTAATATGCGCGGTTTTAAGTTTCAGTTTATTTAACCCATTTAAACTCACCCTAACCTTGATTTCTTGGTTGAGGGGGATTATAGACATCCTAAATTTACCCCCCCCCCCCATGTTTAAAATCACAATTATACTCACTTTTGCTAAGCTTAATCAATGTCTTAAAACCGGCCAGAAACTGTTGCTAAACCCGGTTTAGTACAAGCTGAAGTATTTTAAGCTCTCTGCCACTTTTCTCCACTTGCAAGCTGATAGGCACGCCCCTCAAAGTTTAATACACATCCTAAGGTGCCTTGGGCTGGTCACTACCTAGAAAAGAACAACCAATGAGGAAGAGATTGGTGGCAATGTGTTGCTTACTCCCTATTGGCCAGCCGTAATGCCTTTTCGGCTATCCAATGAGAATTCAGCAGCAATCTCAGCATGTTTTAGCTTATTTTAAGTGTATATTACGTGTATAATGATGTATTAATAGCTTAGTCATAGTTTAGATTTGTATTTCAATGTATTAGATTAAGTTTAGTTAACTTCTAATCTAGTTTAGTACAAATCAGGTTGTAATAGCTTGTAATTAGTGTTAATACCTTTCCTAAGCATGAAGAAAGGTAGTAAGGTGTTTATTTTGCTAGCTAGAAAGGTCATCGATGCCTATTTAAGGTGCCACACAGCCATAGCAAAGTAACCAACCCTTATTTGAATGATAAAATCAGTTTGAGAGCTTTGTGCTTTCTCTCTTGGTTGCTAAGTTAGGTTTATTCTAGTGAACCCTAGCTTGGTCATCAGTAGATATATCAAGTCCCCACTACCATTGCCAATGAAGAAGGTCCAACAACTCGTTCAAGGTCCAATATACACTCCAAGTTGCAAGCATTGCTTCAAAGTGGCCATAATGTACAAGAAGGTGTTCACGGGCTAGCCCCCTCAAAACAAGCGGGTTTTGTCAATCTCATTACTTACGCCTCATGATGTATATGTTAAGGGAAAAGAGGACCCAAGCCAATACACATCAAAAGGGAGAGGAAAAGGAAGATTTTAGCCACGACCAAGGTGGAACGGTCGTGCCTTGAAGCACGGCCACACCGTGCCACTTTGCTGCCCACAAAACCGTAGGGAAGGGAAATGACCACGGTTGAGTGCCCTAGAGTGTTACTTCGGTTTTGGCTCTTTTTGGTGAATGGGAAATGATGAAAATGGATGTATAAGATGGTATTTGAAGTGAGGATGTGAATGGATGTGGAAGATTAGCTAAGTAGAAGTAATTAAGCACTAATCCATGCTAATCACTTCACTAAGCAAATCATGGAGATGAAACTAGAATAGGATAGAACTAAACCTGAGATTGGATACAGAATCACCACCAACCTTCAAGTTTAGGGCCCTTAATCTTGATTAAGATACAAAATCACCACTTAATCAAGGTTAAGACTCACTTGGACACCACTTAGTTTGGCCTAAACTAAGATAAGCAAGCAAGGATTTTGAGAGAGAAAAGCTAAGCTTCTCAAATGTTTCAAGCTGAAAATTCAGAGTTATGATTCTTCCTTGGCCAAAATGGCCTTACATACTAGAGGGAAAAACAATACTAGGCTAGGAAATGTCCACATCACTTTCCTTCCTAGTGAGGAAAAGTGTTAGGACTAATCTAAGTACATGATTAGCTAGTAATACAACCGGTTTGGCTAAACAAGATTACAATATGCTTAACTAATACTAATGCATCAAATTATGCATCTAACCCTTGCCTAGCTTGATTATACAATACTTAGGCTCATGTTTAACATTAATACAAGTAGCAAAATGAAGGAAAAGGCACATGGGGCAGCCGAAATCCACAAGCCACTTTACGGCTAGCCAATCACAAGTGAGGAACAAGATATCTTGCCATGCTCTCCCATTGGTTGTTCTTTCCAATGCTTCAACCTTTCCTAGGTGACCTTGAGGGGTGTGCCATGCTTGGGAAGATTAACATTCAGCTTGTCTAAGCAAGGTGGCCGGCCGGTTCAAGTGGGAAAAATCGGTTCAAGTGGATCGGGTTCAAGGGGGAGCCGGTTCAAGCCGGTTTTTTATGCATTTTGTTTGGCTTGCGAAAACGTGCATGGCTTGGATTTTAAAGGTGGGGGCTAACTTTAGAATGTGTAGAATCCCCCCCCCCCCTTCATAAAATCAAGGTTACAAAATGTTTTTGAGGGTTAATTAACTGAATACTTCAAGCCGCGCAAAACCGGGGCAAAATGGAGTAACTTGAAAAATGACCTTGATCTTCAATCCTTTTGAGGGAATGACTTGAAACTCGTTCTTGGACCTGCAAAACAACATCAAAAGGATTCCAAAAATGGAAAAACGTTAGGGCTAAGCTGCAATGTAGCTTAGTAAATCAGATGCACAAAACCGGGCACTTTGAAGCTGATGGAATCCTACCTAGCCAAGATCATGTTCACGAAGTGGTTATTCCATGACGTCCAAGAACAAGATCACAAACCAAGAGAATGGCTCTTATTTTGGAAGAAGATGAAGTTGGCATGAACGGGTTCACTGGCTTCAAAGTGCCTGGTTTTGTGTACATGATTTCCTAAGCTACAATGTGGCTTAGACCTAACCTGATGTATCTGCCGATGACCAAGCTAGGGTTCAATAGAATACAGCTAACTTAGCAACGAAGGGTAGATAACATCAAGGGGAAATCAAAGGAAAGTGGTCACATAAAATGATGGTTGTGAGGCATCAAGTATGTGGAGGGAGAATGGTGCTTAGAATCAAGTGATTCTAAGTGGGAAAACAAAGGTTCTTTATTGTGAAGGGATGTATAACACAAGGGAGGAATGGACCCAAGCCAACCAAGCCACGAACTAAACTCAAACTAGCAATATGGCGTGGCTTCAAGGGTGGCACGGTCGTGCCCTTAGGCACGGGTAGGTCGTGCCACTTTGCTGCCCTTCACGCCTAGCATTTCTCAATTGCACGGTTTGAGGTGTTTTTGTGTTTTAGGTTGGAAGCTAAGCCAAAGGGGGTAGCCTTAGCTTGGATTAAGCATGGACATGTATGTGGGAATGGTTATGGATGTGTGAAATGGAAAGATGAATCAAAGTAAGAAATACTAACTTCAAATTAAAGCTAGCAAATCCACTTTATTCCTCCTTGAAACACCTTGAGTATAGCATCAAATGGATGGAACTAAACCTGAGATTTGGATAGAGAAACACCACCAAATCCAAGTTTAGGGCCCTTAACTTAGATTAAGATACAGAAACACCACTTAATCCTTGTTAAGACTCACTTGAACACCACCTTAATTGGCCTAATTAAGGATAAGCAAGCAAGAGTTTGAAGAGAGAAAGCACAAAGCTCTCAAACTGATTTTATCATTCAAATAAGGGTTGGTTACTTTGCTATGGATGTGTGGTACCTTAAATAGGCAGCCATGACCTTTCTAGCTAGCAAAATAAACACCTTACTACCTTTCTTCATGCTTAGGAAAGGTATTAACACTAATTACAAGCTATTACAACCTGAATTGTACTAAACTATATTACAAGTTAACTAAACTTAATCTATTACATTGAAATACAAATCTAAACTATGTCTAAGCTATTAATACATCATTACACACTATGCTTAGCCTTAATACATGCCGAGATTTCTCACTTTCATCTCATTGGTCAGCCCAAAAGTAGAAACCCACTTTACGGATAGCCAATGGGAAGCAAGCAACACATTGCCACCAATCACGCTCTCATTGGACCATCTTTTGGCCATGCAACCAATCAATGAAGGCCTAGGGATGTGTGCCCAGCATAGAGGGGCATGCCAAGCTGCATTTGAGTGAAGAAAAATGGTTGGGCACTTAAGATACTTCAGCTTGTACTAAACCGGGTTTAGGGGCCGTTTTGTCTGGTTTTTGTAGCAATTTGTAAGCAAAGCAAAAGTGAGCATGATTGTGATTTTAATCATGGGGGCGTAACTTTAGGATTTCTATAATCCCCCCAAACCAAGAAATCAACGTTAGGGTGATTTTAAATGGGTTAAATAAACTCAAAGTTAAAACGGCGCAGATTAGAGCCTAATCTGACCAGTTTTGGAAAACTCCTTGTTTCTTCGTCCTCTTGTGTGCATTATTGGAATTTGATGCTTGGACATGAAATTAAACATCTTGAGGACTCCAAAAATGTATAAATTCGTAACTTAAGCATTAGTATAGCTTAAGTTATGATTTAAACAAAACCGGGTTGTTTCTGGTTTGCTGGACAGTTTTGACACATTTTGGTAAATGGCTGATTTAAACGACCAAATGAACTCCAAATTGGATGCAACTTGTCTTGTTGGAAATATGACATCTTAAAATTGAAATCCACGCAAAAACATCAGGCATAAACCATTTGGATGCTTGTTGAATTCTGCTTGAAAAAGAGGGTCAGTGCTGGAATCTTCCCTTTTGTCCTGCAACGAAACACCTAAAACAAAGCTTGGATGATTTAATCACCCTTTAGCCAGCATATTAACATAATCTAATTGATTTGATTCTTTCTAATCAAAGGGGGTGGAGAGGTATCCATCACCTTTAAAACCCAAGCTATGACCCTTCTTAGTAGCTGAACGAAATGCATCAAAAAATCGGTCAATTTACTTGAACCCGGTTTTCGAAAACCAGTTTTCTTTCCCTTCAAATGGCCGGCCAACCTTCCCTTGCAAGTTGATGGCACACTCTCCAATTCTTGGCACACTCTCTAAGGTGTTCTAGCATTGGCTGCCCGTTGAAGAAGAAACCAATCAAAGCAAGACAAAACAAGAAGTGGTGCCGCGTTGTGATTGGCTAGCCGTTTTTTACCTTGCAAATTTTGGCTAGGACATGGGTTCCTTGCTTTTGCTGAATGTTTAAATGTGTAATCAAGTATTAATGGTTGTATAATTATCCTAGACATTAGTTAACTTCATATTAGTGATGTATTAATTCTAGTTAATCCTTGTTGTACCTTAATTAGCTCAACTAGTTGTATTAGGTCACTAATCATTTCCTTACTAGGAAGGAAAGGGGGGGAAATGTGTAAAACTCCTAGCCTTGGTCATTTTTGTTGCTTTATAAAAGCATTCCAAGGCCTTAGTTTCATTTCATAACTTGTCGAATGAAAATCAAAGTTTGAGAGCATTTGCTTTCTTCTCTCCAAACTCTTGCTTGCTTATCCTTAATTAGGCCAATAAAGTTGGTGTCCAAGTGAGTCTTAACTTTGATTAAGTGGTGATTCTGTATCTTAATCAAGATTAAGGGCCCTAAGCTTGAAGGTTGGTGGTGATTCTGTATCCAATCTGATGGAGATGTCACCATGCCCTTTGATTTAAAAGAATCAAATCAATTTGGCATTACTAATATGCTGGTTAAAGGTTGTATAATTCAACCAAATTTTGTTTTAGTTGTTTCATTGCAAGACAAAAGGGAAGATTCCAGCACTGACCCTCTTTTGCAAGGAAAATTCGACCAGCATCAAATGGTATAGGCCTGATGTTTTTGCATGGATTTCAAGTTTAAGATGTCAGATTTCCAACAAGATAAGTTGCATCCAATTTGGAGTTCATTTGGTCGTTCAAATCAGTCATTTACCAAGATGTGTCAAAACTGTCCAGCAAACCAGAAACAACCCGGTTTTGATTAAATCATAACTTAAGTTATACTAATGCTTAAGTCACGAATTTATACATTTTTGGAATCCTTAAGATGTTTAATTTCAGTTCCAAGCATCAATTTCCAATCATACCCACAAGAGGATGAAGAAGCACGGTGTTTTTCCAAACCGGTCAGATTAGGCCCTAATCTGCGCGGTAAAATGTTTAAGCCTAATTACCCTACTTAAACATGTCCTAACCTTGATTTCTTTGTTGTGGGGGTTTATAAACATCCTAAAATAACCCCCCGTGGCCTGAAAACGGAAATATCATCACTTTTGCTTTGCTTAAAAGTTGCTACAAAAACTGGACAAAACTGCCCCTAAATCCGGTTTAGTACAAGCTGAAGTATTTTAAGCTCTCAGCCACTTTTCTCCACTTGCAAGCTGATAGGCACGTCCCTCTACGCTTGGCACACACTTCTAGGCCTTCATTGATTGGTTGTATGGCCAAAAGGGGGTCCAATGAGAGCTTGATTGGTGTCCATGAGTTGCTTGCTTCCCATTGGCTAGCCATAAAGTGGTTTTCTACTTTTGGGCTGACCAATGAGGTGAGAGTGAACAAATCTCAGCATGTATTAAGGTTAAGCATAGTGTATAATGATGTATTAATAGCTTAGACATAGTTTAGATTTGTATTTCAATGTATTAGATTATGTTTAGTTAACTTGTAATCTAGTTTAGTACAAATCAGGTTGTAATAGCTTGTAATTAGCACTAAGACCTTTCCTTAGCATGAAGGAAGGTTTAGGTGTTTGCTTACTAGGTTGGTTTAAGTCATTTACTGCCTATTAAAGGCACCCCATGCCCCCTTGAAGAGACACAACCCTTATTTGAATGATAAAAATCAGTTTGAGAGCTTTGTGCTTTCTCTCTTCAAACTCTTGCTTGCTTATCCTTAATTAGGCCAATGAAGGTGGTGTTCAAGTGAGTCTTAACAAGGATTAAGTGGTGTTTCTGTATCTTAATCTAAGTTAAGGGCCCTAAACTTGGATTTGGTGGTGTTCCTGTATCCGAATCTCAGGTTTAGTTCTATCCATTTGATGCTATACTCAAGGTGTTTCAAAGAGGATTAAAGTGGATTTGCTAGCTTTAATTTGAAGTTAGTATTTCGTACTTTGATTCATCTTTCCATTTCACAAATCCATAACCACTCCCACATACATCTCCATGCTTAATCCAAGCTAAAGCTACCCCCTTTGGCTTAGCTTCCAACCCAAAACACAAAAACACCTCAACCGTGCACTTTGAAAAATGATTGGCAAAGTGGGCAGCAAAGTGGCAGCAAAGTGGCACGGTCTGCCCGTGCCACCCTCTACGCCGTGTGAAGGTGCTTGTTTTTGTTGTGTTCTTGGCTTGGTTGGTTTCGGTCCATTTTTCCCTTGTGTTATACATCACTTCACATCAAAGAACCTTTATTTTATCACTTAGAATCACTGGAATCTAAGTTCCATTCTCCCTTCACATACTTGATGCCTCACAACCATCATTTAATGTGTTCATTTTCACTTGTTTTCCCTTGATGTTATCTTCCCTTGGTTGCTAAGTTAGTTGTATTCTATTGAACCCTAGCTTGGTCATCGGCAGATACATCACAATCTCAGGTTTAGTTCAATCCTATTCTAGTTTCATCTCTATGATTTGCTTAGTGAAGTGATTAGCATGGATTAGTGCTTAATTACTTCTACTTGGCTAATCTTCCATTTCTATTCACTTCCTTACCTCAAATACCATCCTATACATCCTTTTCATTCATTTCACATTCACCAAAACTAGCCTAAATCGAGATAGCAACCAAAGACACTCAACCGTGCACAAAACCTTCATCCACTGTTTTTGTGGCCAGCATTTTGGCACGGTCTGACCATGCTATATGGCACGACCGTGCCACCCTTGCCGTAGCTAAATCTTGGTTTTTCCCCTTCCTCTTGGTGTGAGTTAGCTTGGGTAGTGTTTTCCCTTGACACTTACATCACATTTGGTATCAGAGCAAGGTTTCTCTTAGGCCTTGTGTACCCCTCCCACTTCCACAAATCATTCCACTTCCCCTTTCTCACAAATTCAGTTTACCCAACCCATTCTACCATGACTTCATCTAGCATGTCATTGGAAGAAAGGTTTGAAGCATTGATGAAACAAAATGAGTTTCTAGTCAGCAAAGTTCGTGAGGATTCTCAAAGAGAACAAGAGACTAGAGCACAAAATGAGTATCTTCGAAAGCAGTTGGGTTCTTTCCTGAAACAGAAGCAGAAGATGAATGAAGAGACCCAACAATCTGAACCAAGGCTGCGTGAACATGTCCAAAGCCATGATGTGGAATCATCAAGTGAAGAAGAGGCACCAAGGAGACCTCGATGGGAGCCACGAAATCAACACTCTACCAATGATTTCAAAGTAGAGATTCCAGAATTTGAAGGCAAATTGGACCCAAAGCAGTTCTTGGATTGGCTTCACACTGTGAAAAGAGTCTTCAAATACAAAGATGTCCCAGATGACAAGAGAGTCAAGCTTGTGGCAGTCAGATTACGTAAGTACGCTTCCTTATGGTGGACTAACTTGTGTGCAAAACGAGTTAGAGAAAGAAAGGCTAAAATTCGAACTTGGGATAAAATGAAATCCAAGTTGAAAGCTAGATTTTTACCACCTACATATGTGCAAGATTGCTATGCTCAACTTCATAATTTGACTCAAGGCAATCTAAGTGTTGAGGAGTATACTAGAGAATTTGAGAAGCTTGTTATTAAATGTGATTTGCAAGAACCAGACGAACAAACTATTGTTAGGTACTTAGGTGGACTTGAACCTAGGTATGCTAATGTTGTGGAATTACAAGCCTATACTACTTTTGATGAAGTGTGTGTACTAGCTCACAAAATGGAACAACAAAAGAAAGCTGGACCCACCATTCGACCTCCACCCCTACGGCCCTTTGTGAAGAACCAACCCTTTAACAAGGGGAGTTCTAACCCTCCACCAAGCCCACAAATGCCCTTCCCTCCACAAAGAAGCGTAGCACCTCAAAAGGCCCCAGCAATCCCATTCCGTCCAAATCCTAACCCAATGGCCAACCGACGGTGTTTTAAATGTCAAGGGCTTGGTCACATTGCTTCTGAATGTCCAAACAGAAAGGTTATTACTTTAGCTGAATGGACTAATGTGAAGGAAGATTTTGAAGAAGAGGAACACGAAGAAGAAGAAGAGCCAGAATCTAAAGAGGCTCAGGAAGAAGTTGAGGAAGAAGTTGATGAAGGCGAGATGTTGGTATTAAGGAGAGTCTTGAATGGCCAAAAGAACACCAAGGATGAACAACGAGACAATATCTTTCACACACGGTGTACGGTCCAAGGAAAGGTTTGTTCTCTAATTGTTGATGGTGGTAGTTGTGCTAATGTGGTTTCTCTTACCATGATTGAAAAGCTAGGTTTGCAAGCTTCAGCCCATCCTCATCCATACAACATACAGTGGCCGAATCAAAGCAAGGGACTTCAAGTCAATTCCCGGTGTCTTATCTCATTATCTATTGGCAAGAGTTACCAGGATCAGCTATGGTGTGATGTGATACCCATGGATGCTTGTGACATTTTGTTGGGCAGGCCATGGTTATATGATAGGAAGGTGATGCATGATGGTTTCCTAAATACCTACTCCTTGTTCAAGGACGGCAAGAAAATCACCTTAAAGCCATTATCCCCATCCGAGCTCCACAAAAATAAACCCAAAAAAGGCCATGACCAGTCTAGTTGTTTACTTACCTTTAGTGAAACTCTCTTAAAAGCTTCATCAAATCATGAATTCCAGGCTTTTAAAGAGTGGATCCTAACCACACAAGATGAACCAGAAAATTCCTTACCAACCCATCCCTTTGCCAAAACACTCATCCAAAAATTTTGTCATTTATTCCCTGAAGAGATACCAAATGGCTTACCCCCAAAAAGAGATATCCAACACCACATTGACCTCATCCCCTGTTCCATTCTCCCAAATAAACCAGCCTACAAAATGAACCCAAAGGAAACCATGGAAATACAAAGGCAAGTGGAAGAATTGATGTCTAAGGGTCTTGTGCGAGATTCACTTAGCCCCTATGCCGTGCCTGCATTATTGGTTCCCAAAAAATATGGTAGTCAGCGGATGTGTGTGGAAAGTCGAGCTATTAACAAGATTACAATCAAGTACATGTACCCCATACCTAGACTTGAGGATATGTTGGATGAGCTACATGGTTCTAAGGTATTCTCCAAGATTGACTTGAGAAGTGGTTATTATCAGATTCGCATCAGAGAAGGAGATGAGTGGAAGACTGCATTTAAAACCAAGGGTGGTTTATATGAGTGGCTTGTTATGCCATTCGGTCTTTCTAATGCTCCTAGCACATTTATGCGATTGATGAATCAAGTCTTCAAACCATTCATTGGCAAGTTCGTGGTGGTTTATTTTGATGATATTCTTATCTATTCCAAGGACGAGCAAGCACACCTGCAGCACCTTACCCAGATTATGCATGTCCTGGAACGTGAAGAGTTGTATGGTAATCTTAAGAAGTGTACTTTTTTTACTAATGAAGTTACCTTCTTAGGTTACATTGTTTCTAGTGAAGGAATTAAGGTCAATGAAGGGAAGATCGAGGCTATTCGGAGTTAGCCTCAACCACAAAGTATTCATGATGTTCGAAGCTTCCATGGATTGGCATCTTTTTACAGGAGGTTCGTTCGGAGTTTCAGCACCATTATGTCTCCCATGACCGAAGTGCTTAAATGTTCCTCATTCCAATGGAATCCTAAGGCACAATCTGCATTTGAGGAGGTAAAGAAGAAGCTCACTCAAGCACCTGTACTTGCATTACTATGTTTTGACAACGTGTTCGAGGTAGAATGTGATGCATCAGGAGTTGGCATTGGAGGAGTTTTAACTCAAGAAGTTAAACCATTAGCCTTCTTTAGTGAAAAACTTTGTGACTCAAGAAGAAAGTACTCCACATATGACAAGGAATTCTATGCTATTATTCGGTGTCTTGAACATTGGAGTCATTATTTGGTGGCTAGTGAATTTATACTTCATTCTGATCATGAAGCTTTAAAGTACATTCAGGGCCAGCACAAGCTCAATTCATGCCATGCCAAATGGGTTGAGTTCCTCCAGTCATTCCATTTCACCATCAAGCACAAATCGGGCAAGTTAAATCAGGGTGCAGATGCATTATCTAGGAGCCATCTCCTATTGTTTCAGTTGGATGCTATTATTCTTGGTTTTGAACATCTTAAGAGTCTTTATGCGGAAGATGAAGACCTTGGGGATTTATGTGCTGCATGTTCTAACCACCCCAAGGGAGATTTTCTTGTCCAGTATGGTTATCTATTCAAAGGAGTACGGTTGTGTATTCCTAAGTGTAGCACACGTGAACTTCTAATCAGGGAGGTTCATGGAGGTTCTTTAGCAGGTCATTTTGGAGAGTCCAAGACCCTTACCCAGCTAAGGGAACATTATTATTGGCCAGGAAAGGAGAAGGATGTGCAGGACATCGTTAGAAGGTGTGGTACGTGCCAAGCAGCTAAAAGTCATACCCTACCACAAGGCTTGTACACCCCATTGCCTACACCAACACAACCATGGGTCGATGTGAGTATGGACTTCATTTTGGGATTGCCTAAGACCCAAAGAGGTAAAGACTCAATATTTGTGGTGGTAGACAGCTTTTCAAAGATGGCACACTTCATTCCATGCAATAAGACCAATGATGCTACTCATATTGCCGAGCTCTATTTCAGGGAGGTAACAAGGTTACATGGCATTCCTAAGTCTATTGTTTCTGATAGGGATACAAAGTTTCTAAGTCATTTTTGGATTACATTATGGAAGAAACTTGGTACTAAGTTGTTGTTTAGTACTACTTGTCACCCCCAGACTGATGGCCAAACTGAGGTTACTAATCGGAACATAGGTACTCTTCTAAGGGCCTTGATTAAACCTCATGTTAGAGCCTGGGATTTACTCTTACCACATGCTGAGTTTGCATATAACAGGGCACCTAGCAAGGCTACAAGTCTTTCACCATTCAAGGTGGTGTACGGGGTTGATCCATTGAGTCCTAATGATCTTACTCCACGACCCCAAGACCAAAAGCCCCATGTTGATGCAGCAGCAAGAGTAAAGGAAATCCAAAAGCTCCATGAGTTGGTGAAAGCGAGAATCGAAAAGACAAATGCAGCCTATGAAGCACACGCCAACAAGCACAGGAGAAAGATTGTGTTTCAGCCTGGTGATTTGGTATGGATTCATCTTAGGAAGGAACGATTTCCTTCTAAGAGGAAAAACAAGCTTATGCCAAGAGCAGATGGTCCCCTTGAAGTGGTTGAAAAGATCAATGACAATGCCTATAAGGTGGATCTCCCAGGTGACTATGAAGTTTCTGCCACTTTCAACGTGGCTGATTTGAGTCCATTCTATCCTGATTTTCCCCCACAAGATTTGAGGAGCAAATATTTTTGATGTATTCTAGCTTCACTAATGCAAGATTAAGCAAAAGGGAAACAAGAATGCATTTGGGTAGAAAAGTTGAAAAAGAACACAAGAACAAGGATAGAACAAGTGGACTAGCAAGGGTGATGTACAATCCACCTTGGTTTGCACACTTGGGCAATCTTCTTCCTTCAACTAAAATCACCTTCTTAGTTGATTTAAGAAGACCTACAGACCCACTTGGAGTTGCCAACACCCAAGATACAACGCTAGGAATTTTAGAGAGAGCTTGAGAGAGTTTTCACAACTCAAAACTTAATTCAACTTTTACAACCATTCTAATGAAGCCCAAGGCTTCCTTTTATAGTGGGAAGGCCTTTAAGAAGATGAAAAGTGGAGGGAACACAAGTACATGGACGTGCATAGGCATGGGAGACCAAAAAGTAGAAGTACAAAAGCTGAAAAGTGGTTTTGCTTTATGTCAGCAACTTTTCAGAATTGTAGCTTCAACTTTAAACAGCTATATGTCCGAGGTTTGTTGGCCAAATGAGCTGAAAAAGGACTTTTTGGAAATCCCTTGAAGTCAGCTTTCAGGAGCCTCCTCGTACAGGTAATTTGGATCATCCGTTTGAGAGATATAAGACAAACTGTGCAGCTATATACATACTGGGACGATTTCTGCTGCTTCTACAAAAAGTCTCCCATTGGCTTATTTGTCAAATACCTAACCTAGAACTCTTTACATGCCCTCGAAACTGACATATTAAGGGTTCCAAAAAGTAATTTTGCAGCCCTTTAAATCACCCTTAAGCTTGGGTAATTAGGCTTGCCAAACCGGGCCATTTTCGGTCCAAATTGAGCAATGGGCCATTGGTGTTGTTCATGATGTTGTTAACCATTGCTTGCACTTTCCTTGAACTCCTTGGTGGTGTTGGACCCCTCGAATCTGACGCTTGAGCTCAACCGTATATACATTATACTCCCCTTGTTGAAGGAGATTTGTCCTCGAATCTGATGGTTGAAGCATGAGAAACTTGGGATGGTGCTTGCTTCCCCTTTTAGGCTAAACACCCAACTAGGTGCTTCCTTGGCCCCCATGGTGATTGTTCTAAAATGAAACACCCATGAACATGATCTTAGCAGATTCATCGTGTCTCCCTCTCTCTATTTTTCTTGCCCTTTTGGTTGTTCCTCACTTGTGTTTCCCATTTGTCTCCCCAAGGTGATGAGTTTGGCTATTTTCGGTTCTAGTTCTGGGGATGATGAAATAATGGGATTATCATGACAAGGATCAAGGTGAGTAACACATGCTATTCCCTCATATAGATGGTGACCTAGTACAAGTGGTGAAGGACATGAATGGTCTTCTTGCCCTCAATTTCAACGTCATCACCATAGTCATCAAAAATGGGAGGGAGGTCAAGTAGGTTTGAGGCTTCCTCCCCATGGATCTTTTCATCCTTGTTGGGATTGGGTTCTTCCAAACAAAAGAGGAAAGTAGAATTTGGGATGCAAGTACTCATGGGGCTCCCCTTGTTGAAAGGTTTGTCTTTGGAAGAGGAGTTAAAGCAATTTTCCTCAAAGGGAAGAAAAAGGTGTTTATGTAAGTAGGAGGTTGGAGCAAAGGCATACTCAAGTTTACCTCTCAACTTATCCCATGTCTTGATCTTACTTTTCCCTCTCTTCTTCCTCTAATATTTGTTCCTTTCCCACCATTCAAGCGCATGGCCTCGGAGTTTCTTGACAACCACCTTAAACATCTCGTGCTCTTCGAGGTTGTGGCGAGTGAAGACTTGTTCCACCTTGGAAACCCAATAAGGGAACTCTTCCTTTTGGCCATGAAACTTTGGTGTTTCAAGGCTAACCAACTCCATTGTAAGCAAAGCAACCTCTTTCCTCAAGTCTTCAAGAGAGCTCATGATGGATGAAGGCTTAAGGGTTCTCTTGTGGAGGGAATGTTTGAGGCTAGGGATGTGTTTGGGCTAAGGGAAGAAACATAGTGAGAGTTTGTGGATGAGAAATGGTGGATGTGGGGTGCCGGATGGTGGCACGGTCGTGCCGTGGTGGCACGGTGTGGCCGTGCCACTTTTCTGGTTTGGCACGGTTGAGGTTTTGTGAAGGTTTTTTTTTGTGAGTTTTTTTTTTGTGTGGGAATGTGTTTTGTTGATGGAAGCTTAGCCAAGAGGGTAGCCTAAGCTCTGATACCAATTGATGTATTCTAGCTTCACTAATGCAAGATTAAGCAAAAGGGAAACAAGAATGCATTTGGGTAGAAAAGTTGAAAACGAACACAAGAACAAGGATAGAACAAGTGGACTAGCAAGGTGATGTACAATCCACCTTGGTTTGCACACTTGGGCAATCTTCTTCCTTCAACTAAAATCACCTTTTTAGTTGAATTAAGAAGACGTAGAGACCCACTTGGAGTTGCCAACACCCAAGATGCAACACTAGGAATTTTAGAGAGAGTTTGAGAGAGTTTTCACAACTCAAAACTTAATTCAACTTTTACAACCATTCTAATGCAACCCAAGGCCTCCTTTTATAGTGGGGAGGCCTCTAAGAAGCTGAAAAGGGGAGGGAACACAAGTACATGGACGTGCATAGGCATGGGAGACCAAAAAGTAGAAGTACAAAAGCTGAAAAGTGGTTTTGCTTTGTGTCAGCAACTTTTCAGAATTCTAGCTTCAACGTTAAACAGCTATATCTCATAGGTTTGTTGGCCAAATGAGCTGTAAAAGGACTTGTTGGAAAGCTCTTGAAGTCAGCGTTCAGGAGCCTCCTCGTACAGGTAATTGGGATCATCCGTTTGAGAGATATAAGGCAAAAGGTACAGCTATATACAGACTGGGACAGTTTCTGCTGCTTCTAGAAAAAGTTTCCCATTCACTTATTTTTCGAATACCTAACCTAGAACTCTTTACATTCCCTTGAAGCTGACATATTAAGGGTTCCAAAAAGTAATTTTGCATCCCTTTAAATCACCCTTAAGCTTGGGTAATTAGGCTTGCAAAACCGGGCCATTTTGGGTCCAAATTGAGCAATGGGCCATTGGTGTTGTTCATGATGTTCTTGACCATTGCTTGCACTTTCCTTGACCTCCTTGGTGGTGTTGGACCCCTTGAATCTGACGCTTGAGCTGAACCATATATACATTACTTTTCAACAAGGGGAGGATGATGGAATCCTACTTAGCCAAGATCATGTTCATGAAGTGGTTATTCCATCACGTCCAAGAACAAGATCACAAACCAAGAGAATGACTTTTATTTTGGAAGAAGATGAAGTTGGCACGAACGGGTTCACTAGCTTCAAAGTGCCCGGTTTTGTGTACGTGATTTCCTAAGCTACAATGTGGCTTAGACCTAACCTTTTTACATTTTTTGAATCCTTTTGATGTTGTTTTGTAGGTACCAATGTTCGTTCCAAGTCACAAGTTCAAGAGGATTGAAGATCAAGGTCATTTTCCAAGTCATTCCATTTTGCCCCGGTTTTGCGCGGTTTGTAGTAATCACTTATTTAACCCTCAAAACCCTTTTGAAACCTTGATTTTATTAAGGGGGGGGGGATTCTACACATCCTAAAATTACCCTCCCACCTTTAAAACCCAAGCTATGACCCTTCTTACTAGCTGAACAAAATGCATCAAAAAACCGGTCAATTTGCTTGAACCCGGTTTTTAAAAACCGGTTTTCTTTCCCTTCAAATGGCCGGCCAACCTTCCCTTGCAAGTTAATAGCACACTCTCCAATTCTTGGCACACTCTCTAAGGTGTTCTAGCGTTGGCTGCCCCTTGAAGAAGAAACCATTCAAAGCAAGACAAAGCAAGAAGTGGTGCCGCGTTGTGATTGGCTAGCCGTTTTTTACCATGCAAATTTCGGCTAGCACATAGGCTCCTTGCTTTTGCGGAATGTTTAAGTGTGTAATCAAGTATTAATGGTTGTATAATTATCCTATACATTAGTTAACTTCATATTAGTGATGTATTAATTCTAGTTAATCCTTGTTGTACCTTAATTAGCTTAACTAGTTGTATTAGGTCACTAATCATTTCCTTACTAGGAAGGAAAGGGGGGGAAACGTGTAAAGCTCCTAGCCTTGATCATTTTTGCTGCTTCATAAAAGCATTCCAAGGCCTTAGTTTCATTTCATAACTTGTTGAATGAAAATCAAAGTTTGAGAGCATTTGCTTTCTTCTCTCCAAACTCTTGCTTGCTTATCCTTAATTAGGCCAATTATGGTGGTGTCCAAGTGAGTCTTAACCTTGATTAAGTGGTGATTCTGTATCTTTGATGTATTCTAACTTAACTAAAGCAAAGATTAGCCAAAGGGAAGCCAGAATGCATACGAGGTAGGGGGTAGCAAGCAAGGATGGGAAGAACACAAGAACAAGATAGAACACAAGTGTGTTAGCAAGGGGGTGATTAACCGACCTTGGTTTACTCACTTGGGGCGAATTATTCTTGCTTCAACTAAGTGTAGATTCAAGCAATGTTCCTACTTGATGAAAGATGAACCTAGAGACCCACTTAAGTTAGCCACAACTTAAGATGCAACACTAGGGATTTTTAGAGAGAAGGAAGAGAATTTAAAACTCAAAGCTTTTCATTCATCAAAAGTGAGTACAAGCAAGCTCTTTAGCTGTGTTTTAAGACCCTTACTCAGCTGTCTAAGGTCCCAAAGAGCAGCCAAGAGACAAAAGGTACAACTAGGCATCCATTCAAACCTAGACCAGCCATGACAAAGTCTAATCCTACTTGTGACACCTCACTAAAATTAATGATGCATTTAAATGAGGTGACAAGCTCCTAATGTTGCTTGGAATACTCAGTATTAAGTCAATTTGCAGCAAAGAAACACAAAAAACAAGAAATACATCAAATTGGATAACAAGCTAAAAACCGGTCGAAGAGGAATTAAAACAGTCCTTTCCGCTGGTTAATAGCAACACATGGGGGTGCTTCGTGGTCCTTTAAGGCTGATGATTTTATAAATATTTACCTCCTCTTTCATGCCCTAAAGTTTCAAAAATGTTGGAGTTCAATAGGTCACCCAAACGATCCATGAAATCAGCCTTCGCTGGAATCGGGTCTACAGTGCATATGCTTCGGGTTTTGGCTCGGTTGACTGACCAAATGAGCTCAAATTTTCCTGCATGAGTACTTGTTGGAAAGCTTAGATCCTAAGCTTTAATTTGGTCATGCGTGCAGGAAATTTGGCCTTCCGACTTGCATTCTGTCAGGGAAAAAAAATCGGGCCAGAAACTGTTCGAACTGGACAGTTGATGAAGATCATTGCTCATGAAGTTTCGGACCATGGCTTGCACTTCTTTGGCTTCTTTGGTGTTGCTGGACCCTTGGGGAATGGATAGGAGTGAATTAGATGGGTGACGAAGATGGTCCCCATCATACTTGCCGATTTGGTTGGAGTTTGACCTCAAACTTGGAAGTCCTACTCCTTCCTCATAATAGGGGCTTAGGTCAGCCACGTTGAAGGTGGCGGAGACTCCATAATCACCGGGAAGGTCCACCTTGTATGCATTTGGACCAATTCTCTCAAGTACCTCAAAAGGGCCGTCCGACCTTGGCATAAGCTTGGACTTTCTCTTGCTTGGGAACCTCTCCTTCCTTAGATGTATCCAAACCAAGTCCCCGGGCTGAAAATGAACCTCCTTTCTATGGTTGTCGGCAAGTGACTTGGCTTGCTCATTAGATTTCTGAATGCGTTCCCTAACCTTGGCATGAAGCTCTTGTATTTCCTTTGCCCTCTTCTCGGCCTCCCAACTAAACTTGGTTGGATTTGGAATGGACACCAAGTCTAAGGGAGTGCAAGGGTTGTGACCATACACCACTTGAAAGGGGGAGAGGCTTGTGGCCTTGCTTGGTGTACGGTTGAATGCAAACTCGGCATGGCACAACAACTCATGCCATGCTTTTATGTTCTTCTTGACTAGCACCCGAAGCAAGGTACCCAAAGTACGGTTGGTTACCTCCGTTTGACCATCCGTTTCGGGGTGACAAGTTGTGCTAAACTTGAGATGGGTGCCTAACTTCCTCCATAATGTGAGCCAAAAATGACTCAAGAATTTGGTGTCCCGGTCCGAGACCATGATCCTTGGTATTCCATAGAGACGCTCTATCTCCTTGAAGTAGAGGTTGGCCACATGAGAGGCATCATTGGTGGTATGGCATGCCACAAAGTGTGCCATCTTTGAGAACCTATCCACCACAACCATGATGGAGTCCTTTTGCCTTTGAGTCCTTGGAAGCCCGGTAATGAAATCTAGGCTCACATCTTCCTAAGGGCCATGAGGAACCGGAAGAGGGGAATAGAGCCCTTGGGGCCGAAGGTGACTTTTTGCAAGTTGGCACACCGAGCATCTTCTCACCAAGTGTTCAACATCCTTGGCCATGCTAGGCCAATAGTAATGCTCCTTAAGCATGGAGCAAGTCTTCTCAATCCCAAAATGTCCGCCCAATGCTCCTCCATGGAGCTCTTGAATCAAAAGTTCCCTAAACCCACTTTTTGGTATGCAAAGCCGGGTCCCTTTGAAGAGGAATCCGTGATCTAGATGGAATAAACCGTGGGCATGTGATGAACACTTCTCATAAGTGTCCTTGAAATCTTCATCATTGGCATACAATCCCTTAGCAATCTCAAAACCAAGGACTTTTGATTCCAAGGTAGAGAGTAAGAGATACCTTCTTGAGAGAGCATCCGCCCCTTGTTGAGTTGTCCCGCCTTGTGGTGGATCACAAAGTTGAATGCTTGAAGATACTCAACCCATTTTGCATGCCTAGGATTGAGCTTGTGTTGGCCTTGGATGAATTTGAGGGCCTCATGATCCGAATGGAGAGTAAATTCTCCTCCCACCAAATAGTGTCTCCAATGTTCCAAGGCTCTCATAATAGCTAGAAACTCTTTATCATATGTTGAATACTTTCTTTTGGCATCATTGAGTTTCTCACTAAAGAAGGCCACGGGCCTCTTTTCTTGAGATTGGACGACTCCTATCCCCACACCGGAGGCATCACATTCAACCTCAAATACCTTGGAGAAGCTCGGGAGTGCTAAGACCGGTGCACTTGTGAGCTTACACTTGACTTCTTCAAAGGCACGTTGGGCTTGGTTATTCCACTCAAACTTCTTGCCTTTGAGTACCTCGGTCATGGGTGCAACCACAGTACTAAAGTCCCTTACAAATCTCCTATAAAAGGAGGCAAGGCCATGAAAGCTTCTTACTTGTTGGATTGAGGTGGGGACGGGCCAATCTCGGATAGCTTGTACCTTACTTTCATCCACATGTATGCCATGAGCCGATACAACATATCCCAAAAACACAACTTGGGATGTAAAGAAGTGACACTTCTCTAAGTTGCCGTAGAGCTCTTCTTGAGATAGCACACTCAAGACTTGTTGTAGGTGATATGCATGCTCTTCTTCACTTCTACTATACACCAAGATGTCATCAAAGTAGACAACAACAAACTTGCCAATGAGATGCTTGAGGACTTGGTTCATGAGCCTCATAAAGGTGCTTGGTGCATTAGATAATCCGAATGGCATCACAAGCCACTCGTAAAGGCCTCCTTTGGTTTTGAAGGCGGTCTTCCATTCATCTCCCTCAAATATCCGAATTTGATAATAACCACTCCTTAGATCAATCTTGAAGAACATAGTGGCTCCATGTAACTCATCAAGAAGATCTTCCAACTGAGGTATGGGATAGCGGTATTTGATTGTGATTTTGTTGATTGCCCTACTATCCACACACATTCTCATTGAACCATCCTTTTTGGGAACAAGTAGAGCCGGCACGGCACAAGGGCTAAGGCTGTCACGGATCAAGCCCTTGGCAAGGAGCTCATCAACTTGCCGTTTCACTTCTTGGGTTTCTTGTGGATTCATGCGGTAGGCCGGTTTGTTTGGGAGGGTGGCACCGGGAATAAGATCAATCTTGTGTTGGATGGTTCTTTTGGGAGGGAGGCCATGGGGTACCTCATTGGGGAAGAGATGTTCATATTCTTTGACGAGGGGAATAAGCAACGGATGGGAAGAATCCTTTGCTTGGGCCGGTTCTTGGCCGAGGAGAATCCACTCCTTGAAATCTTGGCACTCATGAAGTTGATAGTGGAGGAGGGTGGTGAGGAAGACATCCACATTTTGGTTGCTTTGTGGCTTCTTTTGTGAGGAGGGTTTGAGAGGGGTAAGGGTGATTCTTTTGTGGTCTTTTGCAAAGGAATAGGTATTCAATCTACCATCATGCATCACCTTGCGATCAAATAGCCAAGGACGTCCCAAAAGGACATGGCAAGCGTCCGTTGGCACAATGTCACACCAAATTTCATCTCTATAATTCTTGCCAATTGAGAAACCAAGTAAACAACGAGAAGAAATTTGTAGTCCCTTATCTTGGTTGAGCTATTGAATGGTGTAGGGACTTAGATGAGGGGAGACCACAAGCTTGAGTTTGTCCACCAATGTTTTTGAGGCTACATTGGCACAACTACCTCCATCAATGATGAGGGAGCAAACTTTCCCATTGCTGGTGCAACGAGTGTGAAATATGTTCTCCCTTTGTTGAAGATCTTGTTGGGAAGCAATCCCACTCAATGCTCTCCTTATCACTAGCATTTCCCCATCACCGGGGCCCTCTTCAACTTCTTCTAATGCCTCGGTCATTAGAAGCTCTCCTTCAACATCACCATGTTCATCATCTAGCTCCTCAAATGAAGCTTGGTACTCGGCCAAAGACACAATCCGCTTGTTGGGGTACTCGGACGCAAAGTGTCAGGGCCCTTGACACCTAAGACACCTCTTCTTGTCAACGGGTCTTTGGGGTGGGTTTTGTGGAAGGGGTGTTGTGTTTGGGTTTGGTGGAGGAGGTCTTGTGTTTGGGCTAGGGGTTGATTTGTGAGGGTGGTAAGGGGGTTTTTGGAAGGGGTATGGGTGTGGGGTAGGTTTGGGAGCCATGTTCTTGCCTTTGACTCTCTTTTGTAATTCCACCTTATGAGCCAACACGCTAAGCTCATCCAAGGAGGAATAGGGATGGAGTTCAACCACATGTGCAATCTCATCATTTAAACCACTCAAATACCGAATCATAGTTTGTGATTCATCTTCCTTCAAATCACACTTCAACAATAGTTGCTCAAATTCCCTTGTGTATTCTTCTACACTTTTGGACCCTTGTTTGAGGTGGTGGAGTTTGAGGAAATTATCTTGCAAATAGTGGGGAGGTAGGAACTTCAACTTTAACTTAGACCTCATCTTTTCCCAAGTTCTAATTTTCCCTTTTCCATCTCTAACTCTCTTAGACAACACATTGGACCACCAAATAGAAGCATATTTTCTCAACTTCAAAGCAACAAGTTTTACCTTTCTATCTTCTGGTATGTCCTTGAATTCGAAGACCCTCTCGACAGTTTGAAGCCAATCCAAGAAGATATCCGGATCAAGTTGCCCTTCAAACTCGGGGATATCCACCAGGAAGTCATGATGACTTCGGTCTTGGGGTCTACAGTGCCTCCTTGGCCTTCTTGAATAAGCATCCTCTTCATAATCACCAAAGGGATGGCTATCATCATCCGAAGCTTCCGACTCCAATGGCTTGCTTGTGCTCCTAGAGCTTCTCAAGTTTTCTTGTCTCTCTTGCATGAGTTCCCCGAGTTGACTTCGGAGATACTTCACTTGGGCCTCAAGCTCGACCTTGTCCCGAAGGGCTTGCTCGGCACTTGCTCGGGGGTGGCACTGGTGGACATGGTGTTGGTAGAGTGGGGAGTGGTGTGTTTGAGACGGAGAGATGGTGGCACGGTCGGGTGGGGTGGCACGGTGTGGGCGTGCTCACGGGTTGAGGGTGAATTTTGTGGAATGAGAGGTGGCACGGTTGTGTGGGGTGGCACGGGGAGACCGTGTAGGTTGGCTGGAAGTGGGAGTGGCGTTTTGGGATGTGGCACGGTCGTGCCACTATGGCAAGGGGAGGTCGTGCTGAATTTCTGTCTTGGCACGGGTGGGAATTTTGTGGTGGTTGTGTTTAGGCTATTTTGTGGTGCTATGTGTTTGGAATGTGTTTGGATGGTGGAAGCTTGGCCAAGAGGGTAGCCAAAGCTCTGATACCACTTGATGTATTCTAACTTACCTAAAGCAAAGATTAGCCAAAGGGAAGCAAGACTGCATACGGGGTAGGGGATAGCAAGCAAGGATGGGAAGAACACAAGAATAAGATAAAACACAAGTGTGTTAGCAAGGGGGTGATTAACCGACCTTGGTTTACTAACTTGGGGCGAATTCTTCTTGCTTCAACTAAGTGTAGATTCAAGCAATCTTCCTAGTTGATGAAAGAAGAACCTAGAGACCCAGTTAAGTTAGCCACAACTTAAGATGCAACACTAGGGATTTTTAGAGAGAAGGAAGACAGTTTCAAACTCAAAGCTTTTCATTCATCAAAAGTGAGTACAAGCAAGCTCTTTGGCTGAGTTTTAAGACCCTTACTCAGCTGTCCAAGGTCCCAAAGAGCAGCCAAGAGACAAAAGGTACACTAGGCATCCATTCAAACCTAGACTAGCCATGACAAAGTCTAATCCTACTTGTGACACCTCACTAGAACTAATGATGCATTTAAATGAGGTGTCAAGCTCCTAATGCTGCTGGGAATACTCAGTATTAAGTCAATTTGTAGCAAAGAAACACATAAAACAAGAAATACATCAAATTGGATAACAAGCTAAAAAACCGGTCCAAGAGGAACTAAAACCGTCCTTTCCGCTGGTTAATAGCAACAAATGGGGGTGCTTTGTGGTCCTTTAAGGCTGATGATTTGATAAATATTTATCTCCTCTTTCATGCCCTAAATTTTCAAAGATGTTGGAGTTCAATAGGTCACCCAAACGATCCATGAAATTAGCCTTCACTGGAATCGGGTCTGCAGTGCATATGATTCGGGTTTTCGCTCGGTTAACTGACCAAATGAGCTCAAACTTTCCTGCATGAGTACTTGTTGGAAAGCTTAGATCCAAAGCTTTAATTTGGTCATGCGTGCAGGAAATTTGGCCTTCAGACTTGCATTATGTCAGGGAAACAAAACCGGGCCAGAAACTGTTCAAACTGGACAGTTCGTGAAGATCATTGCTCATGAAGTTTCTGACCATGGCTTGCACTTCTTTGGCTTCTTTGGTGTTGCTGGACCCTTGGGGAATGGATGGGAGTGAATTAGATGGGTGATGAAGATGGTCCCCACCAATCTTAATCAAGATTAAGGGCCCTCAGCTTGAAGGTTGGTGGTGATTATGTATCCAATCTCAGGTTTAGTTCAATCCTATTCTACTTTCATCTCTATGATTTGCTTAGTGAAGTGAGTAGCATGGATTAGTGCTTAATTACTTCTACTTGGCTAATCTTCCATTTCTATTCACTTCCTTACCTCAAATACCATCCTATACATCCTTTTTATTCATTTCACATTCACCAAAACTAGCCTAAACCGAGATAGCAACCAAAGACACTCAACCATGCACAAAACCTTCACCCATGGTTTTTGTGGGCAGCATTTTGGCACGGTCTGACCGTGCTATATGGCACTACTGTGCCACACATTGTCGTAGCTAAATCTTGGTTTTTCCCCTTCCTCTTGGTGTGAGTTAGCTTGGGTAGTGTTTTCCCTTGACACTTACATCAGAAGCTAGTGAACCCGTTTGTGCTAGCTTCACTTTGTTGCAATAACTGAGCCATCTTCTTCACTTGGGATCTTGTTCTTGGACGTGTAGGAGTTGAATCATCATAGACAAGATCTTCAGTGGCTAGGATTCCATCACCTAACCATGGCTTAAGTCTTGAATGTTTGCATTTTTGGAATCCTCAAGAAGTCTACAATCAAGTCCAAGCGTTGATTTCAAATCATGCACACAAGAGGATGAAGAATCAAGGGGTTTTCCTAAACCGTTCCCATTTGCCCTCCATTTGCACGGTTTTAAGTTTGTGTTTAATTACCCCACTTAAACACATCCTAACCTTGATTTCTTGGTGGGTCGGGGGGGGGGGGGGGCGTTATACACATTCTAAAATTACCCCCCCATGCTTAAAAACCAAATCATGCGCACTTTTGCTATGTTTACAAATTGCACCGAAACCGGCCAACCACGGTTCCCTTGAACCTGGTTCAAGTAAATCGGTTTTCTTCCCCATCAAAACAGCCCGCCATCCCCATACTAGCTAGATTGGTTCACTTCCCAAACATGGCACACGACTCAAGGCAACCTAGGAGTTGTGGAAGCATGAGAAGAACGACCAATGGAAACAAGACAAGCAACAAGGTGGTGCCTTATTCTCATTGGCTAGCCGTAAAGTAACATGCAAATTTTTGCTGCCCCATGTGCTACTAGCTTCCTTTGCTGAGTATATTAGTGCTTAATCAATAGCTAAGTATGTCGTAATCAACGTAGACAAAGTTTAGATGCATGATTTGATGTATTAGTTTATGTTAGACATGTTCGTAATTTGTTTAGTGCAAACCGGTTGTAATTAGGCGCTTAATACATTTCCACTCTAGTAAGGAAAGGGGGGGGACGTGTGTTTGCTTGTGATGTATATTTCCAATGGTGTCATTTTCATTCCTCATCCTCAACTTCATGGGAGGCAAGCTCCAAACAAATTCATGCATGGAAAGGCCCTTCTTTGGTCCCTCTTTTTGAATTCAATGACAAAAGACACTTTATGGAGTTTTATTTAAACTTCAAAGTGCCTTATCCAAAGATGATGGGGGCCATCAAAGATCAAGCCTTGGGTGAGCAACCAGCTAGCCTACACATCTATTCAAGCTACAGGGAAGTCAAGAACATTCATATTTTGGTTAGAAACACCATGGAGCAATCGGACAGTAGGTGGGCAGATTCGACCAGAAATTTTCCCGGTTTTGTCACTCTTTTTGGACCAGCTTCTGAAGGGGGAATTTCCTGCACGCACCACCCCCTTAAAGCTTGAGATCTTAGCTGTCCAACAACACCTTTTTGAAGTCATTTGGAGGTCATTTGCTAGGTCAAATCAGCCATTAAATCCAAGCTATACAAACTGCCCAACAGGGTTAGAATGTACCCGGTTTTGCAAGCTTATTTACCCAAACTTAAAGATGGGTTAATGGGCTGAAAACCCACTTTTTGGAACCCATGATATGTCATATTCAAGGGAATATAAAGAGTTCTAGGGTAGGTATTTAATAAATAAGTCAATTGGGGACTGTTTCTAGAAGGTGCAGAAACTATCCCAGTTTGGACATGCTGCACCGTTTGCCTCATATCTCCCAGACCACTGCTCCAATGGACCTGCACGAGGAGTCCCTAGAAAGAGGACTTCGTGAGCGGTCCGACAAGCCCTCTTACAGATAATGTGGACAACAAAACTAGGAGATATAGCTGTTTAAAGTTTCTGTTCGTACACTGAAAAGTTGCTGACACATTGTAAAAGTACTTTTCAGCTTTTCTCCCTTCACTTTCTGGTCCCCCATGCCTATGAACGTGTAAGGGCTGGTTGGTACTCTCCTTTTTAGCTTCTTAAAGGTCTTCTCACTATAAAAGGGAGCCTTGGGCTGCATTAGAAGGAAGGTTGAAGGTGTATTCAGATTTGAGTTGTGAAAACTCTCTCAAACTCTCTCTAAAATTCCTAGTGTTGCATCTTGGGTGTTGGCAACTCCAAGTGAATCCTCTTCTTCTTTACCCTCTTTCAAGTGCAAGGTTGAGATACATCAAGTGGTATTAGAGCCTTGGCTACCCTCCTGAGATTGCTTCTGATGCATATTTTTTGGGAGTCCAAACTCACAAAAAACATATACAATGGGAAGAAGGATGAAGATGCAATCAAGAACCAAGATAAATCAAGTGGACTAGCAAGGGTGATGTAAACCCACCTTGGTTTGCACACTTGGTGATCTATTCAAGCTTCACAAGGCAAAGATTTGCAAAAGTGAATCAAGAATGCAATTGAGTAGAAAAGATGAAAAGGAAAACAAGAACTAAGATAGTACAAGTGGACTAGCAAGGGTGATGTACAATCCACCTTGGTTTGCACACTTGGGCAATCTTCTTCCTTCAACTAAAATCACCTTCTTAGATGAATTAAGAAGACCTAGAGACCCACTTGGAGTTGCCAACACTCAAGATGCAACACTAGGAATTTTAGAGAGTTTTCACAACTCAAAGCTTAATTCAAATTCATCTATCCTTCTTAGACAGCCCAAGCCTCCCTTTTATAGCGGGGGAGCCTTTAACAAGAAGCCAAGGAGGGTAACAACAAGTACATACACGTTCATAAGCATGGCGGACCATAAAGTAGAAGTACAAAAGCTAAAAGTGCTTTTTGCTTTATGTCAGCAACTTTTCAGAACACTAGCTCCAACTTCAATCACCTATATCTCCTAGGTTTGTCGGCCAAATTAGCTGAAAAAGGACTTTTTGGAAATATATGGAAGTCAGCTTTCAGGGGCCTCATGTTTCACGCCATTTGGAGCAGCCATTCGAGAGATAAAAGGCAAAAGGTGCAGCTATATATAACTGGTATAGTTTCTGCTGCTTCTAGAAAAAGTCTCCCATTGACTTATTTCTTAATTACCTACCCTAGAACTCTTTATATGCCCTTGAAGTTGACATATTAAGGGTTCCAGAAAGTAATTTTTTAGCCCTTTAAATTCCCTTTAAGCTTGGGTAATTACGCTTGCAAAACCGGACCATTTTCTGTCCAAAACGTGCAACAGGTCATTGGTGTTGTTCTTGATTTTCTTGACCATTGGTTGCACTTCTTTGACTTCCTTGATGATGTTGGGCCCTTGTGGGATGGAGGAGAAAAGGTTCAAAGGGTTATGGAGATGGCCCCCATCACATAAGGTTGAGTTGAAAGAATGAAAAAGACACCCTTCGAAATATACATTAGCTTCCATCCATAAACAACCTCCCAAACAGTAAGCCCCAAACTCCTCTAAACATCCCCCCTCTCTTTCTCCCTTGCACACTTTCTGCCGAGCCACGGACAACAGATCAGCATGGGTACCCCGTGCCAATGTGCACCACCGTGCCACACCTCAGCCAGTGCCATCCAAAACAGCATTCTCGCACGGTCACCCCGTGCCCCATTGCATGACCGTGCCACCCACTCCCAACCCGAAACAACCCATTCCCCACTCTCATACAACCATGTCCACTAGCCTCACCCCGAAACAAAGTGACAAGGCCGAGCTAGAGGCGAAGGTCAATTACCTCCAAACCCAACTTGGCCAACTCCTTGAAGAGAGGAAGAGGTATATTAGGAACTCGAGAAGCCCCATAACTGAACCCCCTCGGGTTGACCTTGAAGAAGAGGAGAGTTATCCCCATGATTCCTCTAGTGAAGAAGATGAAGGAATAAGACCTTTTCGGTCTAGTGGAGGTGGCAACTTAGACTTCAAAGTTGACATCCTCGAGTTTGAAGGTCATCTAGATCCCGACATATTCCTAGATTGGCTTTGAACGGTTGAAAGAGTCTTTGATTACAAAGACATCCCGAAGGAGAAAAAGGTAAAGCTTGTAGCCCTTAAACTTCGCAAGTATGCTTCTATTTGGTGGGCCAATTTGATGACCAAGAGGGCAAGAAGGGAAAGGGAAGAACCGTACTTGGGTTAAGATGAGGGATAAACTCAAGTCCAAATTCCTACCTACCCATTACCTCCATGATAACTATCTCAAACTCCACAATCTCAAACAAGGAACCAAAAGTGTGGAGGAGTATACTAGGGAGTTTGAACAACTCCTTTTGAAGTGTGATTTGAAGGAGGAGGAGAACCAAACCCTTGTGAGGTATTTAAGTGGTTTGGATGAGAACATAGCCCATGTCATCGAACTACACCCATACTCCACCCTTGATGAGCTTAGTTCTCTTGCTTATAAGGTGGAAGAACACCGAAAGGCTAAGGGAAAGGGAATTGTGTCCAAGCCTTCCCCACGGCCTTACCCCTTTCAAAGGCCCTCAAACACAACTCCTAGACCCCAAGCTTCACCCCCTCCACGACCAACTCCACAAAATGCCTAAAACCCTCCACAAAGAACCCTTCCCAAGCCGGAGAATAGGAGAAGGTGTTTTCGGTGCCAAGGATTAGGACACATTGCTTCCAAGTGTCCAAACAAAAAAAACCATTACCTTGGTCGGATTTCAAGCTTCCTTTGAGGGGTTTGAAGGAGAAAATGAAGAAGAGCATGAGCAAGAATCAAATGAACCTCTAGAAGAGGTTGAGGAAGGCCCAGATGAAGGCGAGTTGTTGGTGCTTTGAAGGGCCTTAAGTGGCATAGCCTCTGAAGATGATCTTGAACAAAGAGAGGCCATCTTTCATACAAGATGCACCATGGGAGGTTGATGTATATGTCAAGGGAATAGAGGACCCAAGCCAATATACATCAAAAGGGAGAGGAAAAGGAAGAATTTAGCTACGGCCAAGGTGGCACGGTCGTGCCTTGAAGCACGGCCACACCGTGCCACAATGCTGCCCACAAAACCGTGAAGAAGAGAAAAGAAGCACGATTGGAGGCCTTTGTGGTATAATTCAGTTTTGGGTTATTTTGGTGAATGGGGAATGATGAAAATGGGAGTGTAGGATGGTATTTGAAGTGGAAATGTGTATGGGAGTGGAAGATTAGCTAAGTAGAAGTAATTAAGCACTAATCCATGCTAATCACTTCACTAAGCAAATCATAGAGATGAAACTAGAATAGGATAGAACTAAACCTGAGATTGGATATAGAATCACCACCAACCTTCATGTTTAGGGGCCTCAATCTTGATCAAGATACAGAATCACCACTTAATCAAGGTTAAGACTCACTTGGACACCACCTTAATTGGCCTAATTAAGGATAAGCAAGCAAGGATTTGTGAGAGAGAAAAGCCAAGCTTCTCAAATGTTCAAGCTGAAAATTCTGAGTTGTGCTTTCATTAAGGGCCGAAAATGGCTTTTATACAAGTGAACTTAGCTAGTAAATGAGTAAGTAGGTACATCAATTTCCTTCCTGATGTACCCATGGGAGGCAAAGAGAATGAACAATTGCAAGGGCAAGCATCACCAACCCCCAAAGAAGTCTAAGAAGCCACCCAAGTCATAACAAAGCTCATAGAAGATCATAGAAGGTGGTTTGGGTCCGTTTATTTGCCATGAGCTTTGATTTTAGGATGTTATATTTCCAATAAGCCAAGTTGCAAGTCATTTGGACCTCATTTGCCCACCCAACTCAGCTCTTGTAGTCAAGCTATCGAAACTGGCTAGAAAACCCATTTCAGTACCTGGTTTTGTGGATCCGTTTTCCCCATCATTTGGTGAACTTGGGAACCACCAAAACCACCTTTTCAAAACCTTTTGGGATGTACTGGAAGGTTATCAAAAGATTTGGAAGTTAAACCTTTGGTTGAAACATCAAAAGCAAGCAAATCAAAAAAGGGTGCAAACTGCTGGCAGCAGATATATCATGTCACGTTTTGGACTGTAACTGACAAACGACTGGGAATTGGAAGCTGCAAAAGGTTAATATGGAAAATATACTTCAAGAGATGTCCCCCAGATTTTGAATCAACCTATTTGGCCTAGTATGCTGAAAGTTATAGCCTTTTGCAGTTGGTGCTGCAATCCTGAAAAGTGCTAACAACTTTTGCTTTTTGCTTTTCTACTTTTTGCTTTTTGGTTCCCCTCTCCTTTCCACCCTATGGAAGGTTGTTTGGATTGTTTTTCAAGGGTTTTTATGTTTTTTGAGGCCTATAAAAGGGGAAGGAACCTCATCTTGTAAGGTGAAGCGGATGCCATGTCCATACAAGTCCAAGAGAGCTCTCAAGTCATCCTTAATGCTCACGAGCTCCATCAACGGGAACTTGCCCCGTGTGCGGTTTTGGAACTCCAATTCCAACCATATCCCAAATCATTGGGATGCATGCCGTGCCTATTTTGGGAAGGTCAAGATGCCTTGTAAAGGGTTTGGACCATCAAAAATGAAGTCAAACCCTCGAAAATAATAAAAGAAGCCAAAATAGCAAGTTGTATTTTCACGGCAAAGTTACCCGGTTTTGTGAGCTTAATTAACCAAACTTAGAATGGGTTTAACTTGCTGAAAATCCACTTTATAGGAACCCTCATATGTCAGCTAAAAGGGCATAAAGAGAGTTCTAGGTGAAGGCCTTAGGGCATAGGTCAAGAGGAGGCTTTTTCCACAAGCAGCAGAATCTGCCCCAGCCTGATATGTCTGCACGTTTTGAATGATATCTCCCAAACTAGTGATCCACATTGCCTGCAAGAGGTGGCTCTGGAAATCTTACTTCCACATATTTCCAACAAGTACTTTTCCAGCTCATTTGGCCAACAAAACTAGGAGATATAGCCTTTCAAAGTTTACCTATGTAAACAGCAAAGTGCTGACATAAAGTAAAAAGCACTTTTCAATTTTGTTTGTTGCTTTTTGGTTCCCTACTTTGCTTTATGGTCGACCAAGGCCTTTGTTTTGCTGCACTTGAAGCCTTGTGAAGCTCTCCTATATAAGGGGAAGCCTTAGTATGTAGAAGAGGTTGTTGAATATTGATGTAAGAAGCTTATGCTTTGAATTCTCTCTAAAATCTTGAGTTCTCTTTATCCTTTCACAAAAGGTGGTGAATCTTGAGTGGAATCCTTTATAGAATTGTTGTTGGTATTGCCTTTATGCAATTATTGGTGGATCCTTAGGCTTGATTGGTGGCATTGCCTTTAGATCAAGTCACATCTCCTTCCAAAGTGGAAATTTGCAACTAAACTCAAGCAATTCACTTCTGGCCCATTAGCACATGCTCCAGTTGGTATCAGAGCTAATCCAGGTTGGTGTTCTTGAGTTTATATCACATTTCCTAGCTTTGGTTTCGTCCTTGCCAAGTTTTCATTCACCGTTGTTATGAAAATCGGGGCCAATCTACGCATCTTCTAGTTTGAGCTCCACAAAAATACACTTAACCAAAACACTTTACCAAACTCACAAACCCCTTTAACCACACTTTCTTTTCCCCAAAATACCTCCTTTAACCCTCAAAGAACGCCCACAAAAAGGCCAAACACAAACCCCCACCAAAAACCCCCTCAAATCCACTTTCTCCCAAACCGTGCAAGGTGACCAAATAGTGGCACGGTCACCCCGTGCCACCTAGCACGACCGTGCCACCCCTTCCCCAGCCAGATTTTGCACCGTGCCCCCCTAGCACGCCCGTGCCACCTCCTTTCCGAGCCTTAACCTCTCCTCTTCTCCTTTCCAACTTTCCCACCATGTCTTATGAACAAGATCCCTCATATAGTTCTCCCCAACCGAAAAGAGTACCAAGAGGTATGAGCCTAGAACAAGCTCATATGATGAGACGAGATAATGCCATCCAAAGCCTACAACAAAGTATGAGACAAATTAGTAGGCAAATTGAGCAAATGTCCAACCAATTTGTGGCCTTCCAAGGATTCCAAATAGCTCAAAGGCGAAGTGATCATGAGCAAGGCTTCTCTAGTGACTCAAGCATGAGAAGCAATCCAATAAGGGGAGGTACAAGACCTCCTTTGGACTACTTTAGAGACATCATGGAAGGACCTCCGGACTTTAATGGCAACTTGAACCCCGATGAGTATCTTGAATGGGTTCAAGCCATGGACTGAAATTTTGAAGCCAAGGGCTATGATGATGAGAAGAGAAAGAAACAAAAGAGGGTCTTCACCAAGCCATTTCCAACGGAGCAAGTAAGTTCATTACCTCCATTCAAGCCCTTCTTTCCTCCTAAACCCGAAGGTACTTCACGGGTTGACAAGGGTAAGGTCGTGGCTCTTCCTTCTCCTAAGGAATTGCCGAAGAAACTTGAAGGCAAGAAGTGCTTAAAATGTCAAGGGTATGGACACTTCCAATATGATTGCCCAACCGAAGGGTGGTCACCATACAAGAAGTTGAGGAAGTAGATGCCCTATTGATGGAAACTCAAGAGGAAGCTCATGAAGAAGAATCGGACTCCATGGAAGATGAGACTCAACTTGAGGCCGATGAAGGTGAGCTACTTGTCTTGAGGAGGGTCTGACACACTCAAGACACTCCTTATGACAAAACTCAAAGAGACATGATCTTTCACTCCCGGTGCACCATACAAGACAAGGTTTGCAACTTGATTATTGATGAAGGAAGTTGCACCAATGTGGCCTCTACCATTCTTATTGAGAAGCTTGGCATTCCTACTATTCCTGATCCCAAGCCTTATTCTTTGAAGTGGATCAATGATGGCGGCAACATTAAGGTATCCAAACAAGCCCTTATCTCCTTTTCAATTGGGAAGAAGTATAAGGATGATGTCCTTTGTGATGTGGTACCTATGAGTGCTTGTCGTGTTCTTTTGGGACGGCCTTGGCAATTTGATAGGCATGTCATGCATGATGGGTTCAAGAACACTTACTCTTTGGACATTGATAAGGAAAAGATAGTGTTAAACCCATTACCCCCAAACCAAGTCCACAAATCTAAACTTGGGGTGGGAAGTGAGAAAAAGAGAGACTTTCTCATGATGAGTGAAAAACAGGTTGAGAGAGCTTTAAGCAAAGACAAGCAACTCCTAGCCTTGTTAACGCTTGAAAGCAATAAGAGTGAGGAAGTGACTCCCTTACACCCAAAATTTGGCCCCCTCCTATCACGATACCAAGTTGTTTTCCCACAAGACCAACACCCTATTGATTACATTAGTGGGAAATACAATGGCTCAAGGAAGAACAAGCTCACACCCTATCTTGAGGATGAAAACAAGGTGATGATTTAAGGGCAAATCACATTCAAGAAGGGGAGGATGAAGCAGATGCCATGTCCATACAAGTCCAAGAGAGCTCTCAAGTCATCCTTAATGCTCACGAGCTCCATCAACGGGAACTTTGCCCGTGTCCGGTTTTGGAACTCCAATTCCAACCACATCCGGAATCATTGGGATGCGTGCTGTGCCTATTTTGGGAAGGTCAAGAGGCCTTCAGAAGGGTTTGGTCCATAAAAAACGAAGTCAAACCCTCGGAAATAATAAAAGAAGCCAAAACAGCAAGTTGTATTTTCACGGAAAAGTTACCCGATTTTGTGAGCTTAATTAACCAAGCTTAGAATGGGTTCAACTTGCTGCAAATTCACTTTCTAGGAACCTTCATATGTCAGCTAAAAGGGCATAAAGAGAGTTCTAGGGGAAGGCATTAGGGCATAGGTCAAGAGGAGGCTTTTTCCACAAGCAGCAGAATCTGCCCCAGCCTGATATGTCTGCACATTTTGCATGATATCTCCCAAACTAGTGATCCAAATTGCCTGGAAGAAGAGGCTCTGGAAAGCTTACTTCTACATCTTTCCAACACGTACTTTTCCAGATCATTTGGACAACAAACCTAGGAGATATAGCCTTTTAAAGTTGACCTATGTAAACTGAAAAGTGCTGACATAAAGTAAAAAGCACTTTTCACTTTGATTTGTTGCTTTTTGGTTCCCTACTTTGCTTTATGGTCGACCAAGGCCTTTGTTTTGCTGCATTTGAAGCCTTGTGAAGCTCTCCTATATAAGGGGAAGCCTTAGTATGTACAAGAGGTTGTTGAATATTGATGTAAGAAGCTTATGCTTTGAATTCTCTCTAAAATCTTGAGTTCTCTTTATCCTTTCAAAAAAGGTGGTTAGTCTTGACTGGTATCCTTTATAGAATTTTTGGTGGTATTGCCTTTATGCAATTCTTGGTGGATCCTTAGGCTTGATTGGTGGCATTGCCTTTAGATCAAGTCATATCTTCTTCCGAAGTGGAAATTTGCAACTAAACTCGAGCAATTCACTTCCGGCCCATTAGCACACGCTCCATAAGGACTTTTTGAATGAATGCATTTGGTTGAGTTCAAACTCCTTTCTCTCTCTCCCTTGCTTATCACTAGTTTAGCTCTCTAGTGTGGTGTTCAACAGTCCTTGAAGATCAATAGGGTGGTGATATCTTATCCCTTTTGATCCTTAAGGAGGGCTATAAGGTTGCTTGGTGGTGATATCTTATCCAAGCAAACTTCGTCTATCATTGTGTGCTTGTGCTTTGCAAACCGATTTTGCTTCTTCTCTTCCATTCTTCCTCTTCTACTTGAGATCTCTTCTTTGTCCTTCATTTGAGGACTTGGAAGTGCATCAAGTGGTATCAGAGCTATTGGCTACTCTCCTTGGCCATAGCTTCCAACCCCCAAACACAAAACCCCCTCAAAACGTTCCAACGGTGTCTTGTGCGCACGCCCGGCCAGAAAAACGGCACGGCCATCCCGTGCTAGTGTGCACGACCGTGCCACCCAAAATTTTCCCCACCCCACTTCAGCAAATCAGCACGGCCCCCCGTGCCCTAGTGCACGACCGTGCCACTTCCATCCGTGTCTAAACACACCCTTCCCTCTCTCAAACAACCAACAAGTCTTCAAGCACTTCCCTAGGAGAGAAGTTTGAGCAACTCTTGAAGCTCAATGCCGAGAAGGATGCCCAACTTGGGTATCTTAGGAAGCAACTTGACCAAGCCATGAGAAACAACCGAAGGGAGATTCAAAGTTCCCACTCTAGTGACTCCCACTTGGTGGATGAAGAATCCGAAGGCAATCCATTTGCCTCAAGTGATGAAGACAGGGAGAGAAGGCCAAGAAGAGCAAGGAGAGGCAAGCAATTTGCCTTGGACTTCAAGGTGGACATCCCGGAGTTTGAAGGCCAACTCAACCCGGATGAGTTCATAGAATGGATGAACACCGTTCAGAGGGTCTTTGAGTAGAAAGATGTGCCAGACGATAAGAAGGTAAAAATCGTGGCTCTTAAACTTCGCAAGTATGCTTCAATTTGGTGGAGTAATGTAGTGTCTAAAAGGGCTACAAAGGGGAAGGATAAGATTAGGTCTTGGAGGAAAATGAAGGAGAAACTTAAGACCAAATTCCTACCCCACCACTACCTACAAGACAACTACACCAAACTACATAACCTTAGACAAGAATCTAAGAGTGTGGAAGAGTATGGCCGTGAGTTTGAAAAACTAGTCATGATTTGTGATCTTAGGGAGAATGAAGACCAAACTATTGTGAGATACTTGGGGGGATTGAATGAGTCCATTAGAAATGTTGTGGAATTACAACATTGCACCACCCTTGATGAAGTTTGCTCCCTAGCTCACAAAGTCAAACTCCAAAAGAAAGCCAAATTCAGGAAAGAACTCCCAAAACCTCCACAAAGAACCTACCCATTCAACAAGGGGAGTCTACCCCATGCTCCCAAACCCACAAACACCCCCTCGTCCTCCACCCTACCCAAGCCAAACACATTCAAACTACCCCTCAATCCCATGGAAAAAAGGAGATGCTACAAATGCCAAGGGTTTGGGCACATCGCTTCGGATTGTCCCAATAGAAAGGTCATTACCTTGGTGGAATACCAATCACTTGAGCAAGCCGAGCTAGGGGAGGAAGGGAGTGATAAGGAGGTTCATTTGATGGAGATGGAGGAGGAGTATGTTGAGGAGGCGGATGAAGGAGAAATACTTGTGCTTAGAACAGTATGTTGAGGAGGCGGATGAAGGAGAACTACTTGTGCTTAGAAGAGCCTTGAGTGGTTATAAAGTTCCAAACCGGGAAGAGCAACAAGAGAACATCTTCCACACCCGGCACACCATCAATGGCCGTGTATGCTCGCTCGTTGTGGATGGAGGTAGTTGTGCCAATGTAGCTTCAACTACTTTGGTGGAGAAGCTCAAACTCAAAACCGAACCTCACCCTCATCCATATGCAATTCAATGGCTCAATCAAGGTAAAGGTCTCTAAGTCTCCACCCGTTGTTTGATTGCATTATCTATTGGCAAAAGTCATAGAGATGAGTTGTGGTGTGATGTCATTCCCATGGATGCTTGTCACATCTTGTTGGGAAGACCTTGGCTCTTTGATCGTAAGGTCATGCATGATGGATACCAAAACACATACACCCTCCTCAAAGATAGCCGAAAAATCACACTTGCCCCCCTAGCCCCACATCAAATCACCAAGCCTAAGCCCAAAGAGGACCCTAAAGGGGGAGAAATGCTACTATCTCTCCTTGAACCCACACTCATGTCTTCCTAACATGAGTACAAAACTTTCAAAGAAATGATCCTCTATGCACCCCGACAAGATGAAGCCGAAACCCCTCTTCACCCATTAGCCTCTCAACTCCTCAAAGAATTCTCCCATGTCTTTCCTGAAGAGATACCTTCCGGCCTACCCCCTCAAAGATCCATCCAACACCACATAGACCTCATCCCCGGGGCTGTTTTCCCCAACGAACCGGCATATAGAATGAACCCCAAGGATGCTTTGGAAATTCAAAGGCAAGTGGGGGAGTTGGTTTCAAAGGGTTTGGTGCGTGAAAGTTTGAGTCCTTGTGTCGTGCCCGCCCTTCTTGTGCCAAAGAAGGATGGCTCCATGAGGATGTGTGTGGATAGCCTTGCCATCAACAAAATTACCATCAAATACCGGCACCCCATACCAAGGCTCGAGGATATGCTTCATGAGCTCCATGGGTCTAGAGTGTTCTCCAAAATACACCTAAGGAGTGGGTATTACCAAATCCAGATTCGAGAAGGGGATGAGTGGAAGACTTCTTTCAAGACCAAGATGGGACTTTATGAATGGTTAGTCATGCCATTCGGCCTTTCCAATGCCCCTAGCACATTCATGAGGTTGATGAACCAAGTGTTCAAGCCATTTCTTGGGAAATTTGTGGTGGTATATTTTGATGATAAATTGGTGTTTAGCAAGACCGAAGAGGAGCATTTTGGTCACCTCCAACAAGTCATGATGATCCTTGAACAAGAACAACTCTATGCGAATCTCAAGAAGTGCTCATTCTTCACTCTTGAGGTGGTGTTCTTGGGTTATATAGTTTCGGGCCAAGGCATTAGTGTTGACCAAAGCAAAGTGGAAGCAATCAAGGACTGCCCCGTTCCCAATTCCATGCATGATGTTCGGAGCTTTCATGGGTTGGCCTCCTTCTATAGGAGGTTCATTCGCCAATTTAGCTCCATTGCCGCTCCCATGACCGAGGTATTGAAGGGGAGTAAGTTCATTTGGACGCCACAAGCACAAAGGTCTTTTGAAGAGCTCACAAAAAAAGTAACTCATGCACCGGTCTTAGCTCTCCCATACTTTGACAAGGTGTTTGAAGTTGAGTGTGATGCCTCCGAAGTTGGCATCGGTGCGGTCTTGATCCAAGAAGGAAGGCCCCTCGCTTATTTTAGTGAAAAGCTAAGTGAGTCAAGGAGGAAGTATTCAACCTATGATAAGGAGTTCTTTGCCATCATCCGAGCCCTAGAACATTAGACTCACTACTTGATAGCCAATGAGTTCATCTTACATTCCGACCATGAGGCTCTCAAGTACATCCAAGGCCAACACAAGTTGAACTCCCGGCATGCAAAATGGGTTGAGTATTTACAATCATTCCCCTTCGTGATCAAGCACAAATCCGGGAAGCTCAATCAAGGTGCGGATGCTTTGTCTAGAAGGCATCTACTTTTGTTCCAACTTGGCTCATGTGTGCTTGGATTTGCACATCTCAAGTCCTTGTACATGGGTGATGAAGATTTCAAGGAATTGTATGAGGCATGTCTAGTTCACCCAAAGGGAGATTTTTCATTGCAAGAAGGGTACTTGTTCAAAGGCAACCGGTTGTGCGTGCCAAGGAGTGGCACTCGTGAGCTCATACTTAAGGAGATTCATGGTGGGTCTCTTGTCGGCCACTTTGGGGAAGATAAGTCCTACACGATGGCCAAAGAACACTACTATTGCCCTCATATGCTTAAGGATATCCAAGACTTGATTAAGAGGTGCTCCACTTGTCACATGTCCAAAAGCCATGCCCTCCCTCAAGGGCTCTACACCCCATTGCCTACACCCTAAGGGCCTTAGCTAGATGTGAGTATGGATTTCATACTTGGTCTCCCACGCACCCAACGCAACAAAGACTCTATCTTGGTGGTGGTAGATCGATTCTCCAAGATGGCACATTTCATAGCATGCCACAAGACCAATGATGCTTCTCGCATAGCCGATTTGTACTTCAAGGAAATAGTAAGGCTTCATGGAATTCCCCTTACTATTGTTTCGGATAGGGACTCAAAGTTCCTAAGCCATTTTTGGATCACCCTTTGGCGAAAATTGGGCACCAAGTTGAAGTTTAGTACTACTTGCCACCCTCAAACGGATGGCCAAACCGAAGTGGTGAACCGTACTTTGGGTACTTTGTTAAGGGTCCTAGTGAAGAAGAATTTGAAGGCTTGGGACCTCCTACTTGATCATGCCGAGTATGCCTACAATCGGACCCCAAGTAGGACCACCAATGAGTCCCCTTTCAGGGTGGTGTACGGTCAAAACCCATTGGGCCCTCTTGACCTTCTACCCATCCACCAAGATAAGATGAATGTTGACGCTAGCAAGAGGGTAAAGGAGATTTAAGAGCTCTACAAGAAGGTACACGATCAAATTGAGAAGTCCAATGAGAGGTACAAGAGTCAAGCTAACAAGCACCGCAAGCAAGCCTTGTTCAAACCAGGAGACCTCATTTGGGTGCACTTGAGGAAGGAACGATTTCCCTCCAACAGGAAATCCAAAATTTTTCCACGGGCCGATGGACCTTTTGAGGTCCTTGAAAAGATCAATGACAATTCCTATAAGATTGATCTTCCGGGAGATTATGGGGTCTCATGTACATTCAATGCGGCGGACCTTAAGCCCTACTTTAATTGATGATGATCACATTGAGAACTTGAGGGCAACTTCTTTCCAACAAGGGGAGGATGATGTACCCATGGGAGGCAAAGAGAATGAACAAGTGCAATGGAAAGCATCACCAACCCCCAAAGAAGTCCAAGAAGCCACCCAAGTCCTAAGAAAGCTCATAGAAGATCAAGAACATGACCCATCTTTTCTGGTCAGCAAGTGCAGCAACTTGATGACCCTAATCACCTAGGCCAAAGGTGGTTTGGGTCCGTTTATTTTCCATGAGCTTTAATTTTAGCATGTTATGTTTCCAATAAGCCAAGTTTCAAGTCATTTGGACCTCATTTGCCCACCCAACTCTGCTCTTGAAGTCAAGCTATCGAAACTGGCCAGAAAACCCATTTCAGTAACCGGTTTGTGGATCCGTTTTCCCCATCATTGGGTTAACTTGGGAACCACCAAAACCACCTTTTGAAAACATTTTGGGATGTACGGGAAGGTCAGCAAAAGAGTTGGAAGTTAAACCTTTGGTTGAAACATCAAAAGCAAGCAAATCAGAAAAGGGTGCAAACTGCTGGCAGCAGATATATCTTGTCACGTTTTGGGCTGTATCTGCCAAACGGATTGGAATTGGAAGCTTAAAAAAGTCAATATGGAAACTAGACTTCAATATCTGTCCCCCAGATTTTGAATCAACCTATTTGGCGTTTTGTGCTGAAAGTTATAGCCTTTTGAAGATGGTGTTGCAATCCTGAAAAGTTCTGACAGCTTTTGCTTTTTGCTTTTCTACTTTTTGCTTTTTGGTTCCCCTCTCCTTTTCACCCTATGGACGGTTGTTTGGCTTGTTTTTCAAAGGTTTTTCTGTTTGTTGAGGCCTATAAAAGAGGAAGGAACCTCAGCTTGTGAGGACTTTTGGAATGAATGCATTTGGTTGAGGTCAAACTCCCTTCTCTCTCTCTCTTGCTTATCACTAGTTTAGCTCTCTAGTGTGGTGTTCAAGAGTCCTTGAAGATCAATAGGGTGGTGGTATCTTATCCCTTTCGATCCTTAAGGAGGGCTCTAAGGTTGCTTGGTGGTGATATCTTATCCAAGCAAACTTAGTCTATCATTGTGTGCTTGTGCTTTGCAAACCGGTTTTGCTTCTTCTCTTCCATTCGTCCTCTTCTGCTTGAGATATCTTCTTTGTCCTTCATTTGAGGACTTAGAAGTGCATCACTTCCTAACGAGGAAAGGTGTTATGACTAAGCTAAGTACAAGATTAACTACAAATTACAACCGGTTATATTACAACATGCTTAACTACTACTTAATACATCATACTATGCATCTAACCTTTGTCTAGCTTGATTATACAATACTTAACTAGTGTTTAAGCATTAATACACTCAGCAAAAGGAAGAAAGATGCGCATGGGCAGTCAAAATATACATGGTAGATTGCGGCTAGCCAATAGGAATTAGGCACATAAGGGACACCATCTTCTCTTCCATTGGTTGTTCTTTTCTATGCATTCACCACTCCTAGGTGACCTTGAGGGGCGTGCTATGCTAGAGGGGCGTGCATTGCAGCTTGTTTTGAAGGGTTGGCCGGCTGGTTCAATTAGGAGAAAACCGGTTCAAGTGAACCGGGTTCTAGGGGAGCCGGTTCAAGTCGGTTTTTGATGCATTTTGTTTTTGTTGCAAAAATGGTCAAGACTTGAATTTTAAAGGTTGGGGGGGGGGGTAACTTTAGGATGTGTAGAATCCCCCCCTCAATAAAATCAAGGTTACAAAAGGGTTTTGAGGGTTAATTAACTGAATACTGCAAACCGCGCAAAACCGGGACAAAATGGAGTCACTTGGAAAATGACCTTGATCTTCAATCCTTTTGAGGGAATGACTTGAAACTCGTTCTTGGACCTACAAAAAAATATCAAAAGGATTCAAAAAATGGAAAAACGTTAGGGCTAAGCTACAATGTAGCCTAGGAAATCAGATACACAAAACCGGGCACTTTGAAGCTAGTGAACCCGTTGTGCTAGCTTCACTTTCTTGCAATAACTGAGCCATCTTCTTCACTTGGGATCTTGTTATGGGACGTGTAGGAGTTGAATCATTAAGGACAAGATCTTTAGTGGCTAGGTTTCCATCAGAGGTAAAGTGTGTTCCCTTATCATTGATGGGGGAAGTTGTGCAAATGTAGCTTCCCAATCCATGGTGGATAAGCTCAAGCTCCCGGTGACTCCCCATCCAAAGCCATACACCATTCAATGGCTCAACCAAAGCAAAGGTTTGCAAATAACTTCTCAATGCCTTGTGTCTCTAAGCATTGGTAAGAATTACAGGGATGACATTTGGTGTGACATTGTACCTATGGATGCATGCCATGTCTTGTTGGGGCGCCCTTGGCTATTTGATAGAAGGGTCATGAATGATGGCTGGATGAATACATACTCTTTCACCAAGCACCACAAAAAGATTACCCTTATCCCCCTCAAATCGGGCACCCCCTCCAAACCCAAACAAAACCCACCAAAAGATGTCTTCCTCACCACTCTCCTCAAATCCCAAATGCATGAATATGAACCTTACAAAGAGTGGATCTTGCTAGGCCTAGAAACGGCCTCACCCACGGCCTCCTCACATCCTCTACTTGCCCCCCTCCTACAAGAGTTCCCACATGTCTTTCCACAAGAAATCCCACATGGCCTACCTCCAAAGAGGACCATCCAACAAAAGATAGACCTTATTCCCGGCTCTACCCTTCCAAGCAAGCCGGCATATAGGATGAACCCCCAAGAAACTCAAGAGGTCCAACATCAAGTTGATGATCTCCTAGCTAAGGGGGTAATCCGTGAGAGCTTGAGCCCATGTGCCATTCCGGCCTTACTTGTGCCCAAAAAGGATGGGAGTATGAGAATGTGTGTTGATAGTAGAGCTATCAACAAGATCACCATCAAGTACCGGTACCCTATCCCAAGGTTGGAGGACTTGCTTGATGAGCTTTATGGAGCCACCATCTTCTCAAAAATTGATCTTAGAAGTGGTTATTATCAAATTCGGATCTTTGAAGGGGATGTGATGGAAACCTAGCCACTGAAGATCTTGTCCCTAATGATTCAACTCCTACACGTCCAAGAACAAGATCCCAAGCGAAGAAGATGGCTCAGTTATTGCAAGACAGTGAAGCAAGCACAAACGGGTTCACTAGCTTCAAAGTGCCCGGTTTTGTGTATCTGATTTCCTAAGCCACATTGTAGCTTAGCCCTAACGTTTTTCCATTTTTGGAATCCTTTTGGTATTTTTTTGCATGTCCAAGAACGAGTTTCAAGTCATTCCCTCAAAAGGATTGAAGATCAAGGTCATTTTCCAAGTGACTCCATTTTGCCCCGGTTTTGCGTGGTTTGCAGTATTCAGTTAATTAACCCTCAAAAACCTTTTTTAACCTTGATTTTACTAAGGGGGGGATTCTACACATCCTAAATTTACCCCCCCACCTTTAAATTTCAATTCTTCACCATTTTTGCAACAAAAACAAAATGCATCCAAAACCGGCTTGAACCAGCTCCCCTAGAACCCGGTTCACTTGAACCGATTTTCTCCTAATTGAACCAACCGGCCAACCCTTCAAAACAAGCTGCAATGCACGCCCCTCAAGCATGGCATGCCCCTCAAGGTCACCTAGGAGTGGTGAATGCATAGAAAAGAAAAACCAATAGAAGAGAAGATGGTGTCCCTTGTGTGCCTAATTCCTATTGGCTAGCCGCAATCTACCATGCAGATTTCGGCTGCCCCATGTGCATCTTTCTTCATTTTTCTGAGTGTATTAATGCTTAAACACTAGTTAAGTATTGTATAATCAAGCTAGACAATGGTTAGATGCATAGTTTGATGTATTAAGTAGTAGTTAAGCATGTTGTAATGTAACCGGTTGTAAGTTGTAGTTAATCTTGTACTTGGCTTAGTCTTAACACCTTCCCTCCTTAGGAAGGAAAGTGATGCACCTACTTACTCATTTGCTAGCTAAGTTCACTTGTATAAAGGCCATTTTCGGCACTTAATGAAAGCATAACTCAGAATTTTTAGCTTGAACATTTGAGAAGCTTGGCTTTTCTCTCTCACAAATCCTTGCTTGCTTATCCTTAATTAGGCCAATTAAGGTGGTGTCCAAGTGAGTCTTAACCTTGATTAAGTGGTGATTCTGTATCTTAATCAAGATTAAGGGCCCTAAACTTAAAGGTTGGTGGTGATTCTGTATCCAATCTCAGGTTTAGTTCTATCTTATTCTAGTTTCATCTCTATGATTTGCTTAGTGAAGTGATTAGCATGGATTAGTGCTTAATTACTTTTACTTAGCTAATCTTCCACTTCCATACACATTTCCACTTCAAATACCATCTTACACATCCATTTCCATCATTTTCCATTCACAAAAATAAGCCAAAACCGAATTATACCACTAAAGCCTCCAACCGTGCTTCTTTTCCCTCTTCACGGTTTTGTGGGCAGCGTTGTGGCACGGTGTGGCCGTGCTTCAAGGCATGACGTGCCACCTTGGTCGTAGTTAAATTCTTCCTTTTCCTCTCCCTTTTGATGTGTATTGGCTTGGGTCCTCTATTCCCTTGACATATACATCATATTTGCTATCAGAGCTGTGTTTCTCCTAGGCTTGGTACTTCACCCACCTATTCAAACTTCCCTCCTTTCCACCTTCAAACACAAGTTAACATGAGTGCTAGTATGAGTGTGGAAGAAAAACTTGATGTTGTTTTGAGAAGTAACCAAGAAATGACTTCTTCAAATCAAGAGTTGAAGGCACAAAATGAGTACCTATGAAAGCAACTAGGTGCTTACATGAAGCAAAAGCAAAAGATGAATGAAGAGGCTTCCTTCAATGAGCCACGAGTTCCAGAACAATTTCTCAGCCACACACTTGAGTCTTCAAGTGATGAACAACCTTGGAGAAGGCCACGAAATGAACAAAGGGGACAATCTAACTCTAATGACTTTAGAGTTGAGATTCCGGAGTATGAAGGCAAGCTTGACCCCGAGGAGTTCCTAGAGTGGATGCACACAGTTGAAAGAGTGTTCGAATACAAGGATGTTCAAGAGGACAATATGGTCAAGTTGGTTGCATTAAGGCTACGTAAGTATGCTTCCTTGTGGTGGACTAATCTTTGTGCTAAACGTGTTAGAGAAAGGAAGTCTAAGACTAGAACTTGGGAAAAAATGAAATCTAAGTTGAAAGCTAGATTTCTACCACCTACATATGTGCAAGATTGTTATTCCCAACTTCACAATCTTAACCAAGGAAATTTAAGTGTTGAGGAGTACACTAGGGAGTTTGAAAAACTTGTTATTAAATGTGATTTGCAAGAACCTGAAGAGCAAACGATTGTTCGGTATCTAGGAGGACTTGAACCTAGATATTCAAATGTTGTTGAATTACAAGCTTATACTACCTTTGATGAAGTTTGTGTATTAGCTCATAAGGTAGAACAACAAAAGAAAGCTAGACCACCCTTTAAGTCCTCAAACATACGGCCTCCAAACCGAAACCAACCTTTTAACAAGGGGAGTTCCAACCCACCACCAAAACCACAAAATCCCTTTCCTTTGAATCCACAAAGAACCGTAGCACCTCAAAAGGCCCCATGACGGAGATTTCACCATGCCCGTTGATTTAAAAGAATCAAATCAATTTGGCATTACTAATATGCTGGTTAAAGGTTCTATAATTCAACCAAATTTTGTTTTAGTTGTTTCATTACAGGACAAAAGGGAAGAATCCAGCACTGGCTGTCTTTTGCAAGCAGAATTCGACAAGAATCCAAATGGTTTGGGCCTGATGTTTTTGCATGGATTTCAATTTTAAGATGTCAGCTTTCCAACAAGACAAGTTGCATCCAATTTGGAGTTCATTTGGTCGTTCCAATCAGCCATTTACCAAGATGTGTCAAAACAGTCCAGCAAACCAGAAACAACCCGATTTTGATTAATTCATAACTTAAGCTATACTAATGCTTAAGTGATGAATTTGTACATTTATGGAATCCTCAAGATGTTTACTTTCAGGTCCAAGCATCAAATTCCAATTATGCACACAAGAGGATGAAGAAACAAGGAGTTTTCCAAAACTGGTCAGATTAGGCTCTAATCTGCACGGTTTTAAGTTTGAGTTTATTTAACCCATTTAAACTCACCCTAACCTTGATTTCTTGGTTGGGGGGGGGGATTATAGACATCCTAAATTTACCCCCCCATGATTAAAATCATAATTATACTCACTTTTGCTAAGCCTAATCCTTGCTTGAAAACTAACTAAAATCTACCTGAAAACCATTTCACTTGAACCCGATTTATTTCTCCCTAAACCAGCCGCCCATCCCCTCATTTCTAGAGAGGCACACGTCCCAAATCTTGGCACAAACTTCTCGGCCTTCATTTGATTGGTTGCATGGCCAAAAGGTGGACCAATGAGAGCTTGATTGGTGTCAATGAGTTGCTTGCTTCCCATTGGCTAGCCGTAAAGTGGTTTTCTACTTTTGGGCCGACCAATGAGGTGAGACTGAGAAATCTCAGCATGTATTAAGGCTAAGCATAGTGTGTAATGATGTATTAATAGCTTAGACATAGTTTAGATTTGTATTTCAATGTATTAAATTAAGTTTAGTTAAATTGTAATCTAGTTTAGTACAAATCAGGTAGTAATAGCTTGTAATTAGCACTAAGACCTTTCCTAAGCATGAAGGAAGGTTTAGGTGTTTGCTTACTAGCTTGGTTTAGTCATGCACTGCCTATTAAAGGCACCCCACGCCCCCTTGAAGAAGACACAACCCTTGATGAATTAAAGAAAACTTAAAGTTGAGAGCATTAGTCATGTACTGCTTATTAAAGGCACCCCACGCCCCCTTCAAGAAGACACAACCCTTGATGAATTAAAGAAAACTCAAGGTTGAGAGCATTGGCTCCTTCTTGGTGCTGAGGCACTGACCTCAAATACTTAGCTTGCTTATCTTAGTTTAGGCCGAACTAAGTG
>JACYFF010002017.1:27341775-27374082 GCA_017589665.1 Selenicereus undatus | reverse complement strand
AAAAAGACCCTAACCATGTGTTAAGTGACTTCGAAGAGGATGTTCGAAGCTTGCTCCCTGATGTACCCATGGGAAGCAAAGAGGATGGCAATGAGAGTGAACAAGTGCAAAGGGAAGCAACTCCAACCCCCAAGGAAGTCCAAGAAGCCACCCAAGTCATGAGGAAGCTCATAGATGATCAAGGCCATGGCTCCACAATGCTGGTCAGCAAGTGCAGCAACTTGTTGACCCTAATCAGCTAGGTTAAAGGTGGTTTAGGCTCGTTTAATTGCCTTGAGTTTTAAGTTTAGGAAGTTATGATGGAGACCATCCTCTTAACCCTCCTAACTCCTCATCATCCACTCCCCTAGAGTCCAGCAACATCAAGGAGGCCAAAGAAGTGCAAGACTTGGTCAGAAACTTCATGAACAACTACCTTCACCAACTGTCCAGTTCCAACAGTTTCTGGCCCGTTTTTGTTTCGCTGATAGAGGTCGCTCCTGGAGGCCAAATTTCTAGCACGCATAGCCAAATTAAAGCTTAGATTCTAAGCTTTCCAAAAGGTGCTCATGTAGGAAATTTGGAGCTCATTTGGTCAGTCATCCATTGCAAAACCTGAAGCACACTATTTGCAGGCTCGAATCCAGCGTGGTCTGAATGCAAGGATCTTTTGGGTAACCTATTGAACTCCATCTTATTCAAACTTTAGGGCATGAAAATACTTCTAAATATTTATCAAATCATGCCCCTAAAGTGGAGAGGAAGCACCCCCTTGTGCTGCTAATAACCGGCCAAAGAAGGAGTAAAATCCTTTTAACCGGTTAATGAAGTGACCGGCTGCAACCTTGGGTTTTGCTCTGTACTAATCTGATTTTTGTTCCCCCCAACCCCCTACTTGCTGTATTAGAGTGCCCCTAAGCTTGACACTTTAACTTTGAGATCATTTAAGCTGGTGAGGTGTCAAGTGTGGATGTAATCACTTGTATTATCACTTAGTCATTGTTTCTAGCTTTAGACTTAGGTATTTTAGCCTTAATCAGCTTGTAAGCAGCAAGGGAGGGCCGAGTGAAGGGTAGTATTTGCCTATAAATACTCCCTCACTTCCTTTGGTAATGGACTTTTGGATAAATGCATTTGGGTTTAGTTCATACTCCCTTGTTTTTCTCTCTACTCTTGCTTATCACTAGCCTAGCTCTCTAGTGTGGTGCTCAAGGGTCCTTAAAGACCAATTGAGTGGTGATATCTTATCTCCTTTGGTCCTTAAGGAGAGCTCTAAGTATGCTTGGTGGTGATATCTTATCCATGTCTACTTAGTTTATCTTCTTGTCACTTGAATGCTTGGATACCCATCTTCTCTTCTCTCTCAAATCACTTTTCTACTTGAGATCCCTTCTTTCATCTTCATCTCAAGATCTTAGAAGTGCATCAAGTGGTATCAGAGCTATTGGCTACCCTCCTTGGCCATAGCTTCCAACCCCCAAACACAAAACCCCCTCAAAACGTCAAACCGTGTCTTGTGCGCACGCCTGGACAGCAAAACGGCACGGCCACCCCGTGCTAGGGAGCACGACCGTGCCACCCTCAAATTCCACCGTGCCATTCCAGCAAACTAGCACGGTCCACCCGTGCCTACCCCAAACCGTGCCTAAACACTCATTTCCTCTCTCAAAAGTACCAACATGGCTTCAAGTCTTTCGCTAGAAGAAAAGTTTGAGCAACTCTTGAAGCTAAAGGCCGAAAAGGATGCTCAACTTGGGTATGTAAGGAAGCAACTAGGCCAAGCTATGAGGAACAACTGAAGGGGGATTCGAAGCTCTCACTCTAGTGACTCCCATTCGGTGGAAGAAGAATCCGAAGACAACCCCTTTGCCAAAAGTGATGAGGAACTTGAGAGAAGGCCAAGAAGAGCAAGAAGAGGCAAGCAACTTGCCTTGGACTTCAAAGTGGAGATTTCGGAGTTTGAAGGCCAACTCAACCTGGATGAGTTCATAGAGTGGATGAACACCGTTGAAAGGGTCTTCGAATACAAAATGTACCAGATGACAAGAAGGTAAAACTCGTGGCTCTTAAACTTCGCAAGTATGCTTCAATTTGGTGGAGTAAGGTAGTGTCTAAAAGGGCTAGAAAGAGGAAGGACAAGATTAGGTCTTGGAGGAAAATGAAGGAGAAACTTAAGGCCAAATTCCTACCCCCCACTACCTACAAGACAACTACACCAAACTTCATAACCTTAGACAAGAATCTAAGAATGTGGAGGAATACACCCGAGAGTTTGAAAGACTTGTCATGATATGTGATCTTAAGGAGAATGAGGACCAAACTATTGTGAGATACTTGGGTGGATTGAATGACTCCATTAGGAATGTTGTAGAATTGCAACATTATACCACTCTTGATGAGGTTTGCTCCCTATCTCACAAAGTTCAACAACAAAGGAAGGCCAAACTCAAGAAAGACCTCTCTAAACCTGCACAAAGAGCCTACCCATTCAACTAGGGGAGTGTACCCTACACTCCTAAACCCACAAACACCCCCACACCATCTTCCCTTCCCAAGCCAAACACATTCAAGCCACCCCTTAACCCATTTGAGAAGAGAAGGTGCTACAAGTGCCAAGGATTTGGGCACATAGCATCGGATTGTCCCAATAAGAAGGTCATTACCTTGGTTGAATACCAAACACTTCAGAAAGCCGAGTTAGGGGAGGAAGGGAGTGATAAGGAGGTTCACTTGATGGAGATGGAGGAAGAGTGTGTTGAGGAGGCGGATGAAGGAGAGCTACTTGTGCTTAGGAGAGCTTTGAGTGGTCATAAGGTTCCAAACCGAGAGGAACAAGGAGAGAACATATTCCACACCCGGTGCACCGTCAATGGTCGTGTGTGCTCACTCATTGTGGATGGAGGTAGTTGTGCCAATGTGGCCTCAACTGCTTTGGTGGAGAAGCTTCAACTCAAGACCGAACCTGACCCTCATCCATATTCAATTCAATGGCTCAATCAAGTTAAAGTTCTTCAAGTCTCTACTCGTTGTTTGATTGGATTATCTATTGGTAAAAGTTATAGAGATGATGTGTGGTGTGAAATCCTTCCTATGGATGCTTGTCACATTTTGTTGGGGAGACCTTGGCTCTTTGATCGTCGGGTCATGCATGATGGTTACCAAAACACATATACCCTACACAAAGACAACTGAAAAATCACCCTTGCCCCTTTAGCCCCACATCAAATCACCAATCCCAAAACCAAAGAGGATGCTAAGGGGGGAGAAATGTTGCTATCCCTCCTTGAATCCACACCCTTGTGATGTATATGTCAAGGGAATAGAGAACCCAAGCCACTACACATCAAAAGGGATAGGAAAAGAAGAGAATTGGCCACAGAAAAGGGTGGCACGGTCGTGCCCTATGGCACGGTCAGACCGTGCCACTTTGCTGTCCACAAAAACCGTGGAAGGGAGGAAAAGGCACAGTTGGAGACCTTTGTGTTTTGGTTCGGTTTTGAGTTGTTTTGGTGAATGGGAAATGTTGAAAATGGGTGTATAAGTAGGTATTTGAGGTAAGAAAGTGAATAGAAATGGAAGATTAGCTAAGTAGAAGTAATTAAGCACTAATCCATGCTAATCACTTCACTAAGCAAATCATAGAGTTGAAACTAGAATAGGATAGAACTAAACCTGAGATTGGATACAGAATCGCCACCAACCTTCAAGTTTGGGGCCCTTAATCTTGATTAAGATACAAAAACACCACTTAATCAAGGTGGAGCGTGTGCTAATGGGCCGGAAGTGAATTGCTTGAGTTTAGTTGCAAATTTCCACTTTGATGAAGGATATGACTTGATATAAAGGCTAAGCCACCAACCAAGCCTAAGGATCCACCAAGAATTGTATAAAGGCAATGTCACCAACAACTCTATAAAGGATTCCACTCAAGACTCACCACCTTTGCAAAAGGATAAAGAGAACTTAAGATTTTTGAGAGAGAATGAAAGCATAAGCTTCTTTGCATAAATATTCAACAACCCTTCCACATTCTAAGGCTCCTCCTTATATAGGAGAGCTTCACAAGGCTTCAAATCAGAAAAAACAAGGCCTTGGTCGACCATAAAGCAATGAAGGGAACCAAAAAGCAAGAAACAAAAGCTGAAAAGTGCTTTTTACTTTATGTCAGCACTTTTCAGTTTACATAGGTCAACTTTAAAAGGCTATATCTCCTATGTTTGTTGGCCAAATGAGCTGCAAAAGTACTTGTTGGAAAGGTATAGACATAAGCTTTCCAGAGCCTCCTCTTTCCGGTAATGTGGATCACTCTTTTGGGAGATATCATGCAAAACGTGCAAGGTGGTACAGTCTGGGCAGAATCTGCAACATGTGGAAAAAGTCTTCACTTGACCCATGACCTATTGCTTTGGCCTAGAAATCTTTTTATGCCCTTTGAGCTGACATAAGACGGTTCCCAAAAAGTGGGTTTGCAGCAAATTAAACCCATTATAAGCTTGGTTAATTAAGCCCACAAAACCGGGTTAAAAACCGGGTAACCTTGCCATTAGAGTGCCACTTGCTGTTTTGACTTCTTTTATTATTTCCAAGGGTTTGACTTCATTTTGATGACCCAAACCCTTTACAAGGCCTCTTGACCTTCCCAAAATAGGTGCTTCATGCATCCCAATGGTTCGGGATGAGTTTGGAATTGGAGTTCCAAAACCGCACAAGGGCCAAGTCCCCTTTGATGTAGCTTGTGAGCATGAAGGAGGAGTTGTGAGTCCTCTTGGACTTGTGTAGGCATGACATCCGTTTCATCCTCCCCTTCTTGAATGTGATTTGCCCTCAAATCATCACCTTCTTCCCCATCTTCAAGGTAGGGTGTGAGGTCACCCACGTTGAATGTGGAGGAAATACCCATGTCCCCGGGAAGCTCTATCTTGAAGGCATTGTCGTTGATCCGTTCAAGGACCTTAAATGGACCATCACTTCTTGGCATGAGCTTGTTCTTCCTTCTAGAGGGGAACCTTTCCTTTCTCAAGTGTATCCATACCAAGTCACCGGGTTTGAAGGTAATAGCTTTGCGGTGCTTGTTTGCTCTAGCTTTGTACATCTCATTTGTTTTCTCAATCTTGGCCCGGATTTCCTCATGAAGCTTCTTCATCTCTTTGGCCCTCTCCTCGGCCTCATAGCTCACTCTAGACTCAAGTGGGAGTGGTGTGAGTTCTAGGGGAGTTAGAGGGTTGATCCCATAACATGATTCAAAGGGAGAGTGCGCCGTAGCAAAACTAGGAGTCCGGTTGTATGCAAATTCAGCCTGGGGAAGCTTGAGATCCCACTCCTTGATGCTTTTACTCACCAAACTTCTAAGCAAAGTAGCAAGAGTTTTGTTGGTGACTTCGGTTTCGCCATCGGTTTGAGGATGGTGGGAGGTACTATACAAGAGCTTAGTACCAAGGAGCCTCCATAGACATCTCCAAAAGTGGCTAAGAAACTTTGTGTCCCGGTCCGACACAATGCTCTTAGGGATGCCATGAAGCTTAACAACTTCTTTGAGGTAGAGGTGGGCTATGTAGGATGCATCATCCGTTTTCTCACATGGAATGAAGTGAGCCATTTTTTAGAAACGGTCCACCACCACCATAATAGAATCTTTACCTCTTTGAGTCCTTGGAAGAGCAACAATGAAATCCATGCTCACATCTTCCCATGGGCCATTAGGGATTGGCAAAGGAGTGTACAACCCTTGGTGGAATTGACTCTTGGCTTGTTGACAAATAGGGCACTTGGAGATTACCTCATGAACATCACCTCCCATTCTTGGCCAATAAAAGTGCTCCTTAAGCATGTCAATGGTCTTGTTGATCCCAAAATGACCGGCTAGACCACCACCATGAACTTCCTTGACAAGAAGCTTCCGGATTGGACCCTTTGGAATGCATAGCTTGTTGCCTTTGAATAAGAAGCCCTCTTGAAGAATATAAGGGCCTTGCTTGTTGCCCTCTTGATCATTGAGGTAGGGCTTGAAATCCTCATCTTCTTTGTAGTGATCACGGATAAATTGGAAGCCAAGGACCCTTGCTTCCATCACGGCTAGTAGAGAATGCCGCCTTGAAAGAGCGTCCGCAACCACATTGGTACTCCCCTTCTTATGTTTGGCCACAAATGAGAAACTTTGCATGAACTCAACCCATTTAGCATGCCTTGGATTGAGCTTGTGTTGGCCATTCAAGTACTTCAAAGCCTCATGGTCCGAATGGAGTACAAATTGCTTTGGTCTTAAGTAATGAGACCAATGATCAAGAGCTCTCACCAATGCATAGAACTCCTTGTCATATGTTGAGTAGTTCTTCCTTGAACCGTTGAGCTTCTCACTAAAGTAGGCAATGGGGCGTAGATCTTGCATAAGGACAGCCCCTATACCAACTCCACTTGCATCACAATCAACTTCAAGGAGCTTGTTGAAGTCGGGAAGGGCTAACATCGGGGCCTCACATAGCTTGGACTTGAGTTTCTCAAAGGCACAATGGGCGGCCTTAGTCCACTCAAAAGAACCTTTCTTCATGCATTCGGTGATGGGGGCCGTGAGGGTGCTAAACCCCTTGATGAATCTCCTAGAAAAAGATGCCAAGCCATGGAAACTCCTAACCTCGGTAATGGTGGTGGGAGTTGGCCATGACTTGATAGCTTCCACTTTGCCTTGGTCCATGGAGATGCCATCACTAGAAACAACATACCACAAAAAGGTGACTTGGGGTGTAAAGAACTCACACTTTTCAAGCTTGCCAAAGAGCTTTTGAGCTCTTAGAACCATGAAGACTTCTTCCAAGTGGTGTAGATTATCTTTTTGATTCTTTGAATAAATAAGGATATCATCAAAGTAGACCACCACAAATTTCCCAATAAAAGGTCTCAAGACCTCATTCATCAATCTCATGAAAGTGCTAGGGGCATTAGAGAGGCCAAAGGGCATCACTAGCCACTCATAAAGCCCACCCTTGGTCTTGAAGGCCGTTTTCCACTCATCACCTTCCCTCATGCGGATTTGGTGATATCCACTCCTTAGATCAATCTTGGAGAAGATGGAAGAGCCATGGAGCTCATCAAGCATGTCATCAAGTCTAGGTATGGGGTACCTATACTTGATAGTAATATTGTTGATGGCTCTACTATCCACACACATGCGGTAAGATCCATCCTTCTTGGGCACTAACAAAGTCGGGACCGAACAAGGACTCATGCTCTCCTTCACATAACCTCTAGCCAAGAGCTCATCAACTTGCCTTTAAAGTTATTTGGTCTCTTGAGGGTTGCATCTATAGGCCGCTTTGTTTGGAAGTGGGGCACCCGGAAGGAGGTCAATTTGGTGCTCAATGCCTCTAATTGGAGGGAGGCCGGGGGGTAGTTCTTGTGGGAAGACATCTTTGTATTGTGAGATGAGGGGGATGATTTTTGGATGTAAAGGAGTCACTTCCTCACTTTTGTTGCTTTCAAGCATGAGTAAAGCTAGGACTTGCTTACCCTTGCTCAAAGGTCTCTCAACCCGTGTTTTACTCAACTTGAGGAGGTCTCTCTTTTTCTCACCTCCCACCCTGGGTTTTGTTTTGTGGATTTGGTTTGGAGTTAATGGGTTTAAGACTATCTTCTCCTTTTCAATGACCAATGAATAAGTGTTCTTGAACCCATCATGCACAACATGTCTATCAAATTGCCAAGGCCTACCCAAGAGTATATGACATGCACTCATGGGCACCACATCACAAAGCACATTATATCTATACTTCTTGCCAATTGAAGAAGAGATGAGTGCTTGCTTAGTTACCTTAATGTCGCCTCCATCATTGAGCCATTTGAGAGAATAAGGCTTGGGATGAGAAATAGTGGGAATGCCAAGCTTCTCAATAAGTGTGGTAGAGGCCACATTGGTGCAACTTCCTCCATCAATAATCAAGTTGCAAACCTTTTCTTGAATGGTGCACCGGGAGTGAAAGATCATGTCCCTTTGAGTCTTGTCATAAGGAGTGTCTTGGGTGTGTAAAACCCTCCACAAGACAAGCAACTCACCTTCATCGGCTTCAAGTTAAGTCTCTTCTTCCATGGAGTCCGATTCTTCCTCATGTGCTTCCCCTTGAGTTGCCATCAATAGGGCATCTACTTCCTCAACTTCTTGGACGGTCATAACCCTTCGGTTGGGGCAATCATATTGGAAGTGACCATACCCTTGACATTTAAAGCACTTCTTGCCCTCAACTGTCTTAGGCAATTCTTTGGGTGTAGGAAGTGCCACGGTCTTGCCCTTGTCAACCCGTGAAGTGCCCTCGGGTTTGGGAGGAAAGAAGGGCTTGAATGGGGGCTTTGAACTTACTTGCTCCCTTGGGAATGGCTTGGTGAAGACCTTCTTTTCTTTCTTCCTCTTTTCAACTTTGAGAGCTAGTTTGAAGACATCATCCAAGGTGAAATATGTTTGAAGTTCCACCTTCCTTGCAATAAGAGGGCTCAACCCATTGAGAAACCTAGCCACGGTTTGCTCTTGGGGCTCATGGATGCCTCCCCTCAATAGGAGTTGCTCAAATTCCCTCATGTACTCACCCACACTCATGTTGTTTTGCTTGAGTGAGAATAAGCGGTTGTAGATGTCTTGTTTGTAGCTTTCGGGGAGAAATCTCTTGTTCATAAGAGACTTAAGCTTTTCCCAAGAATTGATCTTCCTTCTTCCTTCTCTAGCCCTTTGCTTCTTGACATTTTCAAACCACAAGGAGGCATACCTTGTAAGTTTGAGACTAGCAATCTTGAAGCTCTTCTCATCATCATAGCCTTTTGCTTCAAAGATTCGGTCCAAGGCTTGGACCCATTTAAGGAACTCATCGGGATTCAAGTTGCCATTGAACTCCGGAGGTTCCACTTTGATGTCCCTAAACTCATCCATAGGAGGTCTTCTACCTCCCCTTCTTGGATTGCTTCCCATGCTAGAGTCACTAGAGAAGCCATGTTCATCTTCATCATCAATAGGCTCTCGAGTTCTTTGGCCTCTTTGGAAGGCCATAAATTGGTTGGTCATTTCCTCAAGTTGCCTACTAAGTTGCTTCACACTTTGTTGCAAGGCTAGAATGGCATTGTCTTTCCTCATGATATGAGCTTGTTCTAGGCTCATACCCCTTGGTACCCTTGCCGGTTGGGGGGAACTAGTTGAGGGATCTTCTTCATGAGACATGGTGAAAGGTGGGAAAGGAGAAGAGGAGAGGTTAAGGTTCGGAAAGGAGGTGGCACGGGCGTGCTAGGGGGGCACGGTGCAAGAACCAGCTGGGGAGGGGGTGGCACGGCCGTGCAGGGTGGCACGGGGTGGCCGTGCCAATGTTCTGGAGGAAAAGTGGGGTGGCACGGTCGTGCTTAGTGGCACGGGGTGCCCATGCCACTTTTCTGCCTTGTTGCACGGTTTGGTGAAAACGTGATTTTGAGGGGGGTTTTGGTGGGGGTTTGTGTTTGGCTTTTTTGTGGGGGTTCTTTGAGGGTTAAAGGAGGTATTTTGGGGAAAAGGAAGTGTGGTTAAAGGGGTTTGTGAGTTTGGTCAAGTGTTTGGTCAGGTGTGTTTTTGTGGAGCTCAAACTAGGAAGGGTGTAGATGCACTATAGTTTTCTTAACAACGGTGAATGAAAACTTGGCAAGGATGAAACCAAAGCTAGGAAATGTGATATAAACTCAAGAACACCAACCTGGATTAGCTCTGATACCAACCGGAGCGTGTGCTAATGGGCCGGAAGTGAATTGCTTGAGTTTAGTTGCAAATTTCCACTTTGATGAAGGATATGACTAGATATAAAGGCTAAGCCACCAACCAAGCCTAAGGATCCAACACGAATTGTGTAAAGGCAATGCCACCAACAACTCTATAAAGGATTCCACTCAAGACTCACCACCTTTGCAAAAGGATAAAGAGAACTTAAGATTTTTGAGAGAGAATGAAAGCATAAGCTTCTTTGCATAAATATTCAACAACCCTTCCACATTCTAAGGCTCCTCCTTATATAGGAGAGCTTCACAAGGCTTCAAATCAGAAAAAACAAGGCCTTGGTCGACCATAAAGCAATGAAGGGAACCAAAAAGCAAGAAACAAAAGCTGAAAAGTGCTTTTTACTTTATGTCAGCACTTTTCAGTTTACATGGGTCAACTTTAAAAGGCTATAACTCCTATGTTTGTTGGCCAAATGAGCTGAAAAAGTACTTGTTGGAAAGGTCTAGAAGTAATATTTCCAGAGCCTCCTCTTGCAGGCAATTTGGATCAGTCGTTTGGGAGATATCATGCAAAACGTACAAGGTGGTACAGTCTGGGCAGAATCTGCAACATGTGGAAAAAGTCTTCACTTGACCCATGACCTATTGCTTTGGCCTAGAAATCTTTTTATGCCCTTTGAGCTGACATAAGAAGGTTCCCAAAAAGTGGGTTTTCAGCAAATTAAACCCATTCTAAGCTTGGTTAATTAAGCCCACAAAACCGGGTTAAAAACCGGGTAACCTTGCCATTGGAGTGCCACTTGCTGTTTTGACTTCTTTTATTATTTCCAAGGGTTTGACTTCATTTTGACGACCCAAACCCTTTAGAAGGCCTCTTGCCCTTCCCAAAATAGGTGCGTCATGCATCCCAATGGTTCGGGATGAGTTTAGAATTGGAGTTCCAAAACCGCACAAGGGCCAAGTCCCCTTTGATGTAGCTTGTGAGCATGAAGGAGGAGTTGTGAGTCCTCTTGGACTTGTGTAGGCATGACATCCGTTTCACAAGGTTAAGACTCACTTGGACACCACCTTAATTGGCCTAATTAAGGATAAGCAAGTAAGGATTTGTGAGAGAGAAAAGCTAAGCTTCTCAATGTTCAAGCTGAAAATTCTGAGATATACTCTTATTCATGGCTGAAAGCAAGTATAAATAAGTAAGGCTACCTATCAAATAGATAAGTAGGTGCATCACTTTCCTTGCTAAGAAGGAAAGGTATTAAAACTAATCTAATTACATCAATTAGCTACTAATACAATCGGTTACATCAAAACATGCTTAACTAGTACAAACTATGCATCTAATCCTTGTCTAGCTTGATTACACAACACTTAGGCCTATGTTTAACACTAATATATGCTGAGATTGAAGGCAACTTGCACATGGGCAGCCGAAATGTGTAGAAGAAGAAAACGGCAAGCCAATGGGAAGCCTCCATGCAAGGGACACCAAGCTCTCTCCCATTGGTTGTTCTTTTCTAGATTTTCATCATTCCAAGGCAACTTGACGAGTGTGCCAAGCTTGAGAAGAGAAACTTGCAGCTTTGGTTGGTAGGGTGGCCGGCCATAGGGGGTGGAGAACCGGTTTTGACAAAACCAGGTTCTAGAAGAACCGGTTTGGTCCGGTTTTTTTGTGCAATTTTTTCTTGTTGCAAAATTGGCCAAAACTTGAATTTTAAAGGTGGGGGGGGTAACTTTAGGATGTGTAGAATCCCCCCCCCACCTCAATAAAATCAACGGTACAAAAGGGTTTTGTGGGTTAATTAACTGAATACTGCAAACCGCGCAAAACCGGAGCAAAATGGAGTCACTTGGAAAATGACCTTGATCTTCAATCCTTTTGAGGGTATGACTTGAAACTCCTTTTTGTACCTGCAAAACAACATCAAAAGGATTCCAAAAATGGAAAAATGTTAGGGCTAAGCTACGACGTAGCTTAGGAAATCAGGTACACAAAACCGGGCACTTTGATACTAGTGAACCCGTTTGTGCCAACTTTTTCTTCTTCCAACATAAGAGCCACACTCTTCGTTTGTGATCTTGTTCTTGGACGTGATGGAATAATCTCTTCATGAACATGATCTGGCCTAGATAGGATTCCATCATCTTGTCTTCCCACTATGAGTACAAAACCTTCAAGGAAATTATCCTCTACACACCCCCACAAAATGAAACCGATACCCCTCTTCTCCCATTAGCCTCTCAACTCCTCAAAGAATTCTCCCATGTCTTTCCAGAAGAGATACCTTCCGGCCTACCCCCTCAAAGATCCATACAACACCACATAGACCTCATTCCCGGGGCCATTTTACCCAACAAGCCGGCATATAGAATGAACCCCAAGGATACTTTGGGGATTCAAAGACAAGTGGAGGAGTTGGTTTCCAAAGGATTGGTGCGTGAAAGCTTGAGTCCTTGTGCCGTACCCGCCCTTCTTGTGCCCAAGAAGGACGGCACTATGAGGATGTGTGTGGATAGCCGGGCCATCAACAAAATTACCATCAAATACCGGCATCCCATACCGAGATTGGAAGACATGGTTGATGAACTTCATGTGTCTAGAGTCTTTTCCAAGATAGACCTAGGGAGTGGTTATTACCAAATTCGGATTCGAGAAGGGGATGAGTGGAAGACCTCTTTCAAGACCAAGATGGGGCTTTATGAATGGCTAGTCATGCCATTTGGCCTTTCCAATGCCCCAAGCACATTCATGAGACTAATGAACCAAGTGTTCAAGCCATTTCTTGGGAAATTTGTGATGGTATATTTTGATGACATATTGGTGTTTAGCCAGACCGAAGAGGAACATTTTGGTCACCTCAAGCAAGTCATGATGGTCCTTGAACAAGAACAACTCTATGGGAATCTCAAGAAGTGTTCATTCTTTACACTTGAAGTGGTGTTCTTGGGATACATAGTTTCGGGCCAAGGCATTAGTGTTGATCAAAGCAAGGTGGAAGCAATCCAATTGTGGCCCGTTCCCACCTCCATGCATGATGTTAGGAGCTTTCATCGCTTGGCTTCCTCTTATAGGAGGTTCATACACCAATTTAGCTCCATTGTCGCCCCCATGACCGAGGTATTGAAGGGAAGCAAGTTCATATGGACACCACAAGCACAAAAGTCATTTGATGAACTCAAAGAGAAGCTAACTCATGCACCGGTCCTAGCTCTTCCATGCTTTGACAAGGTGTTTGAAGTCGAGTGTAATGCCTCCGGAGTAGGCATTGGTGCGGTTTTGATCCAAGAAGGAAGACCCCTTGCTTACTTTAGTGAAAAGCTAAGTGAGTCAAGGAGGAAGTATTCAACCCATGATAAGGAGTTCTTTGCTATCATTCGTGCTCTTGAACATTGGACTCACTACTTCATAGCCAATGAGTTCATCCTGCATTCCGACCATGAAGCTCTGAAGTACATCCAAGGCCAACACAAGTTGAACTCCTGACATGCAAAATGGGTTCGAGTATTTACAATCATTCCACTTCGTGATCAAGCACAAATTCGGGAAGCTCAATCAAGGTGCGGATGCTTTGTCTAGAAGGCACCTCCTTTTGTTCCAACTTGGGTCATGTGTACTTCGATTTGAAAATCTCAAGTCCTTGTACCAAGATGATGAAGACTTCAAGCAGATTTATGAGGCATGCCTAGCTCATCCCAAGGGAGATTTCTCATTACAAGAAGGGTACTTGTTCAAGGGTAACCGATTGAGTGTACCAAGGAGTGGCACACGTGAGCTTATACTTAGAGAGATTCATGGTGGGTCTCTTGCCTGCCACTTTGGAGAGGACAAGACCTACACTATGGCCAAAGAGCACTACTATTGGCCCCACATGCTTAGGGACATCCAAGACTTGATGAAGAGGTGCTCTACTTGTCAAATGGCTAAGAGTCATGCACTCCCTCAAGGGCTCTACACCCCATTGCCTACACCTCAAGGGCCATGGTTAGATGTGAGTATGGATTTCATCCTTGGTCTCCCATGCACCCAACGCAACAAAGACTCCGTTTTGGTGGTGGTTGACCGGTTTTCCAAGATGGCCCATTTCATAGCTTGCCACAAGACCAATGATGCTTCTCACATAGCCGATTTGTACTTCAAGGAAATAGTAAGGCTCCATGGCATTCACCTTACTATTGTCTCGGATAGGGACTCAAAGTTCCTAAGTCATTTTTGGATCAGACTTTGGAGAAAGTTAGGCACAAAGTTGAAGTTTAGTACTACTTGCCACCCTCAAACGGATAGCCAAACCGAAGTGGTGAACCGTACATTGGGTACTTTGCTAAGGGTCCTAGTGAAGAAGAATTTGAAGGCTTGGGATCTCCTACTTGCACATGCCAAGTTTGCCTACAATAGGGCCCCAAGTAGGACTACCAATGAGTCACCCTTCAAGGTGGTGTCTGGTCAAAACCCACTTGGCCCTCTTTACCTTCTACCCATACACCAAGAGAAGATGAATGTTGAGGCCAACAAAAGGGTAAAGGAAATTCAAGAGCTCCACAAGAAGGTCCAAGATCAAATTAACAAGTCCAATGAGAGGTATAAGAGTCAAGCCAACAAGCACCGCAGGCAAGCCTTGTTCAAACCGGGAGACCTAGTTTGGGTGCACTTAAGGAAGGAACAATTTCCCTCCAAAAGCAAATCCAAGCTCTTGCCACGGGCCGATGGGCCTTTTGAGGTCCTTGAAAAGATCAACGATAATGCCTACAAGATTGATCTTCCGGGAGATTATGGGGTCTCTTGTACATTCAATGTGGCGGACCTTAACCCTACTTTGATGATGATCACCTTGAGAATTTGAGGGCAAATTATTTCCAACAAGGGGAGGATGATGTACCCATGGGAAGCAAAGAGAATGGCAATGAGAGTGAACAACTGCAAAGGCAAGCAACTCCAACCCCCAAGGAAGTCCAAGAAGCCACCCAAGTAATGAGGAAGCTCATAGATGATCAAGGGCATGACTCCACAATGCTGGTCAGCAAGTGCAGCAACTTGTTGACACTAATCACCTAGGTTAAACGTGGTTTAGGCCCGTTTAATTGCCTTGAGTTTTAAGTTTAGGAAGTTATGATGGAGACCATCCTCTTAACCCTCCTAACTCCTCATCATCAACTCCCCTATAGTCCAGCAACATCAAGGAGGCCAAAGAAGTGCAAGCCTTGGTCAGAAACTTCATGAACAACTACCTTCACCAACTGTCTAGTTCCAACAGTTTCTGGCCCGTTTTTGTTTCGCTGATAGAGGTCGATCCTAAAGGCCAAATTTCCTGCACGCATAGCCAAATTAAAGCTTAGATTCTAACCTTTCCAACAAGTGCTCATGCAGGAAATGTGGAGCTCATTTGGTCAGTCATCCATTGCAAAACCCGAAGCACACTATCTGCAGGCTGGAATCCAGCGTGGTCTGAATGCAAGGATCTTTTGGGTAACCTATTTAACTCCATCTTTTGTCAAACTTAAGGGCATGAAAATACACCTAAATATGTATCAAATAATGCCCCTAAAGTGGAGAGGAAGCACCCCCTTGTGCTGCTATTAACCGGCCAAAGAAGGAGTAAAATCCTTTTAACCGGTTAATGAAGTGACCGGCTGCAACCTTGGGTTTTGCTTTGTACTAATCTGATTTTTGTCCCCCCAAACCCCCTAGCTGCTGTATTAGAGTGCTCCTAAGCTTGACACCTCAACTTTGAGATCATTTAAGCTAGTGAGGTGTCAAGTGTGGATGTAATCACTTGTATTATCACCTAGTCATTGTTTCTAGCTTTAGACTTATGTGTATTAGCCTTAATCAGCTTGTAAGCAGCAAGGGAGGGCCGAGTGAAGGGTAGTATTTGCCTATAAATACTCCCTCACATACTTTGGTAATGGACTTTTAGATAAATGCATTTCGGTTGAGCTCATACTCCCTTGTTTTTCTCTCTACTCTTGCTTATCACTAGCCTAGCTCTCTAGTGTGGTGCTCAAGGGTCCTTAAAGACCAATTGTGATGTAAGTGTCAAGGGAAAACACTACCAAAGCTAACTCACACCAAGAGGAACGGGAAAAACCAAGATTAAGCCACGGCAAGGGTGGCACAGTCGTGCCACATAGCACGGTCAGACCGTGCCAAACTGCTGGCCACAAAAACCGTGGGTGAGGGTTTTGTGCATGGTTGAGTGTCTTCGGATGCTATCTCGATTTTGGCTAGTTTTGGTGAATGTAGAATGGTGAAAATGGATGTAATAGAGTGTTTTTGAAGTGGGAAAGTGAATGGAGGTGAAAACTTAGCTAAGTAAAAGCAAGTAGTCACTAATCCTTGCTAATTACTTCACTAAGCAAACATAGAGATGAATCTAGAATAGGATAGAACTAAACCCGAGATTGGATACAGAATCACCACCAACCTTCAAGCTTAGGGCCGTTAATCTTTATTAAGATACAGAAACACCACTTAATCAAGGTTAAGACTCACTTGAACACCAGCTTAATTGGCCCAATTAAGGATAAGCAAGCATGGTTTGAGAGAGAAAAGCTAGAATGCTCTTCAAGGTTTTACCAAGGTGAAAAATCGGAGTAATGTTTCTGCTATGGCTGAAATGCCTTGCATACTGGACAGAAATGGAATGCTAGGCTAGTAAAAGGCCACATCACTTTCCTTCTTAGTGAGGAAAAGTGTTAGGGCTAATCTAATTACATGCTTAGCTACTAATACAACCGGTTTTGATTACAACATACTTAACTAATACTAATACATCAAATTATACAATACTTAGGAATATGTTTAGCACTAATACAAGCTGAGATTGAAGGAATTCAGCACATGGGGCAGCCGAAATTTCCGTGGGAAGAAAACGGCAAGCTAATCACAACGCCGCACCACTTCTTGCTTTGTCTTGCTTTGATTGGTTGCTTCTCAAGGGGCAGCCAATGCTACAACACCTTAGATAGTGTGCCAAGACTTGTAGAATGTGCCAAGAAAGCTGTCTAGCTAACGGGGGCGGCCACTTGATGAGGAAAGAACCGGTTTTCGCAAATCGGGTTCTACAAGAATCGGTTCTGGGCAGTTTTTTGTGCAACTCGTTTGGCTAGCAAAAATGGTTGTGACTTGGATTTTAAAGCTGGGGGGTAACTTTAGGATGTGTAGAATCCCCCCCTCAACAAAATCAAGGTTAAAAAAGGGTTTTGAGGGTTAAATAAGTGATTACTGCAGACCGCGCAAAACCGGGGCAAAATGGAGTCACTTGGAAAATGACCTTGATCTTCAATCCTCATGAACTTGTGACTCGGAACGAACATTGGTACCTGCAAAACAACATCAAAAGGATTCCAAAAATGTAAAATGGTTAGGTCTAAGCCACATCGTGCCTTATGAAATCATATACACAAAACAGGGCACTTTGAAGCTAGTGAACCCGTTTGTGCCAACTTCATCTTCTTCCAAAATAAGAGCCATTCTCTTGGTTTGTGATCATGTTCTTAGACGTGATGGAATAACCTCTTCATGAACATGATCTTGGCTAGGTAGGATTCCATCATCCTCCCCTTGTTGAAAAGATTTTGCTCCCCCAATCTTGTGGGGAAAAATCAGGATAGAATGGACTCAAATCAGCCACGTTGAAAGTGGCAGAAACTTCATAGTCACTTGGGAGATCCACCTCATAAGCATTGTCATTGACCTTTTCAACCACTTCAAATGGACCATCTGCTCTTGGCATAAGCTTTTTTTTCGTCTTAGAAGGAAACCGTTCCCTCCTAAGATGAATCCATACCAAATCACCAGGCTGAAACACAATCTTTCTCCTATGCTTGTTGGCGTGTGCTTCATAGGCTGCATTTGTCTTTTCAATTATTGCTTTCACCAAATCTTGGAGAATGTGCCAAGCAAGTTGTTTAGCTAAGGGGGCCAGCCACTTGATGAGGAAAGAACCGGTTTTGGTAAACCGGGTTCTAGAAGAATCGGTTCTGGCGGATTTTTTGTGCAACTCGTTTGGCTGGCAAAAATGGTTGTGACTTGGATTTTAAAGGTGGGGGGTAACTTTAGGATGTGTAGAATTCCCCCCCCCTCTCAATAAAATCAAGGTTACAAAAGGGTTTTGAGGGTTAAATAAGTGATTACTGCAAACCGCGCAAAACAGGGGCAAAATGGAGTCACTTGGAAAATGACCTTGATCTTCAATCCTCTTGAACTTGTGACTTGGAACGAACATTGGTACCTACAAAATAACATCAAAAGGATTCCAAAAATGTAAAATGGTTAGGTCTAAGCCACATCGTGGCTTAGGAAATCATATACACAAAACCGGGCACTTTGAAGCTAGTGAACCCGTTTGTGCCAACTTCATCTTCTTTGAAAATAAGAGCCATTCTCTTGGTTTGTGATCTTGTTCTTGGACGTGATGGAAAAACCTCTTCATGAACACGATCTTAGCTAGGTAGGATTCCATCATGCTCCCCTTATTGAAAAGATTTGCTCCTCAAATCTTGTGGGGAAAAATCAGGATAGAATGGACTCAAATAAGCCACGTTGAAAGTGGCAGAAACTTCAGTCACTTGGGAGATCCACCTTATAAGCATTGTCATTGATCTTTTGAACCACTTCAAATGGACCATCTGCTCTTGGCATAAGCTTGTTTTTCCTCTTAGAAGGAAACCGTTCCTTCCTAAGATGAATCCGTACCAAATCACCAGGCTGAAACACAATCTTTCTCCTATGCTTGTTGGCATGTGCTTCATAGGCTGCATTTGTCTTTTCAATTCTTGCTTTCACCAACTCATGGAGGTTTTGGATTTCCTTTACTCTTGTTGTCGCATCAACATGGGGCTTTTGGTCTTGGGGCCATGAAGTAAGATCATTAGGACTCAATGGATCAACCCCGTACACCACTTTGAATGGTGAAAGACCTGTAGCCTTGCTAGGTGCCCTGTTATATGCAAACTCAGCATGTGGTAGGAGTAAATCCCAGGCTCTAACATGAGGTTTAATCAATGCCCTTAGAAGAGTACCTAAGGTTCGATTAGTAACCTCAGTTTGGCCATCAGTCTGGGCGTGACAAGTAGTACTAAACAACAACTTAGTACCAAGTTTCTTCCATAATGTAATCCAGAAATGACTTAGAAACTTTGTATCCCTATCAGAAACAATAGACTTAAGAATACATGCAACCCTGTTACCTCCCTGAAATAGAGCTCGGCAATATGAGTAGCATCACTGGTCTTATTACATGGAATGAAGTGTGCCATCTTCGAAAACCTGTCTACCACCACAAATATTGAATCTTTACCTGTTTGGGTCTTAGGCAATCCCAAAATGAAGTCCATACTCACGTCGACCCATGGTTGTGTTGGTGTAGGCAATGGGGTGTACAAGCCTTGTGGTAGGGTATGACTTTTAGCTGCCCGGCACGTACCACATCTTCTAAGGATGTCCTGCACATCCTTCTGCATTCCTGGCCAATAATAGTGTTTCCTTTGCAGGGTAAGGGTCATGGACTCTCCAAAATGACCTGCTAAAGAACCTCCATGAACCTCCCTGATTAGAAGTTCACGTGTGCTACACTTAGGAATACACAACCGTACTCCTTTGGATAACCATCTTGGACAAGAAAATCTCCCTTGGGGTGGTTAGAACATGCAGCATATAAATCCCCAAGGTATTCATCTTCAGCATAAACACTCTTAAGATGTTCAAAACCAAGAATAATAGCATCCAACTGAAACAACAGGAGATGTCTCCTAGATAATGCGTCTGCACCCTGATTTAACTTGCCTGATTTATGCTTGATGGTGAAATGGAATGACTGGAGGAACTCAATCCATTTGGCTTGGCGTGAATTGAGCTTGTGCTGGCCCTGAATGTACTTTAAAGATTCATGATCATAATGAAGTATAAATTCACTAGCCACCAAATAATGACTCCAATGTTCAAGACACCGAATAATAGCATAGAATTCCTTGTCATATGTGGAGTACTTTCTTCTTGAGTCACAAAGTTTTTCACTGAAGAAGGCTAATGGTTTACCTTCTTGAGTTAAAACTCCGCCAATGCCAACTCCTGATGCATCACATTCTACTTCGAACACCTTGTCAAAACATGGTAATGCAAGTACAGGTGCTTGAGTGAGCTTCTTCTTTACCTCCTCAAATGCAGATTGTGCCTTAGGATTCCATTGGAATGAGGAACCTTTAACCACTTTGGTCATGGGGGACATAATGGTGCCGAAACTCCGAATGAACCTCCTGTAAAAAGATGCAAATCCATGGAAGCTTCGAACATCATGAATACTTTGTGGTTGAGGCCAACTCCGAATAGCCTCGATCTTCCCTTCATCGACCTTAATTCCTTCACTAGAAACAATGTAACCTAAGAAGGTAACTTTATTAGTAAAAAAAGTACACTTCTTAAGATCACCATACAACTCTTCACGTTCCAGGACATGCATAATCTGGGTAAGGTACTGCTGGTGTGCTTGCATGTCCCTGGAATAGATAAGAATATTATCAAAATAAACCACCACGAACTTGCCAATGAATGGTTTGAAGACTTGATTCATCAATCGCATAAATGTACTAGGAGCATTAGAAAGACCAAATGGCATAACAAGCCACTCATATAAACCACCCTTTGTTTTAAATGCAGTCTTCCACTCATCTCCTTCTCTGATGCGAATATGAGAACAACCACTTCTCAAGTCAACCTTGGAGAATACCTTAGAACCATGTAGCTCATCCAACATATCCTCAAGTGTAGGTATGGGGTACCTATAGTTGATTGTAATCTTTTTGATAGCTCGACTGTCCACACACATCCGCTGACTACCATCCTTTTTGGGAACCAATAAAGCAGGCACGACACAGGGGCTAAGTGACTATCGCACAAGACCCTTAGACATCAATTCTTCCACTTGCCTTTGTATTTCCATGGTTTCCTTCGGGTTCATTCTATAGGCTGGTTTATTTGGGAGAATGGAACCGGGGATGAGGTCAATGTGGTGTTGGATATCTCTTTGTGGGGGTAGGCCATTTGGTATCACTTCAGGGAATAAATGACAAAATTTTTGGATGAGTGTTTTGGCAAAGGGATGGGTTGGCAAGGGATTTTCTGGTTCTTCTTGTAGGGTTAAGATCCACTGTTTAAAAGCTTTGAATTCATGATTTTCAGCCATCAAAAGAGCTTCACTAAAGGTAAGTAAGCAACCAGATTGGTCATGGCCTTTTGTGGGTTTATTTTTGTGGAGCTCGGATGGGGATAATGGCTTTAAGGTGATCTTCTTCCCTTCCTTGAACAAGGAGTAGGTATTTAGGAAACCATCATACATCACCTTCCTATCATACAACCATGGCCTGCCCAACAAAATGTGACAAGCATCCATGGGTATCACATCGCACCATAACTGATCCTGGTAACTCTTGCCAATAGATAATGAGATAAGACACCGGGAATTGACTTGAAGTCCCTTGCTTTGATTCAGCCATTGTATGTTGTATGGATGAGGATGGGCTGAAGCTTGCAAACCTAGCTTTTCAATCATGGTAAGAGAAACCATATTAGCACAACTACCACCATCAACAATTAGAGAACAAACCTTTCCTTGGACCGTACACCATGTGTGAAAGATATTGTCTCGTTGTTAATCCTTGGTGTTCTTTTGGCCATTCAACAATCTCCTTAATACCAACATCTCTCCTTCATTAGCTTCTTCGTCAACTTGTTCCTGAGCCTCTTCAGATTCTGGCTCTTCTTCTTCTTCGTGTTCGTTCTCTTCAAAAACTTCCTTCACATTAGTCCATTCAGCTAAAGTAATAACCTTTCTGTTTGGACATTCAGAAGCAATGTGACCAAGCCCTTGACATTTAAAACACCTTCGGTTAGCCATTGGGTTAGGATTTGGACGGAATGGGATTGCTGGGGCCTTTTGAGGTTCTACGGTTCTTTGTGGAGGGAAGGGCGTTTGTGGTCTTTGTGGAGGGTTAGAACTCCCCTTGTTAAAGGGTTGGTTCTTCACAAAGGGCTGTGGGGGTGGAGGTCGAATGGTGGGTCTAGCTTTCTTTTGTTGTTCAATTTTGTGAGGTAGTACACACACTTCATCAAAGGCAGTATATGCTTGTAATTCCACAACGTTAGCATACCTAGGTTAAAGTCCACCTAAGTACCTAAGAATAGTTTGTTCCTCTGGTTCTTGCAAATCACATTTAATAACAAGCTTCTCAAATTCTCTAGTATACTCCTCAACACTTAGATTTCCTTGAGTCAAATTATGGAGTTGAGCATAGGGATGTTTCTCACGTTGCACTTTGGGAAAGAGAATGGAGTAGAAGATCTTAAATGTGAAACAAACCGAAACCAAGGATAGAACAAGAACCCTTTTCAAGAGATAAACCGAAGTGCCACTCTTGAATGAGAACTTGGGCAATCTCCTTAGATCAAATGGGATACAGAAACACCACCCACTTGAGATAAAGAGACCTAGACACCACTTAAGTTGCCAAACTTAAGATATAGAACTAGGAATTTAAGAGAGAAAGAGCAATGCTCTATGTGTTTGATAAATTCAGCAAAAGACCCTTACAAAAGGAAGCGAGGGGGTATTTATAGAGGCATACCACCCCTCACTCAGCTACATGGCTAGGTGACAATACAAGTGATTACATCCACACTTGACACCTCACTAGCTTAAATGATCTCAAAGTTGAGGTGTCAAGCTTAGGAGCACTCTAATACAGCAGCTAGGGGGTTTGGGGGGACAAAAATCAGATTAGTACAAAGCAAAACCCAAGGTTGCAGTTGGTCACTTCTTTAACCGGTTAAAAGGATTTTACTCCTTCTTTGGTCGGTTAATAGCAGCACAAGGGGGTGCTTCCTCTCCACTTTAGGGGCATGATTTCATAAATATTTAGATGTATTTTTATGCCCTAAAGTTTGGCAAAAGATGAATTCCAATAGGTTACCCAAAAGATCCTTGCATGCAGACCACGCTGGATTCCAGCCTGCAGATAGTGTGCTTCGGTTTTTGCAATGGATGACTAACCAAATGACCTCCAAATTTCCTGCATGAGTACTTGTTGGAAAGCTTAGAATCTACGCTTTAATTTGGCTATGTGTGCAGGAAAGTTGGCCTTCAGGATGGACCTCTATCAGCGAAACAAAAACGGGCCAGAAACTGTTCGAACTGGACAGTTGGTGAAGGTTGTTGTTCATGAAGTTTCTGACCAAGGCTTGCACTACTTCGACCCTCTTGGACTCCAAAACAGTAGGAGGATCAGTGGTGGGTGTCAGAAGAGGTTGACTTGGATGGTCCCCATCATCCTCCCCAAGTGGGTTGGAGTTTGAGCTCAAACTTGGGATTTCTTCATTCTCATCATAGTATGGACTGAGATCAGCCACGTTGAAGGTGGCAAACACCCCATACTCACCCGGTAGGTCAACCTTGTGTGCATTGGGACCAATCTTTTCCATTACCTCAAAGGGGCCATCCGACCTTGGCATGATCTTGGACTTACGTTTGCTTGGGAACCTCTCCTTCCTCATATGAATCCATACCAAGTCCCCGGGACGAAGATGGACCTCCTTTTTGTGCTTGTTGGCTTGTTGCATGGCTTGGGCATTGGATTTCTCAATCCTCTCTCTCACTTGAGCATGAAGGTCCTTGATTTCTTTGGCCCTCTTTTCGGCCTCCCAACTAAACTTGTTAGGAGTAGGGATGGGTGTGAGGTCCAAGGGAGTCTTTGGATTGTACCCATAGACCACTTGGAAGGGGGAGAGTTGAGTGGCCTTGCTTGGTGCCCGGTTGAAAGCAAACTCCGCATGAGGTAGGAGTTCATCCCATGCCTTGATGTTCTTCTTGACAAGTACCCTAAGCAATGTTCCCAAAGTCCGGTTTGTCACCTCGGTTTGGCCATCAGTTTGGGGACGACAAGTGGTACTAAACTTGAGATGTGTCCCCATTTTCCTCCAAAGTGTGAGCCAAAAGTGACTAAGGAACTTAGTGTCCCAATCCGAGACCATGCTCCTTGGAATGCCATGAAGCCTTACAATCTCCTTGAAGTATAGGTTGGCTATGGAAGAGGCATCATGAGTTGTGTGGCAAGGGACAAAGTGGGCCATTTTGGAGAACCGGTCCACCACCACCATGATGGAGTCTTTGCTTCTTTGGGTGCGAGGCAAGCCGGTGATGAAGTCCAAGCTAATGTCCTCCCATGGGGCTAGAGGCACGGGTAAAGGAGAGTAGAGGCCGTGGGGAAGGACATGGCTCTTATCCATGTGACAAATTGAACACCTTCTAATGAAGTGTTCCACATCCTTGGCCATCTTGGGCCAATAATAATGCTCCTTAAGCATTGAGCAAGTCTTCTCTACCCTAAAGTGACCGGATAGAGCACCTCCATGGAGTTCTTTGATGAGCAACTCCCTATACCCAAACTTGGGTATGCAAAGCCGAGAACCTTTGAAGATGAAGCCCTCTTGTATGTGGTAGAGGCCGTGGGGGTGGGAGGCACATTTGACAAAGAGATCCTTGAAATCATCATCACTAGCATATATCCCTTTGACAACCTCAAACCCAAGCACCTTGGAATCTAAGACCGAAAGGAGGTGATATCTCCTTGAAAGAGCATCCGCCCCCTTGTTCAACTTGCCGACCTTGTGGTGGATCATGAAGTTCAAGGCTTGATTATACTCAACCCACTTAGCATGGCGAGGATTGAGCTTATGTTGCCCTTGAATGAACTTGAGGGCCTCATGATCCGAATGCAAGGTGAATCCGGCCCCAACAAGGTAATGCCTCCAATGTTGTAAGGCACGAATGATAGCATAGAACTCCTTTTCATAAGTGGAGTATCTCCTCTTGGTCTCATTCAACTTCTCACTAAAATATGCAATTTGCCTTCTCTCTTGAGACAAAACCGCCCCAATGCCCACCCTGGAAGCATCACACTCAACTTCAAAGGGCTTGGAGAAGCTTGGCAAGACTAGAATAGGAGCACTAGTGAGTCTCCTTTTGATCTCCTCAAAGGCCGATTGTGCTTGGTCATTCCACTCAAAGGATTTCCCTTTGATTACCTCGGTCATGGGTGAAACAATAGAGCTAAAATCCTTCACAAACCTCCTATAGAAGGAAGCCAACCCATGGAAACTTCTCACTTGATGTATGGATGTGGGAGTGGGCCACTTTTGAATGGCCTTAACTTTCTCTTCATCTACATGGATGCCTTGGGCCGAAACCACATATCCCAAAAAGATGACTTGGGATGTGAAGAAATGGCACTTCTCAAGGTTGCCATAGAGCTCTTGCTTTGCCAAAATGCCAAGGACTTGTTGAAGATGATTTGCATGTTCTTGTTCATCACGGCTATACACAAGGATGTCATCAAAGTACACAACAACAAACTTGCCAATAACTGGTTTAAGCACCTCATTCATAAGTCTCATGAAGGTACTTGGTGCATTAGACAACCCAAATGGCATTACCATCCATTCATATAGGCCTCCCTTGGTCTTGAAGGCGGTTTTCCACTCATCCCCTTCAAGGATCCGGATTTGATAATAGCCACTTCTAAGATCAATTTTGGAGAAGATAGTGGGTCCATGAAGCTCATCAAGTAAGTCTTCCAACAGGGGAATGGGATACCAGTACTTGACAGTGATCTTGTTCATAGCTCTACCATCAACACACATCCTCATACTTCCATCCTTCTTGGGCACAAGACGGGCCGGGACGGCACATGGGCTCAAACTCTCATGGATTAGCCCCTTGGCTAGGAGATCATCAACTTGACATTGAACCTCTTGAGTTTCTTGGGGGTTCATCCAATAAGCCAGTTTGTTTGGAAGAGTAGAACCCGGTACAAGGTCAATCTTGTGTTGAATGGTTCTTTTTGGGGGTAGGCCATGTGGGATCTCTTGTGGGAAAACATGTTGGAACTCTTGTAGGAGAGGGGCAACGAGGGGATGTAAGGGGGCCGTGGACAAGGCCGGTTCTTGGCCAAGCAAGATCCACTCTTTGTAGGGCTCATAATCATGCAATTGAGATTTGAGGAGAGTGGTGAGGAAGACATCTTTTGTGGGTTTTCTTTGGGTTTGGAAGGGGTGGTCGATTTGAGGGGGGTGAGGGTGATCTTTTTTGTGGTGCTTGGTGAAGGTATATGTATTCATTCGGCCATCACACATGACCTTTCTATCAAACAACCAAGGGCGCCCCAATAAGACATGACATGCATCCATAGGCACAATGTCACACCAAATATCATCCTTGTAATTCTTACCAATGCTTAAAGACACAAGGCATTGAGAAGATATTTGCAAACCTTTGCTTTGGTTAAGCCATTGAATGGTGTATGGCTTGGGATGAGGAGTCACCGGTAGCTTGAGTTTGTCCACCATGGATAGTGATGCCACATTTGCATAACTCCCCCCATCAATGATAAGGGAGCACACTTTACCACCAATGGTGCACCTTGTATGGAAGATGGCCTCTCTTTGTTCAAGACTGTCTTGAGAGGCTAGGCCACTTAAGGCCCTTCGAATCACCAATAACTCTCCCTTATCCGGACCTTCCTCAACCTCTTCTAGAGGCTCATTGGACTCTTGTTCATACTCTCCTTCATTTCCTACTTCATACTCCTCAAAGGAAGCTTGAAATTCGGCCAAGGTGATGATTCTTTTGTTTGGACACTCGGATGTAATGTGTCCCAATCCTTGGCACTGAAAACATCTTCTCCTATCCTCCGACATGGGAAGGGTTCTTTGTGGAGTGTTTTGGGCATTTTGTCGAGTTGGCCGAGGGGGAATTGGAGCTTGGGGTGTAGGGGTTGTGTTTGGGGGGCTTTGAAAGGGGTAAGGTCGTGGAGAAGGCTTAGACACAATTCCCTTCCCCTTAGACTTTCGGTGCTGCTCCACCTTATAAGCAAGAGAACTAAGTTCATCAAGAGATGAATATGGATGAAGTTCAATGACATGGGCTATGTTCTCATCCAAACCACTCAAATATCTCACAAGGGTTTGGTTCTCTTCTTCATTCAAATCACATTTCAGGAGGAGTTGTTCAAACTCCCTAGTATACTCCTCCACACTTTTGGTTCCTTGTTTGAGGTTGTGGAGTTTAAGGTAGTTATCATGGAGGTAATGGGTGGGTAAGAATTTGGACTTGAGTTTATCCCTTATCTTAGTCCAAGTACGGATTTTCCCTTTCCCTTTTCTTGACCTCTTGGTCATCAAATTAGCCCACCAAATCGCAGCATACTTGCAAAGTTTAAGGGCTACAAGCTTTACCTTTTTCTCCTTCGGGATGTCTTCGTAGTCAAAGACTCTTTCCACCGTTCGAAGCCAATCTAGGAACACGTCGGGATCTAGATGACGTTCAAACTCGGGGATGTCAACTTTGAAGTCTAAGTTGCCACCTCCACTAGACCGAAATGGCCTTCTCCCCTTATCTTCTTCACTAGAGGAGTCTTTGGGATAGTTCTCCTCTTCTTCAAGGCCAACCCGAGGGTGTTGCTCCATAGGACTTCGAGAATTCCTCATGTATCTCCTCTTCTCTTCAAGGAGTTGGCCAAGTTGGGTTTGGATGTACTTGACCTGGGCCTCTAGCTCGGCCTTGTCACTTTGTTCCGGTATGAGAGTGGGGAATGGAGTGTTTCGGGTAGGGGGTGGGTGGCACGGTCGTGCAATGAGGCACGGCCTGACCGTGCAGGTTTGCTATTTGAGAGGGCACGGGTTGAAAGTTGGCACGGTCGTCCACCTTGGCACGGGGTGACCGTGTCGAAATGCTGTCCGTGGCTCGGCAGAGAATGGTGCAAGGGAGAAAGGAACGGGAATGTTTAGAGGAGTTTGTGGCTTAGTGTTTGGGAGTGTGTTTGTGGATGGAAGCACTCTCAGGAGGGTAGCCAAGGCTCTGATACCACTTGATGTATCTCACCTTGCACTTTGGGAAAGAGAATGGAGTAGAATATCTTGAATGTGAAACAAACTGAAACCAAGGATAGAACAAGCACCCTTTTCAAGAGATAAACCGAAGTGCCACTCTTGAATGAGAACTTGGGCAATCTCCTTAGATCAAATGGGATACAGAAACACCACCCACTTGAGATAAAGAGACTTAGACACCACTTAAGTTGCCAAACTTAAGGTATAGAACTAGGAATTTGAGAGAGAAAGAGTAATGCTCTATGTGTTTGATAAATTCAGCAAAAGACCCTTACAAAAGGAAGTGAGGGGGTATTTATAGAGGCATACCACCCCTCACTCAGCAACATGGATGCATACAAGCTGATTAAGGCTAATACACCTAAGTCTAAAGCTAGAAACAATGACTAGGTGATAATACAAGTGATTACATCCACACTTGACACCTCACTAGCTTAAATGATCTCAAAGTTGAGGTGTCAAGCTTAGGAGCACTCTAATACAGCAGCTAGGGGGTTTGGGGGGACAAAAATCAGATTAGTACAAAGCAAAACCCAAGGTTGCAGCTGGTCACTTCCTTAACCGGTTAAAAGGATTTTACTCCTTCTTTGGCGGTTAATAGCAGCACAAGGGGGTTCTTCCTCTCCACTTTAGGGGATGATTTGATAAATATTTAGATGCATTTTTATGCACTAAAGTTTGGCAAAAGATGAAGTCCAATAGGTTACGCAAAAGATCCTTGCATTCAGACCACCCTGGATTCCAGCGTGCAGATAGTGTGCTTCGGGTTTTGCAATGGATGACTAACCAAATGACCTCCAAATTTCCTGCATGACTACTTTTTAGAAAGCTTAGAATCTAAGCTTTAGTTTGGATATGCGTGCAGGAAATTTGGCCTTCAGGATCGACCTCTATCAGCGAAACAAAAACAGGCCAAAAACTGTTCGAACTGGACAGTTGGTGAAGGTTGTTGTTCATGAAGTTTATGACCAAGGCTTGCACTTCTTTGACCCTCTTGGACTCCAAAACAGTAGGAGGATCAGTGGTGGGTGCCAAAAGAGGTTGACTTGGATGGTCCCCATCACATAGCAATCTTGCACATATGTAGGTGGTAAAAATTTAGCTTTCAACTTGGATTTCATTTTATCCCAAGTTCGAATTTTATCCTTTCTTTCTCTAACTCGTTTTGTACACAAGTTAGTCCACCATAAGGAAGCATACTTACGTAATCTGAGTGCCACAAGCTTGACTCTCTTGTCATCTGGGACATCTTTGTATTCGAAGACTCTTTCCACAGTGTGAAGCCAATCGAAGAACTCCTCTGGGTCCAACTTGCCTTCAAATTCAGGAATCTCTACTTTGAAATCATTGGTAGAGTGTTGATTTCGTAGCTCCCTTTGAGGTCTCCTTGGTGCCTCTTCTTCACTTGATGATCCCACATCATGGCTTTGGACATCTTCACGCAGCCTTGGTTCAGATTGTAGGGTCTCTTCATTCATCTTCTGCTTCTGTTTCAGGAAAGAACCCAACTGATTTCGAAGATACTCATTTTGTGCTCTAGTCTCTTGCTCTCTTTGAGAATCCTCACGAACTTTGCTGACTAGAAACTCATTTTGTTTCATCAATGCTTCAAACCTTTCTTCCGATGACATGCTAGATGAAGTCATGGTAGAATACGTTGTAAAATCGAAAGGGAAACTGAATTTGTGAGAAAGGGGAAGTGGATTGATTTGTGGAAGTAGGAGGGGTACACACGGCCTAAGATAAACCGAGCTCTGATACCAAATATGATGTAAGTGTCAAGGGAAAACAGTACCCAAACTAACTCACACCAAGAGGAAAGGGAAAAACCAAGATTAAGCCACGGCAAGGGTGGCACGGTCGTGCCACATAGCACGATCAGACCGTGCCAAACTGCTGGCCACAAAAACCGTGCGTGAGGGTTTTGTGCACGGTTGAGTGTCTTTGGATGCTATCTCGGTTTTGGCTAGTTTTGGTGAATGTAGAATGGTGAAAATGGATGTAAAAGAGTGTTTTTGAAGTGGGAAAGTGAATGGAGGTGAAAACTTAGCTAAGTAAAAGCAAGTAGTCACTAATCCTTGCTAATTACTTCACTAAACAAACATAGACATGAATCTAGAATAGGATAGAACTAAACCCGAGATTGGATACAGAATCACCACCAACCTTGAAGCTTAGGGCCCTTAATCTTGATTAAGATACAGAAACACCACTTAATCAAGGTTAAGACTCACTTGAACACCACCTTAATTGGCCTAATTAAGGATAAGCAAGCAAGGATTGAGAGAGAAAAGCTAGAATGCTCTTCAAGGTTTTACCAAGGTGAAAAATCTGAGTTATGTTTCCACTATGGCTGAAATGCCTTACATACTACAGAGAAATGGAATGCTAGGCTAGTAAAAGGCCACATCACTTTCCTTCCTAGTGAGGAAAAGTGTTAGGGCTAATCTAATTACATTCTTAGCTACTAATACAACCGGTTTTGATTACAGCATACTTAACTAATACTAATACATCAAATTATGCACCTAACCTTTGCCTAGCTTAATTATACAATACTTAGGACTATGGTTAGCACTAATACAAGCTGAGATTGAAGGAATTCAGCACATGGGGCAGCCGAAATTTGCTTGGGAGGAAAACGACAGGCCAATCACAACGCGACACCACTTCTTGCTTTGTCTTGCTTTGATTGGTTGGTTCTCAAGGGGCAACCAATGGTAGAACATCTTAGAGAGTGTGCAAGACTTGGAGAATGTGCCAAGCAAGTTGTCTAGCTGAGGGGGTCGGCCACTTGATGAGGAAAGAACCGGTTTTGGCAAACCGGGTTCTAGAAGCACGCGTTCTGGCCGGTTTTTTGTGCAACTCGTTTGGCTAACAAAAATGGTTGTGACTTGGATTTTAAAGGTGGGGGGGTAACTTTAGGATGTGTAGAATCCCCCCCTGAATAAAATCAAGGTTACAAAAGGTTTTTGAGGGTTAAATAATTGATTACTACAAACCGCGCAAAACCGGGGCAAAATGGAGTCACTTGGAAAATGACCTTGATCTTCAATCCTCTTGAACTTGTGACTTAGAACGAACATTGGTACCTGCAAAACAACATCAAAAGGATTCTAAAAATGTAAAATTGTTAGGTCTAAGCCACATCGTGGCTTAGGAAATCATATACACAAAACCGGGCACTTTGAAGCAAGTGAACCCGTTTGTGCCAACTTCATCTTCTTCCAAAATAAGAGCCATTCTCTTGGTTTGTGATCTTGTTCTTGGATGTGATGGAATAACCTCTTCATGAACATGATCTTGGCTAGGTAGGATTCCATCAAATTGAGTGGTGATATCTTATCTCCTTTGGTCCTTAAGGAGAGCTCTAAGTATGCTTGGTGGTGATATCTTATCCAAGTCTACTTAGTTTATCTTCTTGTCACTTGAATGCTTGCATACCCATCTTCTCTTCTCTCTCAAACTGCTTTTCTACTTGAGATCCCTTCTTTGATCTTCATTTCAAGATCTTAGAAGTGCAGCACTCCCGCATTCTCCTTTGTTCATCATTCATATCATTAAGGAGAAGAAGAAGAAAGAAGTCTCTAGGACCAAAAGAGACTTATTTTCTTGGCTAATCTTATTCCAACAAGAATTGGATTAAGGAGAGCCCTTATCACTAGCTAGGTTGATTTGAGGACAAATCTTTTTTAACAAATGGAGGATGATGGAGATGTCACCATGCCCTTTGATTTAAAAGAATCAAATCAATTTGGCATTACTAATATGCTGGTTAAAGGTTGTATAATTCAACCAAATTTTGTTTTAGTTGTTTCATTGCAGGACAAAAGGGAAGAATCCAGCACTGGCCCCCTTTTGCAAGCAGAATTCGACAAGAATCCAAATGGTTTATAATGTATATATGGTTGAGCTCAAGCGTCAGATTCGAGGGTCCAACACAACCAAGGCGGTGAAGGAAAGTGCAAGCAATGGTCAAGAACATCATGAACAACAGCAATGACCCATTGCTCAATTTGGACCGAAAATGGCCCGGTTTTGCAAGCTTAATTACCCAAGCTTAAGGGTGATTTAAAGAACTGCAAAATTACTTTTTGGAACCCTTAATATGTCAGCTTCAAGGACATGTAAAGATTTCTAGTTTAGGTATTTGATAAATAAGTCAATGGGAGACTTTTTCTAGAAGCAGCAGAATCTGTCCCAGTCTGTATATAGCTGCACATTTTGCCTGATATCTCTCAACCGGCTGATCCAATTCACCTTCACGATGAGGATCCTGAAAGATGACTTCAAGAGCTTTCCAACAAGTCCTTTTGCAGCTCATGTGGACAATAAACCTAGGAGATATAGCTGTTTAAAGTTGAAGCTAGAATTCTGAAAAGTGGCTGACATAAAGCAAAACCACTTTTCAGCTTTTATACTTCTACTTTTTGGTCTCCCATGCCTATGCACGTCCATGTACTTGTGTTCCCTCCCCTTCTCAGCTTCTTAAAGGCCTTCCCACTATAAAAGGAAGCCTTGGGCTGCATTAGAATAGTAGTTGAAGTTGAATTAAGTTTTGAGTTGTGAAAACTCTCTCAAACTCTCCCTAAAATTCCTAGTGTTATATCTTGGTTGTTTGGAAACTCCAAGTGGGTCTCTAGGTCTTCTTAATTCAACTAAAAAGGTGATTTTAGTTGAAGGAAGAAGAT
>JACYFF010002017.1:27309842-27329945 GCA_017589665.1 Selenicereus undatus | reverse complement strand
AAGATTGCCCAAGTGTGCAAACCAAGGTGGGTTTTACATCACCCTTGCTAGTCCACTTGTTCTATCCTTGTTCTTGTGTTCTTTTTCAACTTTTCTACCCAAATGCATTCTTGATTCACTTTTGCAAATCTTTTCCTTAGTGAAGCTTGAATACATCAAGTGGTAAGATTTCCCAAGTGTGCAAACCAAGGTGGGTTTACATCACCCTTGCTAGTCCACTTGATTTATCTTGGTTCTTGATTGCATTTTTTTCTTTCTTCCCATTGTATATGTTTTTGTGAGTTTGCACTCCCAATTCATATACATCAGTTTAGGCCTGATCTTTTTGCATGGATTTTAAGTTTAAGATGTCAACATTCAAACAAGACAACTTGTATCAAATTTGGAGTTCATTTGGTCGTTCAAATCAGCAATTTACCAAGATGTGTCAAAACTGTCCAGCAAACCAGAAACAACCCGATTTTGATTAATTCATAACTTAAGCTATACTAATGCTTAAGTGATGAATTTATACATTTCTGGAATCCTCAAGACGTGTACTTTCAGTTCCAAGCATCAAATTCCAATTATGCACACAGGATGATGAAGAAACAAGGACTTTTCCAAAACAAATCAGATTAGGCTCTAATCTGCACGGTTTTAAGTTTGAGTTTATTTAACCCATTTAAACTCACCCTAACCTTGATTTATTGGTTGGGGGGATTATAGACATCCTAAAGTTACCCCCCCCCCCCATGATTAAAATCATAATTATACTCACTTTTGCTAAGCCTAACCCTTGCTTGAAAACCGACCAAAATCTGCCTGAAAACCGGTTCACTTGAACCCGGTTTATTTCTCCCTAAACCAGCCGGCCATCCCCTCATTTCTAGAGAGGCACATGTCCCAAAGCTTGGTAGACACTTCTAGGCCTTCATTCTATTGGTTGCATGGCCAAAAGGTGGACCAATGAGAGCTTGATTGGTGTCCATGATTTGCTTGCTTCCCATTGGCTAGCCGTAAAGTGGTTTTCTACTTTTGGGCTGACCAATGAGGTGAGAGTGAGAACTCTCAACTTGTATTAAGGCTAAGCATTGTGTGTAATGATGTATTAATAGCTTAGACATAGTTTAGATTTGTATTTCAATGTATTAGATTAAGTTTAGTTAACTTGTAATCTAGTTTAGTACAAATCAGGTTGTAATAGCTTGTAATTAGCACTAAGACCTTTCCTAAGCATGAAGGAAGGTTTAGGTGTTTGCTTACTAGCTTGGTTTAGTCATGTACTGCCTATTAAAGGCACCCCACGCCCCCTTGAAGAATACACAACCCTTGATGAATTAAAGAAAACTCAAAGTTGAGAGCATTGGCTCCTTCTTGGTGCTGAGGCACTAACCTCAAATACTTAGCTTGTTATCTTAGTTTAGGCCGAACTAAGTGGTGATCAAGTGAAGTCTTAAGCTTTGGTTAAGTGGTGTTTCTGTATCTTAATCAAACTTAAGGGCCCTAAACTCAAGGATTAGTGGTGTTTCTGTATCCTTTCCAAGAGTTTAGCTCTATCCTTTGATTGTATTACTCAAGACTTTCCTAAGAGGATTAAAGTGATTTGCTAACTTTTGTTTTGAAGTTAGTATTTCTTACTTTGATTCTCCTTTCCATCTTCCACATCCATAACCCTTGTTCATGTCCATCTCCATGCTTAAGTTCTAGCTAAGAATACTCCCTTTGGGCTTAGCTTGAACCCAAACACAAAAACACTTCAAACCGTGAACATTCACTAAGCTAGGTTTGTGTGGGCAACAAAGTGGCATGGCCACCCCATGCCCCTTGGCACAACCGTGCCACCCTCAAGGCCGTGAGTTTTCATCTTTTGTGTTGTGTTTTTGCTAGTTTGTAGCTTGGGTCCAATTCCACCCTTGGTTGTACATCAAATTCACATTAAAGATCATTGTTTTCCCACTTAGAATCACTTGATTCTAAGCACCATTCTCCCTCCACATACTTGATGCCTCATAACCATCATTTTATGTGACCACTTTCCCTTGGTTTCCCCTTGATGTTATCTTCCTTTGAGTGCTAAGTTAGTTGTATTCTAGTGAACCCTAGCTTGGTCATCGGCAGATACATCATATGTGGTATCAGAGCTAAGTCTCATCCTTGGCCTGGTGCATCCTTGCTCCCACAAACAAAATCCAAACACATCCCCCTTAACCTACATCAAGTACTACCATGAGTTTCAGCATGAGTCTTGAAGAAAGATTTGATGCATGCATGAGACAACATGAATTGATGTTCAGATTCAGTTTAATCCCTCACAAGAAGACTACCCTTGTTGCAAAGAGCATGCAAAGATGTTCTAAGTGTCAATGTATTGGTCATTCTACCTCAATCTGCCCCAACAAAGAAGCATACACTTTGGCTCAAGTCGTAGAAGCCAATGAAGAAAAGAATGAGGAAGAAAGAGAGCTCATTAAAGAAGAGGCTAGAGAAGAAGAACTAATGGCTTTGAATGAAGTTCTTAGCAAACCTCAACAAGTACAAGATGAACCATACTTCCCACCACTTGAACAACCTTTTAGCAAAGGGAGTTCAAGCTCATCACCCACACCCCATCACCTTGCCCACGCCACCCCCACCCACAAAAATACACTCCCCATAAAATTCTGTCAATCCATTCCAGAACCCTCACAAAAAGACCCTAACCATGTGTTAAGTGACTTTGAAGAGGATGTTCGAAGCTTGCTCCCCCACTCTCCTTTTGTTCATCATTCATATCATTAAGGAGAAGAAGAAGAAAGAAGTCCTTAGGTCCAAAAGAGACTTATTTTCTTGGATAATCTTATTCCGACCAGAATTGGATTAAGGAGAGCCCCTATCACTAGCTAGGTTGATTTGAGGACAAATCTTTTTTAACAAAGGGAGGATGATGGAGATGTCACCATGCCCTTTGATTTAAAAGAATCAAATCAGTTTGGCATTACTAATATGCTGGTTAAAGGTTGTATAATTCAACCAAATTTTGTTTTAGTTGTTTCATTGCAGGACAAAAGGGAAAAATCCAGCACTCGCCGTCTTTTGCAAGAAGAATTCGACAAGAATCCAAATGGTTTACGGCTGATGTTTTTGCATGGATTTCAATTTTAAGATGTCAGCTTTCCAACAAAACAAGTTGCATCCAGTTTGGAGTTCATTTGGTCGTTCAAATAAGCCATTTACCAAGATGTGTCAAAACTGTTCAGCAAACCAGAAACAACCCGATTTTGATTAATTCATAACTTAAGCTATACTAATGCTTAAGTGATGAATTTATACATTTCTGGAATCCTCAAGATGTTTACTTTCAGTTCCAAGCATAAAATTCCAATTATGCACATAGGAGGATGAAGAAACAAGGAGTTTTCCAAAATTGGTCAGATTAGGCTCTAATCTGCACGGTTTTAAGTTTGAGTTTATTTAACCCATTTAAACTCACCCTAACCCTGATTTCTTGGTTGGGGGGATTATAGACATCCTGAAGTTACCCCCCCAGCATTAAAATCATAATTAAACTCAGTTTTGCTAAGCCTAACCCTTGCTTGAAAACCGGCCAAAATCTGCCTGAAAACCGGTTCACTTGAACCCGGTTTATTTCTCCCTAAACCAGCCAGCCATCCCCTCATTTCTAGAGAGGCACACGTCCCAAAGCTTGGCACACACTTCTGGGCCTTCATTTTATTGGTTGCATGGCCAAAACGTGGACCAATGAGAGCTTGATTGGTGTCCATGAGTTGCTTGCTTCCCATTGGCTAGCCGTAAAGTATTAAGGCTACTTTTGGGCTGACCAATGAGGTGAGAGTGAGAACTCTCAGCATGTATTAAGGCTAAGCATAGTGTGTAATGATGTATTAATAGCTTAGACATAGTTTAGATTTGTATTTCAATGTATTAGATTGAGTTTAGTTAACTTGAAATCTAGTTTAGTACAAATCAAGTTGTAATAGCTTGTAATTAGCACTAAGACCTTTCCTAAGCATGAAGGAAGGTTTAGGTGTTTGCTTACTAGCTTGGTTTAGTCATGTACTGCCTATTAAAGGCACCCCACGCCCCCTTGAAGAAGACACAACCCTTGATGAATTAAAGAAAACTCAAAGTTGAGAGCATTGGCTCCTTCTTGGTGGTGAGGCACTAACCTCAAATACTTAGCTTGCTTATCTTAGTTTAGGCCGAACTAAGTGGTGATCAAGTGAAGTCTTAAGCATTGGTTGAGTGGTGTTTCTGTATCTTAATCAAACTTAAGGGCCCTAAACTCAAGGATTGGTGGTGTTTTTGTATCCTTTCCAAGATCATGTTCATGAAGAGGTTATTCCATCACGTCCAAGAACAAGATCACAAACCAAGAGAATGGCTCTTATTTTGGAAGAAGATGAAGTTGGCATAAATGGGTTCAGTAGCTTCAAAGTGCCCGGTTTTGTGTATATGATTTCCTAAGCCACGATGTGGCTTAGACCTAACAATTTTACATTTTTGGAATCCTTTTGATGTTGTTTTGCAGGTACCAATGTTCGTTCCAAGTCACAAGTTCAAGAGGATTGAAGATCAAGGTCATTTTCCAAGTGACTCCATTCGGTTTTGCACGGTTTGCAGTAATCACTTATTTAACCCTCAAAACCCTTTTGAAACCTTGATTTTATTGAGGGGGGGATTCTACACATCCTAAAGTTACCCCCCCCCACCTTTAAAATCCAACCTATGCACGTTTTTGATAGCCAAACGAGATGCACCAAAAAACCGGCCAGAACCGGTTCTTCTGGAACCCGGTTTGCCAAAACCGGTTCTTTCCTCATCAAGTGGCCAGCCCCTTAGCTAGACAACTTGCTTGGCACATTCTCCAAGTCTTGGCACACTCTCTAAGGTGTTATGGCATTGGCTGCGCCTTGAGAAGCAACCAATCAAGGCAAGACAAAGCAAGAAGTGGTGTCGCGTTGTGATTTGCTTGCCGTTTTCTTCCCATGCAAATTTCGGCTGCCCCATGTGCCGAATTCCTTCAATCTCAGCATGTATTAGTGCTAAACATTGTCCTAAGTATTGTATAATTAAGCTAGGCAAAGGTTAGATGCATAATTTGATGTATTAGTAATAGTTCAGACTGTTGTAATCAAAACCGATTGTATTAGTAGCTACGCATGTAATTAGATTAGCCCTAACACTTTTCCTCACTAGGAAGGAAAGTGATGTGGCCTTTTACTAGCCTAGCATTCCATTTCTCACTAGTATGTAAGGCATTTTCAGCCATGGTAGAAACATAACTCAGAATTTTTCACCTTGGTAAAACCTTGAAGAGCATTCTAGCTGTTCTCTCTCAATCCTTGCTTGCTTATCCTTAATTAGGCCAATTAAGGTGGTGTTCAAGTGAGTCTTAACCTTGATTAAGTGGTGTTTCTGTATCTTAGTCAAGATTAAGGGCCCTAAGCTTGAAGGTTGGGGGTGATTCTGTATCCAATCTCAGGTTTAGTTATATCCTATTGTAGATTCATCTCTATGTTTGTTTAGTGAAGTAATTACCAAGGATTAGTGACTACTTGCTTTTACTTAGCTAAATTTTCACCTCCATTCACTTTCCCACTTCAAAAACACTCTTTTACATCCATTTTCACCATTCTACACACACCAAAACTAGCCAAAACCGAGATAGCAACCAAAGACACTCAACCGTGCACAAAACCCTGACCCACGGTTTTTGTGGCCAGTAGTTTGGCACGACCGTGCCACCCTTGCCGTGGCTTAATCTTGGTTTTTCCCCTTCCTCTTGGTGTGAGTTAGCTTGGGTAGTGTTTTCCCTGGACACTTACATCTTATTTGGTATCATAGCACGGTTTCTCTTAGGCCATGTGTACCCCTCCTACTTCCACAAATCAATCCACTTCCCCTTTCTCACAAATTCAGTTTCCCTTTTGATTTTACAACCTATTCTACCATGACTTCATCTAGCATGTCATTGGAAGAAAGGTTTGAAGCATTGATGAAACAAAATGAGTTTCTAGTCAGCAAAGTTCGTGAGGATTCTCAAAGAGAGCAAGAGACTAGAGCACAAAATGAGTTTCTTCGAATGCAGTTGGGTTCTTTCCTGAAATAGAAGCAGAAGATGAATGAAGAGACCCTACAATCTGAACCAAGGCTGCGTGAACATGTCCAAAGCCATGATGTGGGATCATCAAGTGAAGAAGAGGCACCAAGGACAGCTCAAAGGGAGCTACCAACGATTTCAAAGTAGAGATTCCTGAATTTGAAGGCAAGTTGGACCCAGAGGAGTTCTTGGATTGGCTTCACACTGTGGAAAGAGTCTTCGAATACAAAGATGTCCCAGATGACAAGAGAGTCAAGGTTGTGGCACTCAGATTACGTAAGTATGCCCCCTTGTGGTGGACTAACTTGTGTGCAAAACGAGTGAGAGAAAGAAAGCCTAAAATTCGAACTTGGGATAAAATGAAATCCAAGTTGAAAGCTAGATTTTTACCACCTACATATGTGCAAGATTGCTATGCTCAACTCCGTAATTTGACTGAAGGCAATCTAAGTGTTGAGGAGTATACTAGAGAATTTGAGAAGCTTGTTATTAAATGTGATTTGCAAGAACCGGAGGAACAAACTATTGTTAGGTACTTAGGTGGACTTGAACCTAGGTATGCTAATGTTGTGGAATTACAAGCATATACTACCTTTGATGAAGTGTGTGTACTACCTCACAAAATTGAACAACAAAAGAAAGCTAGACCCACCATTCGACCTCCACCCCCACGGCCCTTTGTGAAGAACCAACCCTTTAACAAGGGGAGTTCTAACCCTCCCCCAAGACCACAAACGCCCTTCCCTCCACAAAGAACCGTAGCACCTCAAAAGGCCCCAACAATCCAATTCCGTCCAAATCCTAACCCAATGGCTAACCGAAGGTGTTTTAAATGTCAAGGGCTTGGTCACATTGCTTCTGAATGTCCAAACAGAAAGGTTATTGCTTGAGCTGAATGGACTAATGTGAAGGACGTTTTTGCAGAGAAGGAACACGAAGAAGAAGAAGAGCCGGAATCTGCAAAGGCTCAGGAAGAAGTTGAGGAAAAAGCTGATGAAGGAGAGATGTTGGTATTAAGGAGAGTCTTGAATGGCCAAAAGAACACCAAGGATGAACTACGGGACAATATCTTTCACACACAGTGTACGGTCCAAGGAAAGGTTTGTTCTCTAATTGTTGATGGTGGTAGTTGTGCTAATATGGTTTCTCTTACCATGATTGAAAAGCTAGGTTTGCAAGCTTCAGCCCATCCTCATCCATACAACATACAATGGCTGAATCAAAGCAAGGGACTTTAAGTCAATTCCCGGTGTCTTATCTCATTATCTATTGGCAAGAGTTACCAGGATCAGTTATGGTGCGATGTGATACCCATGGATTCTTGTCACATTTTGTTGGGAAGGCCATGGTTGTATGACAGGAAGGTGATGCATGATGGTTTCCATTCTCCCAAATAAACCAGCCTATAGAATGAACCCGAAGGCAACCATGGAAATACAAAGGCCAGTGGAAGAATTGATGTCTAAGGGTCTTGTGCGACAATCACTTAGCCCCTGTGTCGTGCCTGCTTTATTGGTTCCCAAAAAGGATGGTAGTCAGCGGATGTGTGTGGACAATCGAGGTATCAACAAGATTACAATCAAGTATAGGTACCCCATACCTAGACTTGAGGATATGCTGGATGAGCTACATGGTTCTAAGGTATTCTCCAAGATTGACTTGAGAAGTGGTTATTATCAGATTCGCATCAGAGAAGGAGATGAGTGGAAAACTGCATTTAAAACCAAGGGTGGTCTATATGAGTGGCTTGTTATGCCATTCGGTCTTTCTAATGCTCCTAGTACATTTATGCAATTGATGAATCAAGTCTTCAAACCATTCATTGCCAAGTTCGTGGTGGTTTATTTTGATGATATTCTTATCTATTCCAGGGACAAGCAAGCACACCAGCAGCACCTTATCCAGATTATGCATGTCGTGGAACGTGAAGAGTTGTATGGTAATCTTAAGAAGTGTACTTTTTTTACTAATGAAGTTACCTTCTTAGGTTACATTGTTTCTAGTGAAGGAATTAAGGTCGATGAAGGGAAGATCGAGGCTATTCGGAGTTGGCCTCAACCATAAAGTATTCTTGATGTTCGAAGCTTCCATGGATTGGCATCTTTTTACAGGAGGTTCATTCAGAGTTGCAACACCATTATGTCTCCCATGACCGAACTGCTTAAAGGATCCTCATTCCAATGGAATCCTAAGGCGCAATCTGCATTTGAGGAGGTAAAGAAGAAGCTCACTCAAGCACCTGTACTTGCATTACCATGTTTTGACAAGGTGTTCAAGGTAGAATGTGATGCATTAGGAGTTGGCATTGGAGGAGTTTTAACTCAAGAAGGTAAACCATTAGCCTTCTTTAGTGAAAAACTTTGTGACTCAAGAAGAAAGTACTCCACATATGACAAGGAATTCTATGCTATTATTCGGTGTCTTGAACATTGGAGTCATTATTTGGTGGCTAGTGAATTTATACTTCGTTCTGATCATGAAGCTTTAAAGTACATTTAGGGCCAGCACAAGCTCAATTCACGCCATGCCAAATGGGTTGAGTTCCTCCAGTCATTCCATTTCACCATCAAGCACAAATCAGGCAAGTTAAATCAGGGTGAAGATGCATTATCTAGGAGACATATCCTATTGTTTCAGTTGGATGCTATTATTCTTGGTTTTGAACAACTTAAGAGTCTTTATGCTGAAGATGAAGACCTTGGGGATTTATATGCTGCATGTTCTAACCACCCCAAAGGAGATTTTCTTGTCTATGATGGTTATCTTTTCAAAGGAGTACGGATGTGTATTCCTAAGTGTAGCACACGTGAAATTCTAATCAGGGAGGTTCATGGCGGTTCTTTAACAGGTCATTCCGGAGAGTCCAACACCCTTACCCTGCTAAGGGAACACTATTATTGGCCATGAATGGAGAAGGATGTGCAGGACATCCTTAGGAGGTGTGGTACGTGCCAAGCAGCTAAAAGTCATACCCTACCACAAGGCTTGTGCACCCCATTGCCTACACCGACACAACCATGGGTCGACGTGAGTATGGACTTCATTTTGGGATTACCTCTTACCCAAAGAGGTAAAGATTCAATATTTGTGGTGGTAGACAGGTTTTCGAAGATGGCACACTTCATTCCATGCAATAAGACCAGTGATGCTACTCATATTGCCGAGCTATATTTTAGGGAGGTAATAAGGTTACATGGTATTCCTAAGTCTGTTGTTTCTGATAGGGATACAAAGTTTCTAAGTCATTTCTGGATTACATTATGGAAGAAACTTGGTACTAAGTTGTTGTTTAGTACTACTTGCCACCCCCACACTGATGGCCAAACTTAGGTACTCTTCTAAGGGCATTGATTAAACCTCTTGTTAGAGCCTTGGATTTACTCTTACCACATGTTGAGTTTGCATATAACAGGGCACCTAGCAAGGCTACAGGTCTTTCACCATTCAAGGTGGTGTACGGGGTTGATCCATTGAGTCCTAATGACCTTACTCCACGGCCCCAAGATCAAAAGCCCCATGTTGATGCAGGAGCAAGAGTAAAGGAAATCCAAAAGCTGCATGAGTTGGTGAAACAAAGAATTGAAAAGACAAATACAGCCTATGAAGCACACGCCAACAAGCATAGGAGAAAGATTGTGTTTCAGCATGGTGATTTGGTATGGAATCATCTTTGGAAGGAACAGTTTCCTTCTAAGAGGAAAAACAAGCTTATGCCAAGAGCAGATGGTCCCTTTGAAGTGGTTCAAAAGATCAATGACAATGCTTATAAGGTGGATCTCCCAGGTGACTATGAAGTTTCTGCCACTTTCAACGTGGCTGATTTGAGTCCATTCTATCCTGATTTTCCCCCACAAGATTTGAGGAGCAAATCTTTTCAACAAGGGGAGGATGATGGAATCCTACGTAGCCAAGATCATGTTCATGAAGAGGTTCTTCCATCACGTCCAAGAACAAGATCACAAACCAAGAGAATGGCTCTTATTTTGGAAGAAGATGAGGTTGGCACAAACGGGTTCACTAGCTTCAAAGTGCCCGGTTTTGTGTATATGATTTCCTAAGCTACAATGTGGCTTAGGCCTAATGTTTTTCCATTTTTGGAATCCTTTTGATGTTGTTTTGCAGGTACCAATGATTGTTCCAAGTCACAGGTTCAACAGGATTGAAGATCAAGGTCATTTTCCAAGTGACTCAATTTCGCCCCAGTTTTGCGCGGTTTGCAGTAATCACTTAATTAACCCTCAAAACCCTTTGGAAACCTTGATTTTATTTAGGGGGGGGGGTTCTACACATCCTAAATTTACCCCCCCCCCTTTAAAATTCAAGTCTTTAGCACTTTTGCAACAAAAACAAATTGCACAAAAAACCGGCCAGAACCGGTTCTTCTAGAACCCGATTTTTGAGAACTGGTTTTCCTTCCCATCAAATGGCCGGCCAACCCTTGTAGGAACCTGAAGAATACTCGTCCCAAGCTTGGCATGCCCCTCTAGCTGCCTTGGAGTGAATAAATTTCAGAGAAGAGCAACCAATGGGAAAGAGCTTGGTGTCCTTTGCCTGGAGACTTCGTATTGGCTAGCCGTTTTCTTCCCATGCAGATTTTGGCTGCCCATGTGCCTTGTTCCTTCAATTTGCTGGTTGTTTAATGCTTAAACATGAGCTTAAGTATTGTATAATGATGCTAGACAAAGGTTAGATGCATAATTTGATGTATTAGTATTAGTTAAGTATGTTGTAATCAAAACCGGTTGTATTAGTAGCTAAGCATGTAATTAGATTATCCCTAACACTTTTCCTCACTAGGAATGAAAGTGATGTGGCTTTTTACTAGCCTAGCATCCCATTCCCCTCTAGTATGTAAGGCATTTTCGACCAAGGCAAGGGCATAACTCAGATTTTCACTTTGGTAGAAACCTTGAAGAGCATTCTAGCTTTTCTCTCTCAATCCTTGCTTGGTTATCCTTAATTAGGCCAATTAAGGTGGTGTTCAAGTGATTCTTAACCTTGATTAAGTGGTGTTCCTGTATCTTAATCAAGATTAAGGGCCCTAAGCTTGAAGGTTGGTGGTGATTCTGTATCCAATCTCAGGTTTAGTTCTATCCTATCCTAGATTCATCTCTATGTTTGTTTAGTGAAGTAATTAGCAAGGATTAGTGACTACTTACTTTTGCTTGGCTAAACTTTCACCTCCATTCACTTTCCCACTTCAAAAACACTCTTAAACATCCATTTTCACCGTTCTACATTCACGAAAACTAGCCAAAACCGAGATAGCAACCAAAGGCACTCAACCGTGCAAAAAACCTTCACCCACGGTTTTTGTGCCCAACAATTTGGCACGGTCTAACCGTGCTATGTGGCACGACCGTGCCACCATTGCCGTGGCCTAATCTTGGTTTTTCCCCTTCCTCTTAGTGTGAGTTAGCTTGGGTAGTGTTTTCCCTTAACACTTACATCAGCCTTGAATAGTCAAAAGGGAGCCCTAGAGGAGCAAAGGGAGAACATCTTTCACACAAGGTGTACTATGCAAGGCAAGGTTTGTTCCCTCATCATCGATAGAGGGAGTTGTGCTAATGTGGCCTCCTCAAGCATGGTGGAGAAGGTAGGCCTCAAAGCATCGGCCCACCCACACCCTTACAACATTCAATGGCTCAATCAAGGTAAGGGTTTGCAAGTCAATTCAAGGTGTTTAATTTCCTGTACTATTGGCAAGCATTATCATGATGAATTGTGGTGTGACATCATTCCCATGGATGCATGTCACCTCTTGTTGGGGAGGCCATGGCTATTTGACGGCAAGGTGATGCATGATGGCCACTTGAACACTTATACCTTTCAAAAAGATGGAAAGAAGATCACCCTTGCCCCCTTAAGCCCTTCCCAACTCCACAAAAACAAGCCACAAAAGAACCATGAACATTTAGACCTACTCCTCACTTTTGGTGAACCACTCCTTAAGGCTTCTCACTATGAATTCAAGGCCTTTAGGGAATGGATTCTCACTTCCTTGGAGGAGTCCGAAACCCCCCTTCCCTCTTATCCCATAGCCATCTCCCTTCTTTAGCGATTTGCTCATGTATTCCCCGAAGAGATACCATCCGGCCTACCTCCACAAAGAACCGTACAACACCACATTGATCTCATCCCCGGTGCCATACTTCCCAACAAATCGGCTTACCGAATGAACCCCAAAGAAACCATGGAAATCCAAAGGCAAGTGGAAGAGTTGGTGACCAAAGGCTTGGTGAGAGAAAGTCTTAGTCCTTGTGCGGTACCGGCCTTGCTAGTACCAAAGAAGGATGGGAGTATGTGAATGTGTGTTGATGGCCGGGCTATCAACAAGATCACCATCAAGTATAGGCATCCTATCCCACGGCTTGAGGATATGCTTGATGAGTTGCATGGCTCAAGTGTGTTTTCTAAGGTGGACTTGAGAAGTGGTTACTATCAAATAAGGATTAGAGAAGGGGATGAATGGAAGACAGCCTTCAAGACCAAGGGAGGGTTTTATGAGTGGCTAGTCATGCCATTCAGTTTGCCTAATGCTCCAAGCACATTTATGAGACTCATGAATCAAGTATTCCGGCCATTCATTAGAAAATTCGTGGTGGTATACTTTGATGACATCTTGATCTATAGCAAGAATGAAGAGGAGCACCAAGGGCATCTAACTCAAGTCATGGAGGTTCTTTGATGGAAACCTAGCCATTGAAGATCTTGTCCCTAATGATTCAACTCCTATACATCCAAGAACAAGATCCCAAGTGAAGAAGATGGCTCAATTATTGCAAGACAGTGAAGCAAGCACAAACGGGTTCACTAGCTTCAAAGTGCCCGGTTTTGTGTACCTGATTTCCTAAGCTACATTGTAGCTTTGCTCAAACGTTTTTCCATTTTTGGAATCCTTTTGATGTTGTTTTGCAGGTACAAAAAGGACTTTCAAGTCATACCCTCAAAAGGATTGAAGATCAAGGTCATTTTCCAAGTGACTCCATTTTGCCCCGGTTTTGCGCGGTTTGCAGTATTCAGTTAATTAACCCACAAAACCTTTTTGTAACCTTGATTTCATTGAGGGGGGGGGGATTCTACACATCCTAAAGTTACCCCCCCACCTTTAAAAATCAAGTCTTGTCCATTTTTGCAACAAGAACAACTTGCAAAAAAAACCGGCCCAAACCAGTCCTCCAAAAAACCCGGATTTACAAAACCGGTTCTTTCCATTCAAGTGGTTGGCCCCCCCTTGCTAGACAACTTGCTTGGAACTCTCTTCAATGTTGGGACACTCTACAAGCTGCATTGGAATGGTGAAATCCTAGAGAAGAACAACCAATGGGAGAGAGCTTGGTGTCCTTTGCATGGAGGCTTCTCATTGGCTAGCCGTTTTCTTCTTCTACACATTTCGACTGCCCATGTGCAAGTTTCCTTCAATCTCAGCATGTATTAGTGTTAAACATAGGCGTAAGTGTTGTGTAATCAAGCTAGACAAGGATTAGATGCTTAGTTTTATGTATTAAGTACTAGTTACGCATGTTTTGATGTAACCGGTTGTATTAGTAGCTAATTGATGTAATTAGATTAGTTTTAATACCTTTCCTCCTTAGGAAGGAAAGTGATGCACCTACTTATCTATTTGATAGGTAGCCTTGCTTATTTATACTTGCTTTCAGCCATGAATAAGAACATATCTCAGAATTTTCAGCTTGAACATTGAGAAGCTTAGCTTTTCTCTCTCACAAATCTTTACTTGCTTATCCATAATTAGGCCAATTAAGGTGGTGTCCATGTGAGTCTTAACCTTGATTAAGTGGTGTTTCTGTATCTTAATCAAGATTAAGGGCCCTAAACTTCAAGGTTGGTGGTGATTCTGTATCCAATCTCAGGTTTAGTTCTATCCTATTCTAGTTTCATCTCTATGATTTGCTTAGTGAAGTAATTAGCATGGATTAGTGCTTAATTATTTCTACTTAGCTAATCTTCCACTTCCATTCACTTTCTTACCTCAAATACCAACTTGTACATCTCTTTTCAACATTTCCCATTGACCAAAATATCCCAAAACCAAACCAAAACACAAAAGCCTCCAACCATGCACATTTCTCCCTTCCACAGTTTTTGTGGACAGCAAAGTGGCACGGTCTGACCGTGCCACCCTTGCCGAGGCCAATTCTCTCCTTTTCCTCTCCCTTTTGATGTGTAGTGGCTTGGGTTCTCTATTCCCTTGACATATACATCGTATTTGGTATCAGAGCTTCGATTTCTCCTTGGCCTTGATTGCCTTTCCACTTCCACAAATCATTCCACTTCCCCTTTCTCACAAATTCAATTTTCTCTTTGGATTTCCAATCTGTTCTACCATGACTTCACCTAGCATGTCATTGGAAGAAAGATTTGAAGCTTTGATGAAGCAGAATGAGTTTTTAGCTAGCCAAATTCGAGAAGATTCAGAAAGGAACCAAGAAGTTCAAGCACAAAATGAATATCTACGAAAGCAATTGGGATCCTTTCTGAAGCAAAAACAAAAACTCAATGAAGACACTCTTCAAGCTGAAGCAAGGGCACGTGAACAAGTCTATAGCCATGATGTTGATTCATCAAGTGAAGAAGAAGTGCCTAGAATGGTTAGAGGAGAGCCCCGGATGCAAGCTAACAACAATGACTTCAAAGTTGAAGTTCCTGAATTTGAAGGTAAGCTTGATCCTGAAGAGTTTATTGATTGGTTGCATACAGTTGAAAGAGTCTTTGAATATAAAGACATAGCTGATGATAAGAAGGTTAAGTTGGTTGCTGTAAGGCTTAGAAAGTATGCATCCTTATGGTGGACAAATCTGAATGCTAAAAGGCTTAGGGAAAGAAAGTCTAGAATTCGAACTTGGGATAAAATGAAAACCAAGTTGAAAGCTAGATTCTTACCACCTACTTATGTCCAAGATTGTTATTATCAGTTTCATAATCTCAATCAAGGAAGTATGAATGTTGAAGAATATACTCGTGAATTTGAGAAACTGATGATTAAATGTGATATCGAAGAACCTGAAGAACAAACCATAGTTAGATACTTGGGTGGTCTTGATCCTAGGTACTCTAATGTGGTAGAATTACAATCTTATACATCTTTTGATGATGTTTGTGTACTAGCTCACAAAGTTGAACAACAAAAGAAAGCTAGACCAACATTCAAGCCATCAAATCCACGCCCTCCAAGCCGGAACTAAACCTTTAACAAGGGGAGTTTCCAACCACCACCAAAACCACAAAATCCCTTTCCTTTGAATCCACAAAGAACCATAGCCCCTCAAAAGACCCCAGCACCCCCATTCCGTCCAAAACCAAACCCAATGGCTAATAGAAGATGCTTTAAATGTCAAGGTCTTGGTCATATTGCTTCTGAATGTCCAAACAGAAAGGTTATCACTTTAGCTGAGTGGACAACTGTCAAAGAGGACTTTGGAGAAGAGGAGCACGAAAATGAAAGTGAGCCTGAATCTGAAGAAGCTCATGAAGGTGTCATTGAGGAAGCTGATGAAGGAGAACTCTTGGTCTTAAGGAGAGTTCTTAGCAATCAAAGAGGAGTTAAAGATGAACAAAGAGAGAACATATTCCATACAAGGTGTACCTCCCAAGGTAACATATGCTATTTGATCGTTGATGGTGGTAGTTGTGCTAATGTTGTTTCTCTAAGTATGATTGAGAAACTAGGGCTGCAAACAATGACTCATCCACATCCTTTCAACATCCAGTGGTTAAATCAAAGCAAGGGCATTCAGGTGAATTCTCGTCGTTTGGTTTCATTTTCCATTGGAAAAACTTATAAAGATGAGTTATGGTGTGACGTTATTCCTATGGATGCATGTCATATTCTGTTGGGAAGACCATGGTTGTATGACCGTAGAGTTATGCATAATGGTTATCTAAACACATATTCATTTACCAAGGATGGCAAGAAAATCACATTAGCCCCTTTAGCCCATCCAAACTCCATGAAAGTCCTCCACAAAATAAGCCCAAATACAGTGAGTGTTTATTAGCCTTGAATGAGTCAGTTTTAAAGGCTTCACAACATGAGTTCATAGCCTTTAAAGAGTGGATTTTGAGCATCCAGGAAGAACATGACAATCTATTACCCATTCACCCTGTTGCAAAAGCACTCCTTGAAAATTTCTCTCATTTATTCCCTGAAGATATTCCAATGGGTTTACCTCTAAAAAGAGACATTCAACACCACATTGATCTTATCCCAGGATGCATCCTACCTAACAAGCCTGCATATAGGATGAACCCAAAGGATACTAATGAGATTCAAAGACAGGTTGCAGAATTGCAGGAAAAGGGCTTGATTCGTGAGTCTTTCAGTGCAGGTGCAGTTCCCGCTCTTTTGGTGCCTAAGAAAGATGGAGGTATGCGATTGTGTGTTGATAGCAGGGCCATTAACAAGATTACTATCAAGTACAGGTACCCCATACCGAGACTTGAAGATATGCTCGATGAGTTACATGGCTCCAAAATATTCTCAAAGATTGATCTTCGAAGTGGTTACTACCAGATCAGAATCAGAGAAGGTGATGAATGGAAGACTGCATTCAAAACCAAAGGTGGTCTTTATGAATGGTTGGTAATGCCGAATGGTCTTTCTAATGCACCTAGTACTTTTATGAGGTTGATGAACCAAGTGTTTAGACCTTATATTGGCAAGTTTGTGGTAGTCTACTTTGATGACATATTGGTGTATTGTAAGAATGAGCATGAACATCAAGATCATCTAACTCAAGTGATGCTTGTCTTAGACCGCGAGAAATTATTTGGTAACCTTAAGAAGTGTTCTTTCTTTACTCCAGAAGTTACATTTCTTGCTTATATTGTGTCTGAAGATGGTATTAAGGTGGATGAAGGTAAGGTATAAGCCATTCGTTCTTGGCCTATACCTAAGAGTATTCATGATGTTAGAGCTTTCCATGATTCAGCTTCTTCGTACAGGAGATTTATTCGAAATTTCAGCACTATTATGGCTCCCATCACTAAAGTTATCAAATGTACATCCTTTATGTGGAATCCAAAAGCTCAATCTGCCTTTGAAGATGTCAAAGCTAAACTTACTCAAGCACCGGTATTATCTTTGCCTTGCTTTAGTAAAGTTTTTGAAGTCGAATGTGATGCCTCTGGTGTGGGCATTGGCGGAGTTCTTACACAAGAAGGTAAACCTCTAGCCTTCTTTAGTGAGAAGTTATGTGATTCAAGAAGAAAATACTCCACTTATGACAAAGAGTTTTATGCTATTGTGAGATGTTTAGAGCATTGGAATCATTATCTTATTGCAAGTGAGTTTATCTTACATTCTGACCATGAAGCATTGAAGTATATACAAGGCCAGCATAAGTTAAACTCCAGGCATGCCAAATGGGTTGAGTTTATGCAGTCATATCACTTTACTATCAAGCACAAGTCAGGTAAACTCAATCAAGGTGCAGATGCTCTATCCAGGAGATATCTCTTATTATTCTAGTTAGATGCTTGTGTACTTGGTTTTAAGCATCTACAGGTATTATATGCTGAAGATGAAGACTTTGGGGCATTATATGCTGCTTTTTCCAATAACCCCAAAGGAGATTTCCATGTTCAAGAAGGTTTTCTATTTAAGGGTACTCGGCTATGTATTCCTAAGTGCAGCACAAGAGAATTGCAGATTCGAGAAGTCCATGGAGGATCCTTAGCTGGACATTATGGTGAGAATAAAACTGTTATTATGCTAAGGGAACATTATTTTTGGCCAGGTATGGAACGAGATGTGCAGGATATTCTGAAGAGGTATGGGACGTCTCAAGCTGCAAAGAGTCGTTCAGTACCTCAGGGCTTATATAGTCCATTACCCGTACCAACACTACCATGGGAAGATGTGAGTATGGACTTTATTCTGCGTCTACCAAGAACTCCAAGAGGAAAAGATTCTATATTTGTGGTGGTAGACAGGTTTTCAAAGATGGCACATTTCATCCCCTGCAGCAAGACTAATGATGCTACCCATATTGCCGAGCTCTATTTTAAGGAAGTGACAAGATTGCATGGTATTCCTAAAACCATTGTTTCTGATAGGGATACTAAGTTTCTGAGTCATTTTTGGATTACTCTTTGGAAGAAACTAGGTACTAAGTTGCTGTACAGTACCACTTGTCACCCCCAGACTGATGGTCAAACTGAGGTAACTAATCGAACCCTTGGTACTCTTTTAAGAGCTTTGATTAAACCTCATGCTAAGGATTGGGATTTACTCTTGTCACATGCTGAATTTGCTTATAACAAAGCTCCTAGTAAGGCTACAGGTCTTTCACCCTTCAAGGTGGTATATGGGATTGATCCATTGAGTCCCATTGATCTTACTCCACAACCATAAGACCACAAACATCATATTGATGCAGCGGCAAGGGTAAAGGAGATTCAGAAACTCCATGAGTTGGTGAAGCTAAAGATTGAAAAGACCAATGTAGCATATGAAGCCCATGCCAACAAGCATAGGAGAAAGATTGTATTTCAACTTGGAGACATAGTATGGATTCACTTAAGGAAGGAGAGATTCCCTTCTAAAAGGAAGAATAAGCTCATGCCCCGAGCTGATGGTCCATTTGAAGTCGTGGAACGAGTCAATGATAATGCTTATAAGGTTGATTTACCGGGTGAATATGAAGTCTCAGCTACTTTCAACGTGGCTGATTTGAGTCCTTATTATTCAGATGCTTCCCCACCAGATTTGAGGGTCAAATCTTTTCAACAAGGGGAGGATGATGGAAACTGAAGAATGGTTATAGGAGAGCCACAGATGCAAGCTAGCAATAATGATTTCAGAGTTGAAGTTCCTGAATTCGAAGGTAAGCTTGATCCTGAAGAGTTTATTGATTGGTTGCATACAGTTGAAAGAGTCTTTGAATATAAAGACATACCTGATGATAAGAAGGTTAAATTGGTTGCTTTGAGGCTCAGAAAGTATGCATCCTTATGGTGGACAAACTTGAATGCTAAGAGGCTTAGAGAAAGAAAGTCTATAATTCGAACTTGGGAGAAAATGAAAACCAAGTTGAAAGCTAGATTATTACCACCTACTTATGTCCAAGATTGTTGATGATTTCATAATCTCACTCAAGGAAGCATGAATGTTGAAGAATATACTCGTGAGTTTGAGAAATTGATGATTAAATGTGATATCCAAGAACCTGAAGAACAAACCATAGTTAGATACTTGGGTGGTCTTGATCCTAGGTATTCTAATGTGGTAGAATTACAAGCCTATGCATCTTTTGATGATGTTTGTGTACTAGCTCATAAAGTTGAACAACAAATGAATGTTAGACCAACATTCAAGCCATCAATCCCACGGCCTCCAAACCGGAACCAAACCTTTAACAAGGGGAGTTCCCAACCACCACCAAAACCACAAAATCCCTTTCCCTTGAATCCACAAAGAATAGTAGCACCTCAAAAGGCCCCAGCACCCCCATTTCGTCCAAACCCAAACCCCATGGCTAATAGAAGATGCTTTAAATGTGAAGGTCTTGGTCATATTGCTTCTGAATGTCCAAACAGAAAGGTCATTACTTTGGCTGAATGGACAACTGTCAAGGAGAATTTTGAAGAAGAGGGGCACGAAATTGAAAGTGAGCCAGAATCTGAAGAAGCTCATGAAGATGTCATTGAAGAAGCTGATGAAGGAGAACTCTTGGTCTTAAGGAGAGTTCTTAGTAACCAAAAGGGAGTTAAAGATGAACAAAGAGAGAATATATTTCATACCAGGTGTACCTCTCAAGGTAAAATGTGCTCTTTGATCATTGATGGTGGTAGTTGTTCTAATGTTGTTTCTCTCAGTATGATTGAGAAACTAGGGCTACAAACAATGACTCATCCACATCCTCACAACATCCAGTGGTTAAATCAAAGCAAGGGAATTCAGGTGAACTCTCGTTGTTTGGTTTCATTTTCCATTGGAAAAAAATTATAAAGATGAGTTATGGTGTGATGTTATTCCTATGGATGCATGTCATATTCTG
>JACYFF010002017.1:27293204-27306166 GCA_017589665.1 Selenicereus undatus | reverse complement strand
CTATGGATGCATGTCATATTCTGTTGGGAAGACCATGGTTGTATGACCGTAGAGTTATGCATAATGGTTATCTAAACACATATTCATTTACCAAGGATGGCAAGAAAATCACATTAGCCCCTTTAGCCCCATTCAAACTCCATGAAAACCCCCCACAAAATAAGCCTAAACACAGTGAGTGTTTACTAGCCTTGAATGAGTCAGTTTTAAAGGCTTCACAACATGAGTTCTGTTGAGTTATTATATTTAAGTTTTGATGATAACAAATCCAAGTGTAAAAATTTGTCCAAGTAATGTTGCTCCAAACACGATCTCCAAACAGGCCTAACTGGTGTTTATAATCTTCATTGTGTTAACCGGTTTGCTACATGTGAGAACAAGTCCTTAAAACAGGTTTTACTTGGTGATTCTATATTAAGTCAAGAACGCCATCTCGACAGTTGATTGTAAGGCATGTTCCTGAACTCTAGCAATGCAAAGAACAACCCCAGCAAACAAGGTGGCATTGATGTTCAGAGCAACTCTACAAATCTTGGACAAGATGACTGGTTCAAAACAAGAAGTCTTGGGTATATAGGTTTTATTTATTTAGACTCTTGTTAATATGCCAATATTGAAAACGCTTTTTAAACACCTCTTGAATCGGTATTTGCGCTAAGTGATTCAGAACACCAGTTGCGAACAACCCTGCAAACAGGGTGTCTAGGGTGTTTCTGAACTGAAGTGGTCATACCCGGTTATCTTTGAAAATTCAGTTCAGTTGGCAAGATCTCCAGAATACTTTCTTTAAACTCCAAGATTGCTATTTTTCTGGAAAGGATATTTCTTGAAAATATTATGGGAGATTTGCCAAAACTAAAAGATTCGCTTTGCCTATATTTTCGGATATGATAAAGTTTCAAAAGCTGAAGATTTCTGGTTGCTTTTTTTTTTAATCCTCCTCACGGCTATGGGAAGATAAGGGTTATCTCTTAAGATAACAAATCCCTTATACTTTGGGAAAAACTTGTCACTAGCCGTTAGGGAGTATTTCTTCTTGAAAATCGTTTTCCATACTTAGTTGATTCTTTTGGTCTTGACCGTTGGATTTTTGTGTATAAAATCTCAGTTCTTTCACTCCCACAACGAGCAAGAAAAGAAAGCAAGAGAAAAACTAGAAAGACACAACATACGCAAAAAGGAAAATTTCAAAAGTGGTTTTCTAGTGAGAAGAATTTTTCGAGCTACACTTGAGAAAAGAAAACCGACACAAGTTGTGTTTAAACTGAGCTTTCAATATACTGGCATAATAGGATTCGCATTGTACCTTACATCTGCTTAGTAAGAAGCACCCCCAGTAAGTTGTTTGTTGACCTTGATCTCAGATCAGTCGAAAGTGAGAAAGTGTGTCCTAGTCGTGTGGACTTTGGACGTGTCCAATCTGGTGAGATTTGGACGTGGTGTAACCTGTCTTTGAGAAGGAGGTTACGTGGATGCAAGTTGTAACAAGGTGTGTTGCATTTGTAACGTTTGAAGCCCGATAGTGAAAGTGGTTAAATCCTACACGAGGTAGGTCGTGCTTTTTGACACCTCAGTTGGGCTAGAGGTGTTTTCCACGTAAAAATTGTGTGTGCTTTACTTTCAGCATTTATCTTGGTGATTTTCGCATTTGCAATAGTTGAGAACACCCTCTGCAAACAAGTCACAAGGGTGTTTGTTATTTACAACACGAAAATCAGGCACCACAATTCACCCCCCCTCTTGTGGTAGAATACTCACGATCTCAACAAGTGGTATCAGAGCAGGTTCTCTCACAAGAGGCTAACACCTTGAGAGATTCTGAAGATGAGTACACCACAAGGAATTCTTGAAGGGCAATCCATTACTCGTCCACCCTATTTAAACAGCCAACATTATAGTTGGTGGAAGAATAGGATGGAAAACTATATTCAGGCAGAAGATTATGAGCTATGGATGCTCATTAAGAACAGGCCCCTTGTTCCCACCAAGGTGCTTGAAGATGGTAAGACGGTTTCCAATGAACCTAAAGAGTTTGATGCTGAAGATTATAAGAAAATGGAGAAAAATGCCAAGGCCAAGAAGCTACTATATTTTGGCCTAGGACCCGATGAATACAGTCGCGTCTCTGAGTGTGAATCAGCCCAAGCTATCTGGAACGCCCCGCAAATTGCTCATGAAGGTACGAGTCAAGTTAAACAATCTAGAATTAAGCTACTTATGCGACAATATGAGTTGTTTGATATGGGTGATCGTGAGACCGTGATGGATATGTATACACGGTTTACCCACATCACGACCGAGTTAAAATCCCTAGGAAAGTCTTTCACCACTGAAGAGTTGGTGAGGAAAATCCTCAGAATTCTACCTTGTACGTGGGAGGCGAAAGTAACAGCCATCCAAGAGGCTAAAGACATGAACAAGATCACCCTCGACGCGTTGATTGGTAATCTCCAAACCTATGAACTCCGAAAGAACTCACAACAAAAAGAGGAGCAAAAGAATGATCGTGGGCTTGCCTTGAAAGCACATGAGGACACTAACTCTGACCTTGAAAATGAAGATATGGCCCTAATGACCAGAAAATTCAAGAAATTCTTCAAAAAGGTAAAGGAAAACAAAAAAGAAAAGACTTCAGTAAGTCCAGAAACACCCCCAAAGAACAGCTCACAGGGTGTTTGAAGTGCGACAAACCAGATCACTTAGTCAAAAATTGTCCTCTGCTTCGAGAAGGTCAGATGCCCGAACACCTTCGAAAACAGGGTCGAAAACACCCTGTAAACAATCTGGGCAAGCGATTCTCGAAAGCTATGCTGGCTGCTTGGGGAGATTCCTCTGAGGATGAAGGAGAATCTGAAGCTGAAGAACAGGTCGTAGCACTGATGGCACAAAGTGATTCAGATTCAGATGATGACTCAACAATCAGCTTCTCAGATCTCAAGAACAAGGTACATGGTCTTAACAAAGCCACTTTAGAAGAACTTCTATATAATTTGATAGACACCTGTGCTGATCTAAAAAGAGAAGTTCGTGACCTAGAGCTTGAAAATGAAATTCTTAAAAATGAGAAACTCGGTTTACATGAGAATATTAACGTGCTTAGAGAAGATCTCTTTCTAAAAGAAGGCGATTATACTCAAGTAGAGAAAAAACTCTCTCAAGTGGAAGAAACAGTTGAATCCCTGCTAAATGAAAAGCAGAGCTTGAATGCTACCATAGAAAAATTGGAAACTGATCTTGCCACAAACAAACGTTGGAACAAATCCTCACAAGCCCTTGATTGGCTAAACACTCATCACAATAGAAACAAAAAGGGACTTGGTTACAAGCACAAACGGACCGTTTACCCAATACATAGGAAGTATGTGGGATTACCTTAAAACATCGTTTGCTTTCATTGTGGTAAAACGGGTCATTATAGATACAATTGCCCTTTAAGAAAACATGCCAATGAAAAGAATGAAAGGCATGTGAAACAAATCTGGATTAGAAAAGATGAGCTTTACATGTCTAAAAGAATGGGACCCAAGTGGATCTGGGTTCCCAAAACTAACCTGTGATTTGTTTTGCAGGCTGAAGTGAGAGAGAACAACCTTACGAACAACCCCACCAACACCCTTGAAAACAGGCAGTTGTGGTTTGTTGATAGTGGGTGTTCACGGCACATGACTGGTGAAAGATCAAATTTTCTCTCACTTACAGCTTTGAATGGTGGGAGTGTAGCATTTAGAAACGACAAGTCTGGGACAATTGTCGGTATAGGTAATATTGATAAAGCTCTCTCCCACTCAATTGATAATGTGCACTTAGTTGATGGGTTAAAGCACAATTTGCTAAGTGTGTCCCAAGTGTGTGACAAGAACAACCTAGTACTGTTTTCAAAAACACGTTGCTTGTTTGTGAATGACGACACAGGAGATGTTATGTTGAGGGGGAAGCGATGTCAAAATGTTTATAAAGTTTGTATTTCCACTCTTCCGCAAAATAATCTGACTTGTTTAAATGTATTAAATGATGATATAATGCTATGGAACAAGAGACTAGGTCATGCAAGCTTGTCCTTGTTAAACAAACTTGTTTCTAAAGATTTGGTTGTTGGACTACCTTCCATCAAATACAATGATGACAAGGTATGTGAAGCTTGTGCAAAAGGAAAACAAGTCAGATCTTCTTTAAAATCTAAAAAGTGTAAGCACTACCCGACCTCTTGAGTTATTGCATATTGATCTATGTGGTCCCATGAGGATAGCTAGTAGAGGACGGAAAAGGTATTTGCTTGTAATAGTGGACGATTACTCTCGATTTACTTGGACCCTGTTCTTGGCCTCCAAGGATGAAACTTTTGAGAATTTTATTGCCCTTTTCAAAAAGATTGAAAAGAGAGTAGGACACTCATTGGTGAGCTTGAGGTCTGATCGTGGTACTGAATTTGAAAATGCAAGTTTTACAAAATTTTGTAATGAACATGGTGTTGATCATAACTTCTCAGCCCCGAGAACACCCCAGTAGAATGGGGTGGTTAAACGAAAAAATCGTACCCTAGAAGACATGACTAGAACAATGCTTATTGCTAGTGGTCTTCCTAAGAAATTTTGGGTAGAAGCTTTGAACACATCATGTTACATTATAAATAGATGCATGATTAGACCCATTTTGAACAAAACTCCTTATGAACTTCTTAAAGGCAGAAAACCCAACATTATGCATCTAAGAATATTTGGTTGTAGATGTTTCGTGCATAACAACGGGAAAGATGCCTTACGAAAGTTTGATTCAAGGAGTGATGAGGCAATATTTCTTGGTTATTCCTCTCACAGTAAGGCATACAAAGTCTTTAACAAAAGAACCTTGGGTGTTGAGGAAAGTGTGCATGTGTTTTTTGATGAATCTAACTCTTTGAATGAGAGTAATGCACAGGATGAAGAGTTTGAATTAGGTCTTGTCCAAAAGGAATTGTTGAACCAAGGTAACCAAGGTAAGAACACCCTGAAGAAAACAGGTACAGAAGTTGTTCCTCAAAACGACGGGCAAGGTGAACATCAAACAGGGGGAAACACCGTTGAACCCAGTTCGGAACCATGTTCTTCAGGAACCAGCTTGCAAACAGGTGCAGAAACAGGATCCGGAAGTGTTCTTGAGCCTGATCCTACACACACTTCAGTTAGAACAGAACATGTGTCTGTGGATCCAATTAATCCAAGATCATGGAAGCACCATAGTTCGCACCCTCTTGATCAAATCTTGTCAGATATTAATACTGGAGTGCAAACTAGATCTAAACTTAAGAATTTTTGTGCTTTTTGTGCTTTTCTTTCTAACATTGAGCCAAAAAGTGTGAATGAAGCCCTTGCAGATTCAGATTGGATCACGGCTATGCAAGAAGATCTTCATCAATTTGAAGGAAACAAAGTGTGGCACCTTGTACCTAAACCTGCAGATAAAACAATCATTGGAACCAAGTGGGTGTTCCGAAATAAGCTAGATGAGTCAGGAACAGTCACTAGGAACAAGGCAAGGCTGGTGGTTCAAGGGCACAATCAAGAAGAAGGGATTGATTATGAAGAAACCTTTGCACCAGTTGCTAGAATTGAGGCTATTCGAATCTTAATAGCCTTTGCAACTCATATGGAAATCAAGTTATATCAAATAGATGTGAAAAGTGCATTCCTAAACGGATACCTTAAAGAAGAGGTGTATGTCAAACAGCCCCCTGGTTTTGAAAATGGTGATTTTCCAAATCATGTTTTTAAACTTGACAAAGCACTTTATGGTTTAAAACAAGCTCCAAGAGCTTGGTACGAACGGTTGTCAAGCTTTTTACTTGAAAATAATTTTAGAAGAGGCAAGGTAGACAATACCTTGCTTCTAAAATGAAAGGGGGAACATTTATTTATTGTTCGAGTATGTGTCGATGACATTATATTTGGTGCAACTCACCATGATTTATGCAATGAATTTTCAAATATGATGAGGAGTGAGTTTGAGATGAGCATGATAGGTGAGCTTAACTTTTTCTTAGGCTTACAAATCAAGCAAACTCCAAACGGCACCATGATCCATCAACAAAAGTATCTCAAGGAGCTACTTAAGTGTTTTGGGATGGAGTCGGCCAAACCCATAGACACTCCTATTTCTCCTTCAACCAAGTTGGTTATCGATGATGGGAGTCCCTTAGTTGAGGAGAAACTCTATAGGGGCATGATTGGGTCACTCCTATACCTAACCGCTAGTAGACTGGATATTGTTTTTAGTGTTGATTTATGTGCCCGTTTTCAGTCTAGTCCTAAAGAGACTCATCTTAAGGTTGTTAAACGAATACTAAGATATTTAAAGCATACACCTGATTTAGCTCTATGGTATCCTAGAGGTTGCAATCTTGATCTTGTTGGATATGCTGATGCTGACTATGCAGGTTTCCTAGTTTATAGAAAAAGTACCTCAGGTATGGCTCATTTTCTTGGACCTTGTTTGGTATCATGGGTTACCAAGAAGCAACATTCAGTTGCCATGTCCACAGCAGAAGTTGAATATGTTGCAGCTGCTTCATGTTGTGCTCAACTGTTGTGGATAAGACAATAGCTTAAGGATTTTTGTGTTGACACTAAATGCATTCCGATTTTTTGTGATAATACTAGCGCTATTAACATTGCCAAAAACCCATGTCAACACAAAAGAACAAAGCATATTGACATTCGACATCATTTCTTGAGAGATAATGTTGAAAAGGGTTTAATTTCTATGAATTTTTGCTCAACGGAAAATCAAATTGCTGATATATTCACTAAGGCACTAGCTAAAGATCAATTTGAGAGAAACAGACTGGAATTGGGGTTGGTGAAAACACCTGTTCTCAGAGTTAGATCAAGCTGACAAAAACACCTTCTAATACCTGTTCTATCTCCTTGTTTGCAATTCTTGTTATAAAAAAGATGGTATATGCTTAACGAATATGTATAGTCCTGTGTGCTATTATGATTATATACTGCTGTCTTGGGAGATGGAGAAAGAGTTTTCATGAAAGACCTTGGAATGAGAGTAGCATGTTCAAGAACAGGCGGCTCGAACAGGTATGCCTTGATTGCCATTATTGCATGCTGCCTGCTTAAATTCTAGGTGTTCCGTAGGTGGCCCTTCACAACAGGTGGGGAGTTTAAAAAACCCCCATGCGTGCGTCTGTCTTCCCCTTCTTGCTCTCTCTCTCTTTCTCTCCTCCGTTGTTGCTTTCAAACCCTAGCAAAACCCTCAAAACCAGAAATTCTTCCTTGCAATAATGGCTTCCAAAACTGAGTCCTCATCAATCTCTGAGAGTAACAACCTGATTATACCCTCAATTCTGGCTACTCCTGGCCCAATTATCCACACAATCTTCGGGTATCTCACTCGGTTAAACCTCAAAAGTATTGGGCTTGAGTTGAATAACATTCCATACTCCTTTGGTTGGAAATTAGGGGTGTATGTGGGAACAATCCCTCGTTCCATCCCTGAAACAACTCAAAGAACAGGGGATGCGTTCTTCGATGATCTGTTCATGGATCTGAAGGAGGACTCTGATGAGAAAACAGGAGAAAATCCTGTCCAAGTGGATGACTCTGTTCCTCTACTCTCTTGAACTGGAGAGAAGAGAAAAAGGGTAAAGATGGTGGCTAGGCGCACCAGAACGCCAAGAACACTTTGTTCATAGGAGGTTTAGCCCTCTCCTGCAAAAACACTCGTCAAGCAAAAGCCCAGAACAGCCCCCCTACCAGAAGCTACCACCTCTGTTCCTGCCCCCAAACGCCCAAAGCAGTTCACTCCCTCTCCTATGTCTGACAAACATGCGCATTTGCTTAAGCGCAATGTCATCAGGGGGAAGGTAGTGTCTGTAAGCTTTATTGAGGAACAGGGTCTGGGGTGTTCTTGACCAAGCTTCGAGCCCAAGGCTAGCTTGACTTGTTTGCGAACACCCAGTTGGGGTGTTATGTGCCTGAGTTGGCTGAATTTTATGCGAATTGCGAGGTCACCGAAGGGGTGGTGACAAGTTTAGTAAGTAGGCAAGGCATCAAGGTTGATGCGCTCACACTTGGGAAAATTCTGGGAGTACCCTCACAAGCCTTTGTTGTGTATGTGAGAGAAGACAAAATAGCCCTGGAACCAGCCAGGCTCCTAGAGGTGTCCAAACGCCTCAGTCAGAAACAGGGTCTGAAAACACCCCTCTCGGTTAAAAAGGGTGATCTGATCCCTCTCCACCAACTACTTTTCATGTTCGTCATTAAGAACGTGATTCCAAGGGGTTAAGGGAGAAACTCAGCAAACCTTTTTGATTAGTGCCTGGTCGACTTCTTGGATAGGGAGGAACCCATAAATCTTCCGGCTATCATGATTCGCTACATTGGGCGAATTGCGAACACCACCCGGGCTCATGATCTCGGGTATGGGTTTCTGCTGACAAGGGTGTTTGAGCACTTTGGGATACTGCTCACATGGAGAGTAGCAGCCCAAACCATTGATGAAATCGGGGTTGATACCCTGCTAGGGTGTGGCTATGAGATCGGCGAAGGGTCAGTCTCCAAACAGGGTCGTCGACCACCTCGACCACCTGTTTCTGAGCAACCTTCCATCAAGGTTGAGGCAGTTCTTGAGGACAATGCTCGCCTCAAGGATGAGCTATCAGCTATCAAGGCTGCTTTTGCTGAGGCACAAGGCCTCGTTGCCAAACGCCATGAAGACTTGCTTGCTCTTCTCTCCACCCTTGCCCCTAGCATTCCTCCTCTGCAATCGAAACCACCCCCTGCTCCCTGATTGTCTAGGCTGTTTTTTTTTTTTTTTTTTTTTTTGTAAATTGTACTGCTTTGCTTATTAATGACATATCTACTTGCAGTCTCTCTTGCTTGTTGTTCCTTATGCTTTATACGCTTTATACTATGTGTTCCTCATCTTTGCTATGCTGTTCTTGCTTTTTAATGATGCCAAAAGCGGGAAGAAGAGTGAAAACCTAATGACAATGTGACAATGTATGACGAATGAACCTGACCAACCTGACCTTGACTTATGTGGATCCCTATCAGCATTCATTTTTTTGTTTTGTCAATATGGTCACTTGGTTTGTCATCATCAAAAAGGGGGATTTTCTTGAGTTATTATATTTAAGTTTTGATGATAACAAATCCAAGTGTAAAAATTTGTCCAAGTAATGTTGCTCCAAAGAAGATCTCCAAACAGGCCTAACTGGTGTTTATAATCTTCATTGTGTTAACCGGTTTGCTACATGTGAGAACAAGTCCTTAAAACAGGTTTTACTTGGTGATTCTACATTAAGTCAAGAACGCCATCTCCACAGTTGATTGTAAGGCATGTTCCTGAACTCTAGCAATGCAAAGAACAACCCCAGCAAACAAGGTGGCCTTAATGTTCACAGCAGCTCTAAAAATCTTGGACAAGATGACTGGTTCAAAACAAGAAGTCTTGGGTATATAGGTTTTAGTTATTTAGACTATTGTTAATATGCCAATATTGAAAACGCTTTCTGAACACCTCTTGAATCGGTATTTGCGCTAAGTGCTGCAGAACACCGGTTGCGAACAACCGTGCAAACAGGGTGCCTAGGGTGTTTCTGAACTGAAGTGGCCATACCCGGTTATCTTTGTGATGTATCTGCCAAGGACCAAGGAAGGGTTCAATAGAATACAACTAACTCAACAACCAAAGGAAGATAACATCCAGGGGAAACCAAGGGAAATGGTCGCATAAAATGATGGTTGTGAGGCGTCAAGTATGTGAGGGGAGAATGGAAGCATAGAATCAAGTGATAAAACAAAGAGAACGTGATGTATTCAAGTGTATAACACAAGGGGGAATGCAACCAAAATAGTAACCACCAAGAACACAAGGCACAAAAGGCCTAATCCCGTGGATTCAAGGTGGCACGGTCGTGCCTAATGGCACGGGCTGACCGTGCCAACTTTCGGTTGGCAAAACCGTGAAGGGGAAATGGGCACGGTTTGGGGTGTTTGGAAGTTTGGCTTGGTGCTAGGTCTTTTGAAGGTGTTTTATGCATGGAAATGGATTTGTAAAGGGTTATGGAAGTGTGGAATGAGAAGATGAATCAGGGATAAGAATTACTAACTTAAAATTAAAGCTAGCAAACTCACTTTAACTCACTTTTGGACCTTGAGTGTAAACACTGAAATTGGATAGAACTAAACTTAGGCTAGGATACAGAAACACCACCAAGCCAAGTTTAGGGCCCTTAAACAAAGTGTTAAGATACAAAAACACCACTTAACATTTGCCTAAGACTCACTTGAACACCACCTTAATTGGCCTAATTAAGGATAAGCAAGTAAGAGTTTGAAAGAGGAAAGCACAAATGCTCTCAATCTGATTTTATCATTCAAAGGGGTTGTATATATTTTGCCTTGGCCATCTGCCCTCTTAAATAAGCAGCAAAATATGATGGCCAAGCTAAGAATACAAGCGCACATACACCTCACCTTTTCCTTCCTAGGTAGGAAAGGATTAGTGAGCTAATTACAACCTGACTTTGCTAATCTAGTTTGCAAATATCTTAAACTAATCTAATACATCAAAACATGAATCTAATATTTGTCTAAACTATTAATACATCGTTACACACTTAAACTAAGCTTAATCCAAGCTGAATTTGCTGCTTCAACCTCATTGGACAGCCGCAAAGGCATTACGGCGGGCCAATAGGAGTTAAGCAACTCAATGCCGCCAATCAAGCTCCCATTGGACCTCCTCTTGGCCATGCAACCAATCAATGAAGGATTAGAAGTGTGTTCCAAGCATAGATGGTCGTTCCTAGCTGCATTCAAGTGAAGAAATCTGGCTGGAGGTTTTAAAAGAACCGGTTTATACAAAACCGGGTTTAGGGGCAGCTTCGTCCGGTTTTTATGCAACTTGTTAAGCATAGCAAAAATGGGTATCGTTGTGCTTTTAATCATGGGGGGGTAACTTTAGGATGTCTATAATCCCCCCCAACCAAGAAATCAAGGTTAGGGTGAGTTTAAATGGGTTAAATAAACTCAAACTTAAAACTGCGCAGATTAGAGCCTAATCTGACTAGTTTTGGAAAACACCTTGTTTCTTTATCCTCTTGTGTGCATTATTTGATTTTGATGCTTGGACCTGAAATTAAACATCTTGAGTACTCCAAAAATGTATAAATTCGTAACTTAAGCATTAGTATAGCTTAAGTTATGAATTAATCAAAACCGGGTTAATTCTGGATTGCTTGGTAGTTTTGACATCTCTTGGGTTTTAGCTGATTTGGACGACCACATGAACTCCAAATTGGATGAAACTTGTCTTTTTGGAAAGCTTACATCTTGAACTTGAAATCCATACAAAAATATCAGACTTAAAGCATGTTGATGCTTGTCGAAAATTGCTCACAATATCAGGGCAGTGCTGGAATAAACCTTATGCCCTGTAATAGAACAACTAAAACAAAACTTGGTTGAATTATACAACCTTTAAATAGCATATTAGTAATGCTAAATTGATTTGATTCTTTTCAATCAAAGGGCATGGTGACATCTCCATCACTTTGAAAATTCATTTCGGTTGGCCAAGATCTCCAGAATACTTTCTTTAAACTCTAAGATTGCTATTTTTCTGGAAAGGATATTTCTTTAAAATATTATGGGAGATTTGTGAAAATAGGTTTTGGGAGATTTGCCAAAACTAAAAGATTCCCTTTGCCTATATTTTCGGATATGATAAAGTTTCAAAAGGTGAAGATTTATGGTTGCTTTTTTTTTTAATCCTCTTCACGACTATGGGAAGATAAGGGTTATCTCTTAAGATAACAAATCCCTTATACTTTGGGAAAAACTTGTCACTAGCCGTTGGGGAGTATTTCTTCTTGAAAATCGTTTTCCATACTTAGCTGATTCTTTTGGTCTTGACCGTTGGAGTTTTGTGTATAAAATCTCAGTTCTTTCACTCCTACAAGGAGCAAGAAAGGAAAGCAAGAGCAAAACTACAAACACACAACATACGTAAAAAGGAAAATTTCAAAAGTGGTTTTCTAGTGAGAAGAATTTTTCGATCTACACTTGAGAAAAGAAAACCGACACAAGTTGTGTTTAAACTGAGCTTTCAATATATTGGCATAATAGGATTCGCATTGTACCTTACATCTGCTTAGTAAGAAGCACCCCCAGTAAGGTGTTTGTTGACCTTGATCTCAGATCAGTCAAAACTGAGAAAGTGTGTCCTAGTCGTGTGGACTTTGGACGTGTCCAATCTGGTGAGATTTGGACGTGGTGTAACCTGTGTTAGAGAAGGAGGTTACGTGGTTGCAATTTGTAACAAGGTGTGTTGCATTTGTATCGTTTGGAGCCCGATAGTGATAGTGGTTAAATCCTAAACGAGGTAGGTCCTGGTTTTTCACACCTCAGTTGGGCTAGAGGTGTTTTCCACGTAAAAATTCTGTGTGCTTTATTTTCCGCATTTATCTTGGTGATTTTTGCATTTGCAATAGTTGAGAACACCCTTTGCAAACAAGTCACAAGGGTGTTTGTTATTTACAACGCGAAAATCAGACACAACAATTCACCCCCTCTCTTGTGGTAGAATACTCACGATCTCAACAAGTTCAAAGCCTTTAAAGAGTGGATTTTGAGCATCCAAGAGGAACCTGACAATCTATTGCCCACTCACCCCATTACAAGAGCACTCCTTGAAAAATTCTGTCATTTATTCCCTGAAGAGATTCCTACGGGTTTACCTCCAAAAAGAGACATTCAACACCACATTGATCTTATCCCAGGATCCATCCTACCTAACAAGCCTGCATATAGGATGAACCCAAAGGATACTAATGAGATTCAAAGACAGGTTGCAGAATTGCAGGAAAAGGGCTTGATTTGTGAGTCTTTGAGTCCATGTGCAGTTCCAGCTCTTTTGGTGCCTAAAAAAGATGGAGGAATGCGAATGTGTGTTGATAGCAGGGCCATTAA
>JACYFF010002017.1:27241698-27258898 GCA_017589665.1 Selenicereus undatus | reverse complement strand
GCATAGGAGAAAGATTGTATTTCAACCTGGAGACTTAGTATGGATTCACTTAAGGAATGAGAGATTTCCTTCTGAGAGGAAGAATAAGCTCATGCCCCGAGCTGATGGTCCATTTGAAGTCTTGGAGCGACTTAATGACAATGCTTATAAGGTTGATTTACCAGGTGAATATGAAGTCTCTGCCACTTTCAACATGGCTGATTTGAGTCCATATTATTCAGATGCTTCCCAACCATATTTGAGGGTCAAATCTTTTCAACAAGGGGAGGATGATGAAATCCTAGCCACTGAAGATCTTGTCCATAATGATACAAGTCCCACACGTCCAAGAACAAGATTCCAAGTGAAGAAAATGGCTCAATTATTGCAAGAGAGTGGAGTTAGCACAAACGGGTTCACTAGCTTGAAAGTGCCCGGTTTTGTGCATTTGATTTCCTAAGCTACATTGTAGCTTAGACCTAACATTTTTCCCTTTTTAGAATCCTTTTGATGTTGTTTTGCAGGTCCATGCACGAGTTTCAAGTCATATCCTCAAGAGGATTGAAGATCAAGGTCATTTTCCCAGGCTACTCCATTTTGCCCCAGTTTTGGATGGTTCGAAAAATCAGTTTGATTAACCCTCAAAACCAGTTTGTAACCTTGATTTTCTTAAGGGGCGGCCGGAATTATACACATCCCAAACTTACCGCCCTATGCTTAAAATCCAAATCATGACCTTTTCTTCTAAGCCTAAAAGATGCCTAAAAACCGGCCACCATCCGGCTTAAACCCGGTTCTAGAGAACCTCGTTTATTCCTTTCCAAATGACCGGCCACTCTAGTTTGAAAGCTGAATGGCACATGTTCCAAGGCTGGCACACACCTCAAGGACCTCTAGAGAAGTGTGGCCAATGAAAAGAGGGCTGCGAACTATGTTCTCTCTCCATTCCTATTGGCTAGCTGAAATGTCTTGTTGCTTGCTTCCTATTGGACAACCGAAAAGTGGCATGCAAATTTCGGCTGCTGCACATGCTAGCTAGTGTTGTTTTCAGCTTATTTAGTCCTTAAACATTAGATTACTTAGTGTATAATAGGCTTAGACAAGGTTTGGTTGTAATTCGGATGTATTAAGCTTAGTTAAGTATGCTTGTAATTAGTTAATTAGCAAATCGGTTGTATTATCCTAAGCTAATACCTTTCCTCCTTAGGAAGGAAAGTGATGCACCTACTTGCTTGCTTGCTAGGTGGTTTGCTAGTATGTAAGCTATTTTCTGCCATGAATGAAACAGAACTCAGATTTTGAAGCCAAAAACCGTGAGAGCATTCCAAGCTTTCCCCTTCAAATTCTTGCTTGCTTATCTTAGTTCAGGCCAATCTAAGTGGTGTCCAAGTGAGTCTTAACATTGATTAAGTGGTGTTTCTGTATCTTAATCAAGATTAAGGGCCCTAAACTCAAAGGTTGGTGGTGATTCTGTATCCAATCTAGAGTTTAGTTCTTTCATGTCCTAGTTTAAATCCTTTGGTTTGCAAGTGAAGTAATTAACTTTGTTAATCAAGTTAATCTCTTTCACTTTGCTTATCTTCCATATTCCCACACTCTTCCCCTTCAAACACTTCTATTTCTATCCCAAACCACAGCTTGTGCATCCTCAAAAAGGCTTCTAACAAGGCAACTCTCAAAGGCACTCAAACCGTGCCTAGTTTGCAATTCCTAGTGTCTGAGGGCAGCAAAGTGGCACGGCCTGACCGTGCCCATAGGCACGACCGTGCCACACCTAGCCGTGACAAAGCCTTGTGTTTTTCTTCCCCTTTGATGTGTGTTTGCTTGGGTAGTGCTTTCCCATAACACATACATTATCATGCGTGCAAGAAGATGAAGAATCAAGGCATTTTCCAAAACCATTCCCATTTGCCCTCCAAATGCACGGTTTAATGTTTGTGTTTTGTTAACCCACTTAAACACATCCTAACCTTGATTTCTTAGTTGGGGGGGATTATACACATCCAAAAATTACCCCCCTGTGTTTAAAACCCAAGTCTTGAACACTTTTGCTATGCATACAAAATGCGTAAAAACCAGCCAGCACATGCTTGAACCCAGTTCAAGTGAACTGGTTTTTATCTTCCCCCAAACCAGCCAGCCAACCCTCTTGTAAGTTGATAGGCACACTCTCCAAGCTTGGCACACACCCCTAAGTACTCTAGCATTGGTTGCCCCTTGAAAGAGTGCCCCATGGAAGCAAGACAAAGCCTTTGTGTGGTGCCTTTTTCCTATTGGCTAGCCGCAATTTCGCCATGCACATTTCGGATATGCACATGCTCTTCGTAGCCTTTGCTGGTTGTTTTAGTAGCGAAGAAAGTGTTAAGGGATGTATAATTAGCCTAGGCAATGTTTTACTTCATGTTTTTGGTGTATTAGTTTTAGTTAAGTGTGTTTGTACTTAACCGGTTGTAATTAACCCCTAAACATTTCCTCTCTAGTAAGGAAAGAGAGAGGGGCGTGTATTAGCTTGTTGTCTAGGCCATTTTGCTGCTTCATAAAAGCATTCCAGGGCCTTAACTTCATTTCATAACTTATTGAATGAAAATAAAAGTTTGAGAGCATTTGCTTTCTTCTTCCTAAACTCTTGCTTGCTTATCCTTAATTAGGCCAATTAAGGTGGTGTCCAAGTGAGTCTTAACCTTGATTAAGTGGTGATTCTGTATCTTAATCAAGATTAAGGGCCCTCAGCTTGAAGGTTGGCGGTGATTCTGTATCCAATCTTAGGTTTAGTTCTACCTTGTTCTCAATTCATCCCCACAGTTTGCTTAGTGAAGTAATTAGCTTGGATTATGAGTTTGCCCTCACTTAGCTTATCTTCCATTTCCATTCACTTTCCCACTTCAAATACTCCCTACTACATCCACTTTCACCGTACACACTTCACCAAAAAAGAGCAAAACCGAAGTTATCTACAAGAGCATCCAACCGTGCTCTTTTCGCTTCTTCGCGGCCTTGAATCCAACAAATTGGCAGGGGCTGGCCGTGCACATAGGCACGACCGTGCCACTCTGGGCCATGGCAAAAACTTGTGTTCTTGGCTTCCCTTTGTTGTAAGCTAGCTTAAGTAGTCTTTCCCCTTGAGCTTTACATCACCTGATGATAAGAAGGTTAAATTGGTGGCATTAAGACTCAGAAAGTATGCTTCCCTATGGTGGACAAACTTGAATGCTAAGAGGCTTAGAGAAAGGAAGTCTAGAATTCGAACATGGGATAAAATGAAGTCTAAGCTTACGGCATGTTTTCTTCCACCTACATATGTCCAAGATTGTTATTCTCAATTTCATAATCTCACTCAAGGTAGTATGAATGTGGAAGAATATACTCGTGATTTTGAGAAATTGATGATTAAGTGTGACATTCAAGAACTTGAAGAGCAAACCATGGTTAGATACTTGGGTGGTCTTGATCCTAGGTATTCTAATGTGGTAGAATTGCATGCCTATACATCTTTTGATGATGTTTGTGTACTAGCTCACAAACTGGAACAACAAAAGAAGGCTAAACAACCCCACAAACCTCAAACTACCAAGCGTTTCATTAGGAACCAACCTTTTAACAAGGGAAGTTCCAACCCACCACCAAAGCCACGAATGCCTTTCCCTCCTAATCCACAAAGAACCATAGCACCTCAAAAGACTCCAGCACCCCCATTTCATCCTAACCCTAACTGATGGAAACCTAGCCACTGAAGATCTTGTCCCTAATGATTCAACCCCTACAAGTCCAAGAACAAGATCCCAAGTGAAGAAGATGGCTCAGTTATTGCAAGACAGTGAAGCAAGCACAAACGGGTTCACTAGCTTCAAAGTGCCCGGTTTTGTGTATCTAATTTTCTAAGCTACATTGTAGCTTAGCCCTAACGTTTTTTCATTTTTGGAATCCTTTTGATATTGTTTTGCAGGTCCAAGAACGAATTTCAAGTCATTCCCTCAAAAGGATTGAAGATCAAGGTCATTTTCCAAGTGACTCCATTTTACCCCAATTTTGCGCGGTTTGCAGTATTCAGTTAATTAACCCTCAAAACCCTTTTGTAACCTTGATTTTATTGAGGGAGGGATTCTAAACATCCTAAAGTTACCCCCCACCTTTAAAATTCATGTCTTGACCATTTTTACAACAAAAACAAAGTGCATCAAAAACCGGCTTGAACCGGCTCCCCTAGAACCCGGTTAACTTGAACCAATTTTCTACATATTAAACCAGCCGTCCATCCCATCAAAATAGGCTGCAATGCACGCCCCTCAAGCTTGGCACACCCCTTAAGGTCTCCTAGAAATGGTAAATGCCTAGAAAAGAACAACCAATGGGAGAAGGATTGGTGTCACTTATGTGCTTGCATGGGATTGGCTAGTCGTAAAGTGCCCTTGGAATTTCGGCTGGCCATGTGCTATTCCCTTCAATTTTCTGAGTGTATTAGTGCTAAACATGAGTCTAAGTGTTGTACTAATAGTTTAGACAAAGAGTAGATGCATATTTTGATGTAATAGTATTAGTTAAGTATGTTGTAATCTTGTTTAGTCAAAACCGGTTGTATTGGTAGTTAAATCATGTAATTAGATTAGTACTAACGCTTTTCCTCCTTAGGAAGGAAAGTGATGCACCTACTTACTTATTTGATAGGTAGTCTTGCTTATTAATAGCCATTTTCAGCCATGAATGAAGAACAACTTAGAATTTTCATCTTGAACATTTGAGAACCTTAGCTTTTCTCTCTCACAAATCCTTGCTTGCTTATCTTAGTTTAGGCCAAACTAAGTGGTGTCCAAGTGAGTCTTAACCTTGATTAAGTGGTGATTCTGTATCTTAATCAAGATTAAGGGCCCTAAACTTGAAGGTTGGTGGTGATTTTGTATCCAATCTCGGGTTTAGTTCTATCCTATTCTAGTTTCATCTCTATGATTCGCTTAGTGAAGTGATTAGCATGGATTAGTGCTTCATTACTTTTACTTAGCTAATCTTCCACTTCCATACACATTCTGATGTATCTGTCGATGACCAAGCTAGGGTTCAATAGAATACAACTAACTTAGCAATCAAAGGTAGATAACATCAAGGGGAAACAAGTGAAAAGGAACACATAAAATGATGGTTGTGAGGCATCCAGTATGTGAAGGGAGAATGGAACTTAGAATCAAGTGATTCTAAGTGGGAAAACAATGGCTCTTTAATGTGAAGGGATGTATAACACAAGGGGGGAATGGAATTAGGGAACAAGCAACCAAGAAAGAGAGCAACCAAGTAACATTGGCCACGGCTAGGTGTGGCACGGTCGTGCCCTATGGCACGGTCAGACCGTGCCACTTTGCTGTCCAAGAGGCCGTGGGTAGTTCATTTTGCACGGTTGGATGGGTTTGAGAAGATGGGGTGGAAGCTAGGATTTTTAGTGCAAGTATAGGCTTTGATTGTGTATGGGAATGGACATGGAAGGAGCTTGTAAGTGAGGGAGAATGGGAGAGAAGCCAAAATAAGAAATACTAACTCATAAACAAGCTAGTAAACTTAATTAAGCCTTCTTAAGCAACCTTGTGAATAGCATCGGTTTGGATAGAACTAATGATGGAGATGTCACCCTGCCCTTTGATTTAAAAGAATCAAATCAACTTGGCATTACTAATATGTTGGTTAAAGGTTCTGTAATTCAACCAAATTTTGTATTAGTTGTTCTATTGCAGGGCATAAGGTTCGTTCCAGCACTGACCTGATTTTGTGAGCAATTTTCGACAAGCATAAACATGGTTTAAGTATGATATTTGTGCATAGATTTCAATTTCCAAATGTAAGCTTTCTAACAAGACAAGTTTCATCCAATTTGGAGTTCATTTGGTCGTCCAAATCAGCCAAAAACCAAGAGATGTCAAAACTGCCCAGCAATCCATAATTAACCCGGTTTTGATTAGTTCATACCTTAAGCTATACTAATGCTTAAGCAACGCATTTATACATTTTTGGAGTCCTCAAGATGTTTAATTTCAGGTCCAAGCATCAAAATCCAATACTGCACACAAGAGGATAAAGAAACAAGGAGTTTTCCAAAACTGGTCAGATTAGCCTCTAATCTGCGCGGTTTTAAGTTTGAGTTTATTTAACCCATCTAAACTCACCCTAACCTTGATTTCTTGGTTGGCGGCATTATAGACATCCTAAAGTTACCCCCCGCCCCCCATGTTTAAAATCACAATTATACTCACTTTTGCTAAGCTTAATTAATGTCCTAAAACCGGCCAGAAACTATTGCTAAACACGGTTTAGTACAAGCTGAAGTATTTTAAGCTCTCAGCCACTTTTCTCCACTTCCAAGCTGATAGGCACGCCCCTCAAGGTTTAATACACATCCCAAGGTGCCTTGGGCTGGTCACTACCTAGAAAAGAACAGCTAATGAGGAAGAGATTGGTGGCAATGTGTTGCTTACTCCCTATTGGCCAGCCGTAATGCCTTTTCAGCTATCCAATCAAAATTCAGCAGCAATCTAAGCATGTTTTAGCTTATTTTAAGTGTATATTAAGTGTATAATGATGTATTAATAGCTTAGTCATAGTTTAGATTTGTATTTCAATGTATTCGATGAAGTTTAGTGAACTTGTAATCTAGTTTAGTACAACTCAGGTTGTAATAGCTTGTAATTAGTGTTAATACCTTTCCTAAGCATGAAGAAACGTAGTAAGGTGTTTATTTTGCTAGCTAGAAAGGTCATGGATGCCTATTTAAGGTACCACACAGCCACAACAAAGGAACCAACCCCTTTTGAAGTGATAAATCAGTTTTGAAAGCTTGTGTGCTTTCTTCTCTTAAACTCTTACTTGCTTATCCTTCATTAGGCCAATTAAGGTGGTGTTCAAGTGAGTCTTAAGGAAATGTTAAGTGGTGTTTCTGTATCTTAACACTTTTTTTAAGGGCCCTAAACTTAGCTTGGTGGTGTTTCTGTATCCTTGCCTAAGTTTAGTTCTATCCAAACCGATGCTATTCACAAGGTTGCTTAAGAAGGCTTAATTAAGTTTACTAGCTTGTTTATGAGTTAGTATTTCTTAATTTGGCTTCTCTCCCATTCTGCCTCACTTACAAGCTCCTTCCATGTCCATTCCCATACACAATCAAAGCCTAGACTTGCACTAAAAAGCCTAGCTTCCATGCCATCTTCACAAATACCTTCAACCGTGCAAAGTGAACTACCCACAGCCCTGTGGACAGCAAAATGGCACGGCCACCCCATGCCATTGGGCACGACCGTGCCACCTCCATTTCGTGGCCAAGGTTTTTGGTTGTCATCTTTCTTGGTAGCTTGTTCCCATATTCCATTCCCCCCTTGTGTTATACATCACCTCACGTCGAAGAACCTTTGTTTTATCACTTAGAATCACTTGATTCTAAGCTTCCATTCTCCCTCCACATACTTGATGCCTCACAACCATCAATTTATGTGACCCCTTTCCTTGGTTTCCCCTTGATGTTATCTACCTTTGAATGCTGAGTTAGATGTATTCCTTTAAACCCTATCTTAGTCATCGGCAGATACATCATATTTGGTATCACAGCTAAGTCTCATCCTTGTCCTGGTGCATCCTTGCTCCCACAAACAAAATCCAAACACCTCCCCCTTAACCTACATCAAGTACTACCATGAGTTTCAGCATGAGTCTAGATGAAAGATTTTATGAATGCATGAGAAAACATGAGTTGATGTTCGGATTCAGCCTAGTCCCTCACAAGAAGGCTACCCTTGTTGCAAAGAGCATGAAAAGATGTTCTAAGTGTCAAGGTATTGGTCAGTCTCCCTCAATTTGCCCCAACGAAGAAGCATACACTTTGGCTCAAGTCTTAGAAGACAATGAAGAAAAGAATGAGGAAGAAAATGAAGAATCAAATGGTTTCATACTTGAGGAAACTTAAGAAGAGATCATTAAAGAAGAGGCTAGTAAAGAAGAACAATTGGCTTTGAATGAAGTTCTAAGCTAAGTACAAGATGAACCACGCTTCCCACCACTTGAACAACCTTTTAGCAAAGGAAGTTCAAGCTCTTCACCCCCACCCCACCACCTTACCCACGCCACCCCAACCCAAAGTGCAAACACTCTACAAAAATTCTGTCAATCCATTCCAGAACCCTCACAAAAAGACCCTGACCATGTGTTAAGTGACTTTGAAGAGGAAGTTCGTAGCATGTTCCCCCACTCTCCTTTGTTCATCATTCATATCATCAAGGAGAAGAAGAAGAAAGAAGTCTCTAGGACCAAAAGAGACTTATTTTCTTGGCTAATCTTATTCTAACCAGAATTGGATTAAGTAGAGCCCCCTACTACTAGCTAGGTTGATTTGAGGACAAATCTTTTGTTAACAAAGGGAGGATGATGGAGATGTCACCATGCCCTTTGATTTAAAATAATCAAATCAATTTGGCATTACTAATATGCTGGTTAAAGGTTGTATAATTCAACCAAATTTTGTTTTAGTTGTTCTATTGCAGGGCATAAGGTTCGTTCCAGCACTGACCTGATTTTGTGAGCAATTTTCTACAAGCATAAACATGGTTTAAGTCTGATATTTTTGCATGGATTTGAATTTCAAGATGTAAGCTTTCCAACAAGACAATTTTCATACAATTTGGAGTTCATTTGGTCGTCCAAATCCGCCAAAAACCAAGAGATGTCAAAACTGCCCAACAATCCAGAATTAACCCGGTTTTGATTAATTCATACCTTAAGCTATACTTATGCTTAAGTTACGAATTTATAAATTTTTGGAGTCCTCAAGATGTGTACTTTCAGATCCAAGCATCAAATTCCAATAATGCACACAAGAGGATGAACAACAAGGAGTTTTCCAAAACTGGTCAGATTAGGCACTAATCTGCGCGGTTTTAAGTTTGAGTTTATTTAACCCATCTAAACTCACCCTAACCTTGATTTCTTGGTTGGGGGGGATTATATACATCCTAAAGTTACCCCCCCCCCCAACATCTTTAAAATCACAATTATACTCACTTTTGCTAAGCTTAATCAATGTCCTAAAACCGGCCAGAAACTATTGCTAAACCCGGTTTAGTACAAGCTGAAGTATTTTAAGCTCTCAACCACTTTTCTCCACTTGCAAGCTGATAGGCAAGCCCATCAAGGTTTAATACACATCCCAATGTGCCTTGGCTGGTCACTAGCTAGAAAAGAACAACCAATGAGGAAGAGATTGGTGGCAATGTGTTGCTTACTCCCTATTGGCCAGCCGGTATGCCTTTTCGGCTATCCATTGAAAATTCAGCAGCAATCTCAGCATGTTTTAGCTTAGTTTAAGTGTATATTAAGTGTATAATGATGTATTAATAGCTTATTCATAGTTTAGATTTGTATTTCAATGTATTAGATTGAGTTTAGTTAACTTGTAATCTAGTTTAGTACAAATCAGGTTGTAATAGCTTGTAATTAGTGTTAATACCTTTCCCAAGCATGAAGAAAGGTAGTAAGGTGTTTATTTTGCTAGCTAGAAAGGTCATGGCTGCCTATTTAAGGTACCACACAGCCATAGCAAAGGAACCAACCCCTTTTGAAGTGATAAATCAGTTTTGAAAGCTTGTGTGCTTTCTTCTCTTAAACTCTTACTCGCTTATCCTTAATTAGGCCAATTAAGGTGGTGTTCAAGTGGGTCCTAAGCAAATGTTAAGTGGTGGTTCTGTATCTTAACACTTTGTTTAAGGGCCCTAAACTTAGCTTGGTGGTGTTTCTGTATCCTTGCCTAAGTTTAGTTCTATCCAAACCGATGCTATTCACAAGGTTGCTTAAGAAGGCTTAATTAACTTTACTAGCTTGTTTATGAGTTAGTATTTCTTAATTTGGCTTCTCTCCCATTCTCCCTCATTTACAAGCTCCTTCCATGTCCATTCCTATACACAATCAAAGCCTAAACTTGCACTAAAAAGCCTAGCTTCCATGCCATCTTCACAAATACCTTCAACCGTGAAAAGTGAACTACCCACAGCCCTGTGGACAGCAAAGTGGCACGGCCACCCCGTGCCATAGGGCACGATCGTGCCACCTCCATTTCGTGGCTAAGGTGTTTGGTTGTCATCTTTCTTGGTAGCTTGTTCCCATATTCCATTCCCCCCTTGTGTTATACATCACCTCACATCAAAGAACCTTTGTTTTATCACTTAGAATCACTTGATTCTAAGTTCCATTCTCCCTTCACATACTTGATGCCTCGCACCCATCATTTTATGTGTTCCTTTTCACTTGTTTCCCCTTGATGTTATCTACCTTTGATTGCTAAGTAAGTTGTATTCTATTGAACCCTAACTTGGTCATCGGCAGATACATCAACTAAACTTAGACAAGGATACAGAAACACCACCGAGCTAAGTTTAGGGCCCTTAAACAAAGTGTTAAGATACAGAAACACCACTTAACATTCGCTTAAGACTCACTTGATCACCACCTTAATTGGCCTAATTAAGGATAAACAAGTAAGAGTTTGAAGAGAGAAAGCACAAAGCTCTCAAACTGATTTTATCATTGAAACTGATTAATCACAAGCATTTCAAACTCACAAGTGTACTCTTCTACACTCATATTACCTTGGTTCAGATGGTGGAGTTGAGAGTAGCAATCTTGAACATAGGTTGAAGGTAGAAATCTAGCTTTGAGCTTGGACTTCATCTTTTCCCAAGTTCTGATTTTGGACTTCCTTTCTCTTACTCTTTTGGCACACAAGTTAGTCCACCAAAGAGAAGCATATTTTCGAAGTCTTAAAGCAATCAGCTTTACCTTCTTATTGTCTGGGATGTCCTTGTATTCAAAAATCCTTTCAACTGTGTGTAACCAATCCAATAAATCTTCAGGGTCAAGCTCGCCTTCAAATTCTGGAACTTCAACCTTGAAATCATTGGAGCTAGCTTGAACATGTGCGTCTTGCCTAGTCATTCTCAATGGTTCATCTTCACTAGATGAATCAAGAGTATGGCTAAACACTTGCTCTTGTCTTTGGGACCTTGAATGGATTGATTCTTCACTTGCTTGTTGTTGTTGCTTTGAATAGGCATCAAGCTGTTTTTGGAGGTATTTGTTTTGAGCTTGAGTTTCTTGGTCTCTTCTTGCATCTTCTTCAATTTTTCTTGTTAGAAACTCATTTTGCTTCATTAGGGCATCAAACCTCTCTTCCAAGGTCATAGTGGTAGAACTCATTTTGAAGTAAGTGGCTAAGGAATGATTTTGTGAGAAAAGGGGAACGGCTTTTTGTGGAAGGGTGTGGGAAGTACCAGGCCTAGGAGAAACTTGCTCCGATACCAAATATGATGTATCTGCCGATGACCAAGCTAGGGTTCAATAGAATACAACTAATTTAGCAATCAAAGGTAGATAACATCAAGGGGAAACAAGTGAAAAGGAACACATAAAATGATGGTTGTGAGGCATCAAGTATGTGAAGGAGAATGGAACTTAGAATCAGGTGATTCTAAGTGGGAAAACAATGGATCTTTAATGTGAAGGGATGTATAACACAAGGGGGGAATGGAATTAGGGAACAAGAAACCAAGAAAGAGAGCAACCAAGTAACTTTGGCCACAGCTAGGTGTGGCATGATCGTGCCCTATGGCACGGTCAGACCGTGCCACTTTGCTGTCCAAGAGGTCGTGGGTAGTTCATTTTGCACGGTTGGATGGGTTTGAGAAGATGGGGTGGAAGCTAGGCTTTTTAGTGCATGTCTAGGCTTTGATTGTGTATGGGAATGGACATGGAAGGAGCTTGTAAGTGAGGGAGAATGGCAGAGAAGCCAAAATAAGAAATACTAACTCATAAACAAGCTAGTAAACTTAATTAAGCCTTCTTAAGGAACCTTGTGAATAGCATCGGTTTGGATAGAACTAAACTTAGGCAAGGATACAGAAACACCACCGAGCTAAGTTGAGGGCCCTTAAACAAAGTGTTAAGATACAGAAACACCACTTAAAATTTGCTTAAGACTCACTTGATCACCACCTTAATTGGCCTAATTAAGGATAAGCAAGTAAGAGTTTGAAGAGAGAAAGCACAAAGCTCTCAAACTGATTAGGACCTTTCTAGCTAGCAAATAGGCAGCCATGACCTTTCTAGCTAGAAAAATAAACACCTTACTACCTTTCTTCATGCTTAGGAAAGGTATTAACACTAATTACAAGCTATTACAACCTGAATTGTACTAAACTAGATTACAAGTTAACTAAACTTAATCTGATACATTAAAATACAAATCTAAGCTATGTCTAAGCTATTAATACATCATTATACACTTTTCTTAGCCTTAATACATGCTGAGATTTCTCACTTTCATCTCATTGGTCAGCCCAAAAGTAGAAAACCACTTTACGGCTAGCCAATGGGAAGCAAGTAACACATTGCCACAAATTAAGCTCTCATTGGACGATCTTTTGGCCATGCAACCATTCAATGAAGGCCTAGGGATGTTTTCCCATCATAGAGGGGCGTGCCAAGCTGCATTTGAGTGAAGAAAAATGGCTGGGAACTTAAGATACTTCAGCTTGTACTAAACCGGGTTTAGGCGCAGTTTTGTTCGGTTTTTGTAGCAATTTGTAAGCAAAGCAAAAGTGAGTATGATGGTGATTTTAATCATGGGGGGTAACATTAGGATGTCTATAATCCCCCCCAACCAATAAATCAAGGTTAGGGTGAGTTTAAATGGGTTAAATAAACTCAAACTTAAAACCGCGCAGATTAGAACCTAATCTGACCAGTTTTGGAAAACTCCTTGTTTCTTCATCCTCTTGTGTGCATTATTGGAATTTGATGCTTGGACCTGTAATTACACATCGTCAGGACTCCAAAAATGTATAAATTCGTAACTTAAGCATTAGTATAGCTTAATTTATGATTTAAACAAAACCGGTTTGTTTCTGGTTTGCTGGACAGTTTTGACACATCTTGGTAAATGGCTGATTTGAACGAGCAAATGAACTCAAAATTGGATGCAACTTGTCTTGTTGGAAATATGACATCTTAAAATTCAAATCCATGTAAAAAAATCAGGCGTAAACCATTTGGATGCTTGTCGAATTCTGCTTGCAAACGAGGGTCAGTGCTAGAATCTTCCCTTTTGTCCTGCAATGAAACAACTAAAACAAAACTTGGATGATTTAATCACCCTTTTGCCAGCATATTAACATAATCTAATTGATTTGATTCTTTCTAATCAAAGGGGATAGAGAGGTCTCCATCACTTGAACACCACCTTAATTGGCCTAACTAAGGATAAGCAAGCAAGAGTTTGAAGAGAGAAAGCACAAAGCTCTCAAACTGATTTTATCATTCAAATAAGGGTTGTATATCTTTGCCTTGGCCATGTGGTACTTTAAATAAGCAGCAAGCAAGGCCTTCTTAGCTAGTACACAAGCAAATAAAACACCTCACCCTTTTCTTACTAGGTAGGAAAAGGATTAGGAGTTAATTACAAGCTGATTTGTACTAATCTAGTTTACAAACATCTTAAACTTAATCTAATACATTAAAATATAAATCTAACTTATGTCTAGGCTATTAATACATCATTACACAACATGTTTAGCCTTAATACATGCTGGGATTGCTAATAGAAGATGCAAGTTGTAGCCACCTTCTAGAAGATCACTTTGTGGCTGGCCAATAGGAAGCAAGCAACACATTGCCACCAATCTAGCTCCAATTGGACCACCTTTTGGCCATGCAACCAATCAATGAAGGCCTAGAAGTGTGTGCCAAGCATATATGGACGTGCCTAGCTGCATTCAAGTGAAGAAAACTGACTCGAGGTTTTAAAAGAACCGGTTTATACAAAACCGGGTTCAGGGGCAGTTTCGTCCGGTTTTTATGCAACTTGTTAAGCATAGCAAAAATGGGTATGATTGTGATTTAAATCCTGGGGGGTAACTTTAGGATGTCTATAATCCCCCCCAACCAATAAATCTAGGTTAGGGGAGTTTAAATGGGTTAAATAAACTCAAACTTAAAACCGCGCAGATTAGAGCCTAATCTGACCAGTTTTGGAAAACTCCTTGTTTCTTCATCCTCTTGTGTGCATTATTGGAACTTGATGCTTGGACCGGAAATTACACATCTTGAGGAGTCCAAAAATGTATAAATGCGTAACTTAAGCATTATTATAGCTTAAGTCATTATTTAAACAAAACCGGGTTGTTTTTGGTTTACTGGACAGTTTTGACACATCTTGGTAAATGGCTTATTTGAACGACCAAATGAACTCCACATTGGATGCAACTTGTCTTGTTGGAAAGCTGACATCTTAAACTTGAAATCCATGCAAAAATATCAAGCGTAAACCATTTGGATGCTTGTCGAATTCTGCTTCCAAATGAGGGTCAGTGCTGGAATCTTCCCTTTTGTCCTGCAATGAAACAACTAAAACAAAACTTGGATGATTTAATCACCCTTTAGCCAGCATATTAACATAATCTAATTGATTTGATTCTTTCTAATCAAAGGGGATGGAGAGGTCTCCATCAGTTTGTGATCTTGTTCTTGGACGTGATGGAATAACCTCTTCATGAACATGATCTTGGCTAGGTAGGATTCCATCAGGAAAAGTGTTAGGGCTAATCTAATTACATGCTTAGCTACTAATACAACCGGTTTTGATTACAACATAATTAACTAATACTAATACATCAAATTATGCATCTAACCTTTATCTAGCATGATTATACAATACTTAAGCTCATGTTTAAGCGTTAAACAACCAGCAAATTGAAGGAACAAGGCACATGGGCAGCCGAAATCTACATGGGAAGAAAACGGCTAGCCAATAGGAAGTCTCCATGCAAAGGACACCAAGCTCTTTCCCATTGGTTGCTCTTCTCTAGAATTTCTTCACTCCAAGGCAGCTAGAGGGGCGTGCCAAGCTTGGGAAGAGTATTCTTCAGCTTCCTAGAAGGGTTGGCCGGCCATTTGATGGGAAGGAAAACCGGGTTCTAGAAGAACCGGTTCTGGTCGATTTTTTGTGTAATTTGTTTTTGTTGCAAAAGTGGTCAAGACTTCAATTTTAAAGGTGGGGGGGGGGGTAACTTGTATGGCTGCAATTTTAAAAGTGCTCAAGACTTGAATGGACCGGTTCCTCGAAGTGTTTTCCCTTCTTTTACCCATGGACAGTTGTATGGCTGCAATTTTGAATTGTATTTGCTGATTATGAGCCTTATAAGAGTAGAGGGAACTCCAACTTGTAAAGGACTTTTGATGAATCATTGAATGAAGTTGAGCCTTAGCTCCTTTGCACTCTCAAACTCTCTTCCTTTGGCCGGGTTGGGTGGTGATCTAGCAAGAGTGTTGGCAACCCCTTGGTGGTGAAATCTGTATCCAAGAAGGTTGTTGAGGGCCCTAGCTTCAAGTCTTGGTGGTGATATCTATATCCAAGTCTTGGCTAGTTTCAGTTTTCTCTTCTATCCTTGTTTCTAGTTGGAGTTTGTGTATGCTAAGTTGTCTTTCCTTTCATAATCTTCTTCCATCTTGTTTTGGGGTCATTTGAAGTCTCCCCTAGTGGTAATCCATCTCCCTCCTCCCACAAAAGTGAGTAAAAACAAGTCAACACAAAAGTCACCATAACCTGTGCCAAGTGAACTTTTCCTAGTGCTGTGGGCAGCAAAGTGGCACGGTCTGACCGTGCCCATTGGCACGACCGTGCCACCTTAGGTCGAGGCTAATACTTGCTTGTTTTGGTTCCTTTTGGTGTGTATTGACTTGGGCATCCTCTTCCCTTGACATATGCATCACTGATGAAGGAGAACTCTTGGTCTTAAGGAGAGTTCTTAGCAATCAAAAAGGAGTTAAAGATGAACAGATAAAGAACATATTCCATACAAGGTGTACCTCTCAAGGTAAAATATGCTCTTTGATCATTGATGGTGGTAGTTGTTCTAATGTTGTTTCTCTGAGTATGATTGAGAAACTAGGGCTGCAAACAATGACTCATCCACATCCTTACAACATCTAGTGGTTAAATCAAAGCAAGGGCATTCAAGTGAATTCTCGTTGTTTGGTTTCATTTTCCATTGGGAAAAATTATAAAGATGAGTTATGGTGTGATGTTATTCCTATGGATGCATGTCGTATTCTGTTGGGAAGACCATGGTTGTATGACCGTAGACTTATGCATAATGGTTATCTAAACACATATTCATTTACCAAGGATGGCAAGAAAATCACATTAGCCCCTTTAGCCCCATCCAAACTCCATGAAAAGGCCCCACAAAATAAGCCCAAACACAGTGAGTGTTTATTAGCTTTGAATGAGTCAGTTTTAAAGGCTTCACAACATGAGTTTAAAGTCTTTAAAGAGTGGATTTTGAGCATCCAAGAGGAACCTGACAATCTATTGCCCACTCACCCCATTGCAAAAGCACTCCTCGAAAACTTCTGTCATTTATTCCCTGAAGAGATCCCCACAGGTTTACCTCCAAAAAGAGATATTCAACATCACACTTATCTTATCCCATGTTCTATCCTACCTAACAAGCCTGCATATAGGATGAACCCAAAGGATACTAATGAGATTCAAAGACAGGTTTCAGAATTGCAGGAAAAGGGCTTGATTCGTGAGTCTTTGAGTCCATGTGCAGTTCCAGCTCTTTTGGTTCCAAAAAAAGTTGGAGGAATGCCAATGTGTGTTGATAGCAGGGCCATTAACAAGATTACTATCAAGTACAGGTACCCCATACCGAGACATGAAGATATGCTCGATGAGTTACATCGCTCCAAGATATTCTCAATGATTGATCTTCGAAGTGGTTACTACCAAATCAGAATCAGGGAAGGTGATGAGTTGAAGACTGCATTCAAAACCAAAGGTGGTCTTTATGAATGGTTGGTAATGCCTTTTGGTCTTTCTAATGCACCTAGTACTTTTATGAGGTTGATGAACCAAGTGTTTAGACCTTATATTGGCAAGTTTGTGGTAGTCTACTTTGATGATATTTTGGTGTATTCTAAGAATGAGCAAGAACATCAAGATCATCTAACTCAAGTGATGCTTCTCGTAGAACGTGAAAAGCTATTTGGTAACATTAAGAATTGTTCTTTCTTTACTCCAGAACTTACATTTCTTTGTTATATTGTGACTGAAGATGGTATCAAGGTAGATGAAACTAAGGTAGAAGCCATTCGTTCTTGGCCTATACCCAAGAGTATTCATGATGTTAGAGCTTTCCATGGTTTAGCTTCT
>JACYFF010002017.1:27215253-27225990 GCA_017589665.1 Selenicereus undatus | reverse complement strand
AGGGGGGGGGGTAGATAGTTCAGTGTGTTATCTTTAAAATGCCTCTTGAACCGCCTTAATCCGAGCTCTGTGCAGAAAGTTATGGTCGTTTTACCAAAACTGCGCAAAATGAGATCAAAACTGATACACTTGTGTTTTAGCCCCATTTTGGGAATCCTATTGTGGGAATCATGTTTTGAGTTGTAAATGAAAGTTTTTGGGGACTTCTTAATATTTTCATATTGAGGTTTTATGTATCCATTTGAGGTCTAGAATGAAAGTTATGAATTTTTGAAGTGAATTGACCTGCTTGGATGTAAATCAGGTTGTTGTTATAATTTCTGTGCTGTGTATACTTGGAGAAAAATTCTGAAACTTTTATGGTAGACTGTTCATATTATTTCTGAATTTCTTGCAAGATCTCATGAAATTTGGCTGAGTATTTTGAGTTTGGTGATTTTTTGGAGTATTTTGAGTAACTGTATAAAGAGCAATAAAAAAGATCAAGTGAGATATATCATGGACTCATTTTGTGTATTTTGGGCCAAGTCATTTATAGGGGGAAATAAATATTCATGGACTGTTTTACTTTCATCAATTCAGTTTTGAAGTTATATTGAAATACACGAGTTATGTATACCATTTAATTACTCAATTTCTGTTACGCATACTTTTACTTACTCAATTGTACGAGTAAGGATCATTTACTAACTACACATACTTTCAATGACATTTATGAAACAGAGTTGAGGTCTAGTTATCGTTCCCCGTTATGCATAAGTGTTATCAAATTAGAACATATGTCTCAAGTCAGATGACATTCATGAAACAACTGACCTGTATGAAGTTAGATAACATTTTGTTTTAAAGAATCAAGGTACGTCCATTGCCTGTATCTTCAGAAAGCAGATCATGTTTATCATGTTACAACTCCTAATGAGTATATCAATGAATCAGTTTATACAGTGATTTGCTCATGTTTTCGAATTGTTTTCATGTTTTCCATTTTAGGTGATGAAGTGTCACATATTCCTCCTTTTAGCAAGCCTTTTTGAAGGTCATCAGATGCTCACAGTGGATTCAGCATAGCTTGAATATTGGAACCGACCTTAGGGTCAAGTACTTTTGTGGTGTGGTTAAACTATTATGAACTTCGGTCTTGAAGTGTTTCAATTTGCTAAATTTTGTGATTGTAAGCGCGAGTTGCAAGATTAAATGGTTTCAGTGAGCCTTGTCCTTATCAGGACGGCGGTAGCGCCTTCGTTTACTAAGTCTGTCGTTCCAATTATCAGTAATCATGTCATTCGTATTTTTGGGGCATTATAGAATTGGTATCAGAGCTAAGGTTTAAGGCCACTGTGAGTTATCAAGTGTTTATGAGTTAGCTATCAAGGTGTGTATGAGTTGTGTTGGACCAGTTAAATGAGTTGTTCGCTATAAGTTCATATGTATGGGCATATATGGAGGAACCATTGTCATTTGGATGACTCAATCATTTGGTAGTATCATGAGATTCAAGCATGAGAAAAGTGGACTGTGGAACCATTTGGGTCACCTGTTAGAAAGGCATGCTCTCATTTATCTGGGAATTGTATTGTATGTTTCATTTCTCGTATTTTTTAAAATTTTTGTAATTGTGCACTCCGAGTGTGTGACCCGTTGAGTTATGAACTCCGGTGTGTGGCCGTTGAGCTATTAAAGTGTTTCTCTCCATTTCAGGTATCAATTGTAAGGCTGTAAGCCTGGGTTTTAGCCAGTTTTTAGGCGAAACTTTGTCCGTTTCGCTCCAGAGTTTGAGAGTTTCATTGAGATGAATTAAAATACCTAACCTTGAGTACAGTGATGGTTGAAGTCGATGTGGGGGTGCGATTTGCAATTTCTCAAGGGATTTATACAATGTTAAGTCAGAGGTGAACCTCTAGATGAGGAAATGCCTGGTGGGCCAATATCTTTGAGTTGAAGTACTATGAGAAGAACACTATAATGAGTGCTTATGTATGGTAATAGCAATTAGTAGCTTATGGTGTGCTATTTGGCATTATGTGGGTGGTGCAAGTAAGATTAAGCTGCCATGTATCGGAATCTTTTGGTCTTGATACTAAGACTTTACATCAGCAATGCTCCCATTACTTCCCGTCATTGACTTATTCCTGCCCCAGTTACCTTGAATCGTTCAGATGCTTCATTTCTTTGCTACTAACACTCTCTTGATTTGTAATGAGGTGTTTATGGAAATTCTCATATGTGGTCTGTGGGGACTTTTTCAAACACATCTGAGCAACCTTTCCTATAGGTGATTCAAACCCTGATAATCTCAGTCGTTTAATTCTCTGTTTCCATAATGGAGCCTATAATGACTCCCGGTGTACATCACTATGTGATTTGCAGTTCTTCGTAAGCATATTTGACTCATTCTACTTGGAGCTCAGTCATCACTATGTTCATATTTTTACTGTTATCTACTCAAACTCTTTGCTTCTATTTGGGCACTATTTATTTGTTGCTTGCAAAGCCATTGGTTGCTTCAGATCTAGCCATTGAGTGTCCTTTCAGCAATAAATGTATCCCTATTGTTCGTGTTGTTATAGCACCGTAACGTCATGTTGGCATACTACTCTATGGCCATGACTACATGTTGTTATTCAAGTTATTTTGGCAATCTTTTCTTTTCTAGTACAACCGAGTTTGGTAATGATAAACAACGATTTGTGTTATTTCAATTTGGCAACAGTTTTGAAGTTTATATGTCTACCCAAGACTTCCATTTATTGCAAATTGTTGTATTGATGGATGACATCATGTTCAATCATAAGATTGACTCCTTCATCTTGACGTATTGTCTTTTCAAACATCAAATGAATAAAATTTTCCTTCTGATAGTGTTGACCCTTATCTTCGTCATTTTACTCACATACGGATACCATATGACTTTTCAAAAGCCGCTTTGGGAATCTGTCACATTTCTTCACCTTCATTACTAAATATTCTCTATCAACTTCATAACATCGTTCATTTACTTTACTATCATGACCATCCTGAGTAAACTGCATGTCTTGTATATGCAGGACATTTATATGTCTTACTTCTTTCATTACGAATCCTTGTCTTTTCATTCATTCAGCTCACATGTCTATCCTTCATAACCAATAAAGAAATATCTTTGCAAGAGTTCATGGTGTGGTTGCATATCTCTGCACTTTAGATTGCCCCTTGTCTTTTAAATTTACTAAGACCAGTAAGCAGTTGAATGTCTTATGTATAGTATTGCTGGAAACATATTCATTGGGCATTGAATCCAGTTTGATTGGCATACCTTGTTATCATTATGGAGATGAACTGATTGTGTACTTATAGAAGATGACTGGTAAAGATCTTAAGGTTAGTTTGAGAAATGTGGAAAGACTAGGCGTGTATTTCCATGGACTGAGAGAAGAAAAAATCCTATTTCTGCCCTAATTCCATTGTGCAAGCAAGTGAATTATCATGTCAGTAATGTATTGAATATTAGTGATTTGTCAACCACACCCGGTATATCCATATCCATATTTCCAGTTGGTGGAGTTAGAGATGTTTCATATGAGGACTATTAGTATTGTTTCTCCCTAAGAAACATTGATTTTCAGATCAACCTTGTTCTAGGTGCTCAATCCATTTTCAAAACCCCTATCATATGATTCCCAATAGAGTCCAAAGAATTAAGGACTCAGTGGATGAATTATAAGGGATTTGTTTGACAAAGTGTGTCCCCGTGGGGAACCTCAGGTTCATACGAAGAAGAAAGACAGAACCTTATGGTCGTGTACTATGCACAGAGAGTTGAACAAGATCACTATCAAAATAAATGCCCTATACCTTGAATAAATGATTTATGGGATTAACTGTCAGCAGGAGATGTCTTGTCCAAGAATGACTTAAGGTTCGAACATCACACCTAAACCATGCAACCACAGTTTATCTTTTGCAAGAATACCCATTTATAGTAATTCTTGTTTGCTTGTCTCATCTTCAAAACTTCATACTATGCAATATTGTTTCATCTCCCTTGTATTTCAACCCGATGTTTCTTATTTGCGTGATCTTTCACGCCTTCGCAAACCCATTGTTAAGTATGCAATACATTTTTTATTCGACCTTATATGATTGTCAACATTCCAATGGTCTCAACCTTCACCATCTTTATTTCATGATCATAAGTTGCAGTTCATTTCGTTGAGAGCTGATTCCCACATCTACCTTACATCTCATTTATTCATAATAATACACTCGTATAACTTATTCTGAATTCATAATGTAATTCAGCTCTCATTGGTGTGGGTGATTGTAATTGTCATAGTCCCCTTACTTTCCCTATTTTGAACTTCAACTCCCACACATATATCTTGCATGCTCATCAGTAAATTCTAGTTTTGGTTGTTCAATCTTATTCCTGGATTTGAATTGGTTTTATATGAGCAAAGGCACGTTTCTCACGTCACTTGTTCAATCTATCTAATCCATTTATTGATCAATCTATTCAATCTATTCACTTGTTCATTCTATTGATCTATTCAATCTATTCAATCTATTCAATCTCATGTCACTTGTTCAATCTATTGATCTATCCATTGTATTTTATCGATTCAATCTACTTACTAATCCTTTGGCACTTGCTCATCTAATCCATTTATCCATCTATTACACTTTGCTTATCCAATCTATTTATCTATCCATTGTACATTGCTTGTCCCATTTATCTATTGCACTTATCTTGTTCCTTGTGGCTATAAAGTTATCTAGTTGAAGCTCAGTTGCTTGTCATCTTGTTTCCAGTTCATCAGTTAAACCCGAATATAACCATCCCATTTTTCTCCTTGGTGGATTATTTATTGGACCCTTTATGGTCCATATTTATAAACCACAATTCTTGTGGCATCATATTTCAGAATTCATGATACACTTATGGTTATCTTTATTCTAACCACCCCATGATAATCTCATCTTTATTTGCCTTTTCTAGTCTCATTGTTCATTTCTTTTGTATGCAATAGTTCACTCGGCTGAGAAATTCATCGCTCTTATCCCTAACCATTGTCATTTTTCTTTTTCCCGTTATCAACTGGGAGCAGATCCTTGAGTAGTCTGATGAGGGAAGATCATGTGATGTGTTAGAAAAATCAGCTGGTGATATTTTGAGAATGGCATAATCTCAAGCAGTGCCTAATTATATTGGAGTGAGCCAGAAGAAACATTGAGTATAAGGTCAGAGCTACTCCAAGCAAGCATTAAGAGGGAAAATTCAAGTACATGTTGAGGTGATACAAGGTCGACAAAACAGTTGTGTTGGCAAAACAACGAAATAACCAATTTCTCAAATGCGTTATAAAGTGTTCTGAAGGGCTTATCTAGTCAAGGGTGTCAGGAGACTGGATATCAGTGATAATTGAGTCTTCGTTACTTTGGGCTTTATGAGTCAGCAGTGTAGAATACTTCATTTCCAGTAACAAGGTTCTTTTCTTTCGAACAAAATATCACTTTTGAAGCAAAGTAATTGAGGTCTTTGAGGCGATTATGTGAAAAGTATTCAGATCTACTACTGAAATATGGGATTAAGAAGTTATACAACGCGTACACCCTAAGGCAGTGTTCACTTGGCAAATTATACCCCTTCCGAGAGAAGCAACGGGAACCACTGACCCATGTGTTTTAAAGCAGCATTGCATATAGTTGACAAGTACGATACGTTTCGAGGACGAAACTCTTTAAGGGGGGAAGGCTATAATAAGCCGACCCTAACCTTTATTTATTTATTTATCTAGTTATTTAAATCATTTTTATTTATTTCATTAATCATGTTCATTCAATTACTTTACCAAGTTTATTGACTTAATCACTCATGGTTATTTGTTGAACCAAATCATATTTATTAAATTCAATTATGCTCCATTTATTTATTTAACGAGTTCCATCATGTTATTTAAAATTTCCACCTACATTTATCATATTTAATCATCTCGGTTGGGAGATATTTCATTTTGGGTACCGCTTTGCAACTCAAGTTTCATTGATTGTTAAGTCGAAATTTCATTGATTGAATAAATATCGGGTGAATCGATATTAGTTCTCGGTAAGTACAAATTAGTGATTAATTATTTTCTTATCTTCGCTAAAATTTATTTCCGAGCAATACAAATTTTTATTTTGGTTCAACACTCCAAATAATTTTTCAAGCCCCAATTTAGCCTCTTGGGCCCAAAACAGAAGCCCAAAACCTTACTAACTTTTATTATTTCACTAATTACTCATTTTAACACCTAATTTTAATTAGCAAAAACCTACTTTTTGAGTGAAAATTTACAGCCATATGTGGCTATAAATTGACTATTCTTACACACAAAATTCAGCAAAAAAAATACACAAGCCCACTCCCCATTTTTTTCTCTCTCCTCACAGCAGAAACAGGGGCAGCTGCTGCTGCCCCTTGTGCCGCCACTTTGGCTTGTTTCCGGCCACCTCCCAACTGCCCCGAGTTGCCCTTGATGCTAGCTATCAAGTCTAACCCCCCAAATCACTCAAAACAGCCTCCTCCTCTCTCTAATTCAAGCCTAAAGTGAGGTATATCCCAAAACCCTAACTTGTTTTTCTTGAGTTTTATGGTTGTTCTCTTTATGGGTTATGTTCGGATGGTCAAATTGATAGTTATTGTGCAATTTTTTTTGAGTTTGGAGATGTTTGGAGTTATGGGTATTTGATAAAAAGCATGATTATCATGATTTTGCATTCGTTTTTATGCCACTGTCGAAATTCGGAAAATTATAGGATTGTCCAAAAATTCTGAAATGTTTACTGTAGGTTCTCTATATTATTTGGGATTTTCTGGCAAAAGTTCATGAAGTTTGGAGGTGTAATCAGTGAGTTATGGAATTTTGAAGAAAACTGCCCTGTTTTGGATACGAATTTAGTAATTATGTATTAATGAAGTTGTTTAGAGTTTGGATACATATATGAGGGCTTAAATGATATCTTTGTATCTGATTGTGGTGATTTGAAATTATTTCAAGTGATTTTTATGTGAAAAAGGAAGAGAAGTTAAATTAGTTAAGGGCTGGAATTTCAGGAAATTAGGGCTGACTTTGGGATTAAACTGGTAATGAATGGTCCAGACAAAAATTATGATTTTTGGGGGGGTAGATAGTTCAGTGTGTTATCTTTAAAATGCCTCCTGAATCGCCTTAATCTGAGGTCTGCGCAAAAAGTTATGGTCGTTTTACCAAAACTGCGCAGAATGAGATCAAAACTGATACACTTGTGTTTTAGTCCCATTTTGGGAATCCTATTGTGGGAATCATGTTTTGAGTTGTAAACAAAAGTTTTTGGGGACTTCTTAATATTTTCATATTGAGGTTTTTATGTATCCATTTGAGGTCTAGAATGAAAGGTATGAATTTTTGAAGTGAACTGACCTGCTTGGATGTAAATCAGGTTGTTGTTATAATTTTCGTGCTGTGTATAGTTGGAGGAAAATTATGAAACTTTTATGGTAGACGGTTCATATTATTTCTGAATTTCTTGCAAGATCTCATGAAATTTGGCTGAGTATTTTGAGTTTGGTGATTTTTTGGAGTATTTTGAGTAACTTTATAAAGAGCAATAAAAAAGATCAAGTGAGATTGATCATGCACTCATTTTGTGTATTTTGGGCCAAGTCATTTATAGGGGGAAATAAATATTCATGGACTATTTTACTTTCATCAATTCGGTTTTGAAGTTATATTGAAATACACGAATTATGTATACCATTTAATTACTCAATTTCTGTTACACATACTTTTACTTACTCAATTGTGCGAGTAAGGATCATTTACTAACTACACATACTTTCAATGACATTTATGAAACAGAGTTGATGCCTAGTTATCGTTCCCCGTTATGCATAAGTGTTATCAAATTAGAACATATATCTCAAGTCAGATGACATTCATGAAACAGCTGACCTGTATCAAGTTAGATAACATTTTGTTTTAAAGACTCAAGGTACGTCCATTGCTTGTATCTTCAGAAAGCAGATCATGTTTATCAAGTTACAACTCTTAATGAGTTTATCAATGAATCAATTTATACACTGATTTGCCGTTTAACTTGTGACCCCGTCTGTTATCATCTATAGGGCGTCAGCCCATCATTTACCCGCGCGGCTTCAGGCCAACTCTTGATCGGATTGGCAGGTGTACACCTATGTATAGATCACATCAGTGCAAGGGGGTTCACATCCAGATAATAATGAGCAATTCAATTTCGTATTTCTTTCATTTTCATTTTTATTACCAACTAAATGAATTGCAAAGTCGGGTACCCATCAGCAATGTTTCTATGGTCAGTTTACAAATACAGGGATGTATGTACTGCGTTTTTGCTCATGTTTTCAAATTGTTTTCATGTTTTCCATTTTAGGTGATGAAGTGTCACATATTCCTCCTTTTCGTAAGCCTTTTTGAAGGTCATCAGCTGCTCACAGTGGATTCAGCATAGCTTGAATATTGGAACCGACTTTAGGGTCAAGTACTTGTGTGGTATGGTTAAACTATTATGAACTTCGGTCTTGAAGTGTTTCAGTTTGCTAAATTTTTGTGATTGTAGGCGCGAGTTGCAAGATTAAATTGTTTCAGTGAACCTTGTCCTTATCAGGACGGCAGTAGCGCCTTCGTTTACTAAGTCTTTCGTTGCAATTATCAGTAATCATGTCATTCGTATTTTGGGGGCGTTACAGAATAACCGGCTGTAGATGTCTTGCTTGTGGCTTTCGGGGAGAAATCTCTTGTTCATAAGAGACTTAAGCTTTTCCCAAGAATTGATCTTCCTTCTTCCTTCTCTAGCCCTTTGCTTCTTGACATTTTTAGACCACGAGGCATACCTTGTAAGTTTGAGATTAGCAATCTTGAAGCTCTTCTCATCATCATAGCCTTTAGCTTCAAAGATTCGGTCCAAGGCTTGGACCCATTCAAGGAACTCATCGGGATTCAAGTTGCCATTGAACTCCGGGGGTTCCACTTTGATGTCCCTAAACTCATCCATAGGAGGTCTTCTACCTCCCCTTCTTGGATTGCTTCCCATGCTAGGTCACTGGAGAAGCCATGTTCATCTTCATCATCAATAGGCTCTCGAGTCCTTTGGCCTCTTTGGAAGGCCATAAATTGGTTGGTCATTTCCTCAAGTTGCCTACTAAGTTCCTTCACACTTTGTTGCAAGGCTAGAATGGCATTGTCTTGCCTCATGATATGAGCTTGTTCTAGGCTCATACCCCTTGGTACCCTTGCCAATTGGGGGGAACTAGTTGAGGGATCTTCTTCATGAGACATGGTGAAAGGTGGGAAAGGAGAAGAGGAGAGGTTAAGGCTCGGAAAGGAGGTTGCACGGGCGTGCTAGGGGGGCACGATGCAAGAACTAGCTGGGGAAGGGGTGGCACGGCCGTGCAGGGTGGCACGGGGTGGCCGTGCCAATGTTCTGGAGGAAAAGAGGGGTGGCACGGTCGTGCTTAGTGGCACAAGGTGCCCATGCCACTTTTCTGCCTTGTTGCACGGTTTGGTGAAAACGTGATTTCGAGGGGGGTTTTGGTGGGGGTTTGTGTTTGGCTTTTTTGTGGGGGTTCTTTGAGGGTTAAAGGAGGTATTTTGGGGAAAAGGAAGTGTGGTTAAAGGGGTTTGTGAGTTTGGCAAAGTGTTTGGTCAAGTGTGTTTTTGTGGAGCTCAAACTAGGAAGGGTGTAGATGCAGTATAGTTTTCTTAACAAGGGTGAATGAAAACTTGGCAAGGATGAAACCAAAGCTAGGGAATGTGATATAAACTCAAGAACACCAACCTGGATTAGCTCTGATACCAACTGGAGCGTGTGCCAATGGGCCGAAAGTAGATTGCTTGTGTTTAGTTGCCAATTTCCACTTTTATGAAGGATATGACTTGATATAAAGGCTAATCCAGCAATCAAGCCAAAGGATCCACCAAGAATTGCATAAAGGCAATGCCACCAACAACTCTATAAAGGATTCCACTCAAGACTCACCACCTTTGCAAAAAGGATAAAGAGAACTTAAGACTTTTGAGAGAGAATGAAAGCATAAGCTTCTTTGCATAAATATTCAACAACCCTTTCTACTTCCTAAGGCTTCTCCTTATATAGGAGAGCTTCAGAAGGCTTCAAATGTAGAAAAACAAGGCGTTGGTCGACCATAAAGCAAAGAAGGGAACCAAAAAGTAACAAACAAAAGCTGAAAAGTGCTTTTTACTTTATGTCAGCACTTTTCAGTTTACATAGGTCAACTTTAAAAGGCTATATCTCCTAGGTTTGTTGGCCAAATGAGCTGAAAAAGGACTTGTTGGAACGCTCTAGAAGTCAGGTTTGAGGAGCCTCCTTGTTCAGGTAATTTGGATCAACCGTGTGGGAGATATGAGGCAAAATGTGCAAGGTGGTACAGGCTGGGCAGAAACTGCAGCATGCTGGAAATGACTCCACTTGACCCATGACCTATTGCTTTAGCTTATAAATATTTTTATTCCCTTTTAGCTGACAAAAGAACGTTCCCAAAAAGTGGGTTTGCAGCAAATAAAACGCATTCTGAGCTTGGTTAATTAAGCCCACAAAACCGGGTAACCTTGCCGTTAAAGTGCCATTTGCTGTTTTGACTTCTTTTATTATTTCCGAGTGTTTAACTTCATTTTGATTCTCACCATAATGTCCAGCAAAGGATCCTCCATGGACTTCTCGAATCAGCAATTCTCTTGTACTACA
>JACYFF010002017.1:27185374-27214853 GCA_017589665.1 Selenicereus undatus | reverse complement strand
GGTTGGAGGCCTTTGTGGTATAGTTCGGTTTTGGGTTATTTTGGTGAATGGGAAATGATGAAAAGGGAAGTATAAGGTGGTATTTGAAGTGGGAATGTGTATGGAAGTGGAAGATTAGCTAAGTAAAAGTAATCAAGCACTAATCCATGCTAATCACTTCACTAAGCGAATCATAGAGATGAAACCAGAATAGGATTGAACTAAACCCGAGATTGGATACAGAATCACCACCAGCCTTCAAGTTTAGGGCCCTTAATCTTGATTAAGATACAGAATCACCACTTAATCAAGGTTAAGACTCACTTGGACACCACTTAGTTTGGCCTAAACTAAGATAAGCAAGCAAGGATTTGTGAGAGAGAAAAGCTAAGCTTCTCAAATGTTCAAGCTGAAAATTCTGAGTTGTTCTTCATTCATGGCCGAAAATGGCTATTAATAAGCAAGACTACCTATCAAATAAGTAAGTAGGTGCATCACTTTCCTTCCTAAGGAGGAAAAGTGTTAGAACTAATCTAATTACATGATTTAACTACTAATACAATCGGTTTTGACTAAACAAGATTACAACATACTTAACTAATACTAATACATCAAAATATGCATCTAATCTTTGTCTAAACTATTAGTACAACACTTAGACTCATGTTTAGCACTAATACACTCAGCAAATTGAAGGCACAAGTGAAGGCACTAATACACTCATGTTTCGCACTAATACACTTAGACTTCTTGAGGTTTCCATCAATATAAAAACTCTCAGATTACTCACCATTTGGGGTGTCAACCATGCAGCACAAGTGAACGCAGAAACTGGCACCTATAGTACCCGGTTGTCAAGCTAAGGAGGTTTCCTCCCTAGGTGGGTTTTGTGACATGTGGACCTGCTTAATAAGGTAAATTGAGCTTCTTGGTAAGCACCACTCACCCAAGCATGAGGCCACCACGTGGAGCAAGTGAAGAGGAGCCATTTTGCAAGCATGTATTCGGCCACCTAGCAACACATGGCAACTTAGTAGTTCTCCCTCTTTTTGAAGTGGCCAGCCGTGGGAGAAGACCATCCTAGTAAGGAAATTGACTCATCTCAATTCCTTACTACTTAGGAAAGGGTTATATTAATGTAAACTAGTGTTTTAAGCCTTAAGCATTCAAGTTAAGCTAGATTAGTAGCTAACCATGTATTAGCTAGCATAATTTGGAGTAATAGCTTTCCTACCCTAGAAGGAAAGCTCTTTTCTTACTTTGTCTTGTGTACTAGGTCATATATAAGCCTAGGATGTAATGTTCAAGAGGGATAGATGACATTTTACACTCTTGAGTTAAGACTTTGTGTCTTGGTTTCTCCCTAAACACTCTTCTTGCTTATCCTTAATTGTGGCCGATTAAGGTGGTGTTCAAGAAAGTCTTAATCCTTGATTAGGTGGTGTATCTTATCCTAATCAAAGATGAAAAAAAAAACCACAAAAAAGCCATACCCAATCTGACTTGCTCTTGACCTGTGGAGAGCCACTTTTAAAAGCTTCTGAACATGAATTTGAGGCTTTAAAAGAGTTAATATTACAAGTGCAAGATGAACCAGAAACACCACTTCCATCCCATCCCATAGCGAAGGTCATATTGACTCAGTTTAGTCACTTGTTTCCGGAGGAAATACCGTCGGGTCTACCTCCAAAACGTGACATACAACATCATATTGACCTTATTCCTTGATCCATCCTACCCAATAAACCAGCCTACAGGACCAATCAAAAAGAAGCCCCGGAGATTCAACGTCAAGTGGAAGAACTGATATCCAAGGGGTTAATATGAGAGTCCTTGAGTCCATGTGCCGTGCCAGCTGTATTGGTTCCCAAGAAGGATGGTAGTATGAGGATGTAATGGAATCCTACCTAGTCAAGATCATGTTCATGAAGAGGTTATTCCATCATGTCTAAGAACGAGATCACAAACCAAGAGATTGGCTCTTTTGTTGGAAGAAGATAAAGTTGGCACAAACGGGTTCACTAGTTTCAAAGTGCCCGGTTCTGTGTACATGATTTCCTAAGCTACAATGTGGCTTAGACATAACGTTTTTACTTTTTTGGAATCCTTTTGATGTTGTTTTGTAGGTACCAATGTTCTTTCCAATTCACAAGTTCAAGAGGATTGAAGATCAAGGTCATTTTCCAAGTGACTCCATTTTTCCCCGGTTTTGTACGGTTTGCAGTAATCACTTATTTACCCCTCAAAACCCTTTTGTAACCTTGATTTTATTGAGGGGGGGGGGATTGTACACATCCTAAAGTTACCCCCCACCTTTAAAATCCAAGTCACAACCATTTTTTCTAGCCTAACAAGTTGCACAAAAAACCGGCCAGAACCGGTTCTTCTAGAACCCGGTTTTGTAGAACCGATTTTCTCCACCGCCTATGGCCAGCCATCCTATCCAAGCAAGCTGCAAATTTGTCTTCCCCAGCTTGGCACACCCCTCAAGGCCTCCCAGAAGTGATAAAAGCCTAGAAAAGAACAACCAATGGGAGAAGGATTGGTGTCACCATGTGCTTGCTTGTGATTGGCTTGCCGATTTCTTGCTATACACATTTCGGCTGCCCATGTGCTGAGTTTCTTCAAATCACGGCTTGTATTAATGTTAAACATGAGCTTAAATGTTGTATAATCAAGCTACGCAAGGGTTAGATGTATAATTTGATTTATTAGTATTAGTTAAGTGTGTTGTAATCAAAACTGGTTGTATTAGTAGCTAAGCATGTAATTAGATTAGCCTACAACTTTTCCTCACTAGGAAGGAAAGTGATGATGCCTTTTACTAGCCTAGCATTTCATTTGTCACTAGTATGTAAGGCATTTTCAGCCATAGTAGAAACATAACTCAGATTTTCACGTTGGTAAAAACCTTAAAGAGCATTCCAGCTTTTCTCTCTCAATCCTTGCTTGCTTATCCTTAATTAGGCCAATTAAGGTGGTGTTCAAGTGAGTCTTAACCTTGATTAAGTGGTGTTTCTGTATCTTAATCAAGATTAAGGGCCCTAAACTTGAAGGTTGGTGGTGATTTTGTATCCAATCTCAGGTTTAGTTCTATCCTATTCTAGTTTCATCTCTATGATTTGCTTAGTGAGGTGATTAGCATTGATTAGTGCTTGATTACTTCTACTTAGCTAATCTTCCACTTCCATTCACTTTCTTACTTCAAATACCAACTTACACATCCTTTTTCATCATTTCCCATTCACCAAAATTACCCAAAACCGAGTTAGACTACCAAGGCCCCTAATCGTGCACCATTCTCCCTTTCACGGTTTTTGTGGGCAGCAAAGTGGCACGGTCTGACCGTGCTATAGGGCACGACCGTGCCACCCTTGCCGTGGCTTGAACTTGGCTTTTCCCCTTCCTCTTGGTGTGAGTTACCTTGGGTATTGTTTTCCCTTGACACTTACATCAGGATGTGCATTGACAGTTGAGCCATAAACAAAATTACTATAAAGTATAGGTATCCTATACCTAGGCTTGAAGATATGTTAGATGAACTACATGCCTCTAAGGTGTTCAGCAAGATTGATTTGAAGAGTGGTTATTATCAAATCTGTATTACGGAGGGTGATGAATGGAAAACTGCTTTCAAGACCAAAGGAGGGTTGTATGCATGGTTGGTTACGCCATTTGGTCTTTCCAACGCCCTTAGTACGTTCATGAGATTGATGAATCAAGTATTTTGACCAGACTTGGGCAAATTTGTGGTCGTTTACTTCGATGATATATTGGTGTTTAGCAAGAATGCGCAAGAGCACCAAGATCATTTAACGCAAGTGATGCTCGTTCTTGAAGGGGAGAAATTGTTTGGGAATCTTAAGAAATGTACCTTCTTTACTCATGAAGTTACCTTCTTAGGATATATTGTTTCTGAAAATGGCATAAAGGCGGATGAAAGCAAGATCGAGGCTATTCGAACTTGGCCTGTTCCCAAAAGTATAAATGATGTTAGAAGCTTTCATGGCTTGGCTTCATTCTATAGGAGGTTTATACGCAATTTCAGCACTATTCTAGCTCCTACGACTGAAGTACTCAAAGGTTCATCATTCACTTGGAATCTTAAAGCCCAAGCCGCCTTTGAAGAAGTGAAAGAGAGACTAACTCAAGCACCAGTTCTAGCTCTACCATGCTTTGAGAAAATCTTTGAAATTGAGTGTGATGGTTCAGGAGTTGGTATTGGTGGTATTCTTTCCCAGGAAGGACACCCTTTGGCCTTCTTCAGTGAGAAACTATGTGATACCAGGAAAAGATATTCAACCTATGATAAAGAGTTCTATGCAATTGTGCGTTGCTTAGAACATTGGAGCCACTATTTTATTGCCAGTGAGTTTATTCTACATTCAGATCATGAAGCTTTGAAGTATATTCAAGGCCAACACAAGTTAAACTCACGCCATGCTAAGTGGGTTGAATTTCTCCAGTCCTTTCACTTTACAATGAAGCATAAGTCTGGGAAGTTGAACCAAGGAGCTGATGCACTTTCACGGCGATATCTATTACTATTTCAGTTAGATGCTTGCATCCTTGGATTTGAGCATCTAAAGGCCTTATATCAAGATGATGAAGACTTTGGGATGTTGTATTCTGAGTGTACTAAACATCCTAAAGGGGATTTCTTGCTTGAAGAGGGGTTTCTTTTCAAGGGTGCTCGATTATGTGTGCCAAAATGCAGCACTCGTGAGTTGCTTGTTCGAGAGGTCCATGCTGGTTCTTGAGCTGGTCATTATGGCAATGAAAAGACCTTAACCATGCTTAGGGAACATTATTTTTGGCCAGGCATGGAGAAAAATGTCCAGGACATCATTAAAAGATGCAGTACATGCCAGATTGCAAAGAGTCACTTGCTTCCACAAGGGTTATACACACCACTTCCTATTCCCACTATGCCTTGGGTAGACGTAAGTATGGATTTCATACTTGGTTTGCCAAAGACACAACGGAATAATGATTCTATCTTCGTGGTGGTAGACCGGTTATCAAAGATGGCTCATTTTATTCCCTACAACAAAACTAATGATGCCACTCACATTGCTGAACTATATTTCAAGGAAGTTATGAGACTACATGGCATTCCACGTTCTATTATTTCAGATCGAGACACCAAGTTTTTAAGTCATTTCTGGGTTACTCTGTGGAAGAAACTTGGTACCAAACTCAAATATAGTACCACGTGTCATCCACAAACAGATGGACAAACTGAAGTCACTAATCGAACCCTTGGTACTTTGTTAAGGGTGTTGATTAGGAATCAAGCAAAGGCTTGGGATCTATTACTTCCACATGCTGAGTTCGCTGATAACAAGACCCCAAGTAAAGCTACTGGTCTTTCTCCTTTCAAAGTGGTCTACGGGATTGAGCCCCTAAATCCACTTGACCTTATTCCATGTCCACTAGATCAAAGTCCAAGTGCAGATGTTATGGAAAGAGTGAAAGACATTCAAAAGTAGCATGAGTTAGTGAAAGCCAAGATAGAAAAAACTACTCTATCTTACACGACTCAAGCTAACAAAAAGAAAAAAGAGAAGTTGTTTCAGCCAGGTGATTTAGTATGGATTCATCTTCGCAAAGAGAGATTTCCTGCCAGAAGGAAGACAAAACTGTTGCCAAGAGCAGATGGTCCATTCGATGTTTTGGAAAGAATCAATAATAATGCGTACAAGGTGGATTTACCAGGTGATTATGGTGTATCTGCTACATTTAATGTTGCTGATTTAAGTCCCTGTGAAGCAGATGACTACCTATCAGATTTGAGGACCAAATCTTCCCAACAAGGGGAGGATGATGGAGGTCCATCCACGAGTTCATCCCAAGTCCAAATGGTCCAAAACAATCAAGCAAACAAGTCCATCTTCACGGCCAAGGAGAATTTTGAAGTGGATGCACACGGTTTTGCATCCAGAATTTTACCCGGTTTTTGTTACTTAATTGCTTAAGCTTAATCCAAGATTAGGTGATTAAATTTTGGTGATTATGTAAGCTTAATGTGTTATATTTCAATTCCACTTTGAATCATAGGATTTGGAGTTCATTTGCTATAGGAACAAAGCTGTTTTTTGAAGGCGTGCTGAATTGAACCCGGTATTGCACGGTTTCGGTTTTTCAACCTTTTCAGGGGGTAAACGACGTCCAAATGCTCTAATTCCAAATGGAGGGTATTCGAGACGTCTTGGGGTTTCCATAAATATAAAAAACACTCAGAGTACTCACCATTTGGGATGTCAACCATGCAGCACAAGTGAAGGCAGAAACCGGCACCTATAGTACCCGGTTGTCAAGCTAAGGAGGTTTCCTCCCTAGGTGGGTTTTGTGACATGTGGACCTGATTACTAAGGTAAATTGAGCTGCTTGGTAAGCACCACTCAGCCAAGCATGAGGCCACCACGTGGAGCAAGTGAAGAGGAGCCATTTTGCAAGCATGTATTCGGCCACCTAGCAACACATGGCAGCTTAGTAGTTCTCCCTCTTTTTGAAATGGCCAGCCGTGGGAGAAGACCTTCCTAGTAAGGAAATTGAATCATCTCAATTCCTTACTACTTAGGAAAGGGTTACATTAATGTAAACTAGTGTTTTAAGCCTTAAGCATTCAAGTTATGCTAGATTAGTACCTAATCGTGTATTAGCTAGAATAGTTTGGAGTAATAGCTTTCCTACCCTAGAAGGAAAGCTCTTTTCTTGCTTTGTCTTGTGTACTAGGTCATATATAAGCCTAGGATGTAATGTTCAAGAGGGATAGATGACATTTTACACTCTTGAGTTAAGACTTTGTGTCTTGGTTTCTCCCTAAACACTCTTCTTGCTTATCCTTAACTATGGCCGATTAAGGTGGTGTTGAAGAAAGCCTTAATCCTTGATTAGGTGGTGTATCTTATCCTAATCAAAGATTAAGGGCCCTAAGTGAATGATTAGTGGTGTATCTTATCTAATCACTTTGCTTAGAACTATCCAAAGTCAAGTGGAAAACACTTGACATACTTTAGGTTGTCTTGGTTTCTCCTAAACCGTGAGCTCCCTTGAGTTTAGCTTGTGTTCTCCTTCTTGTCTTGCTTTCCTAAATACATCCCCCACCATTCCCACAAAAATAAACCTTCCACCCTTCCATTCCCACTTTCACACAAAGCCTAGACTACCCCACATAGCCTATTTTCCTCCCTTCTTTCACAACTCTCCCAAACGTGCAAAATAAGCACCCCACGGTTTCAAGACCAGAACTTTGGCACGGTCTGGCCGTGCCATATAGCACGACCGTGCCACCCTCTATTCGTGGGTTTTTCTCTCTTTGCCTTGTGTTCTTGGAAGGTCATAGCTTGGAACATCCTTTTCCTTGTAGACCTCCATCACTTACCCTGCTAAGGGAACACTATTATTGGCCAGGAATGGAGAAGGATGTGCAGGACATCGTTAGAAGGTGTGGTACGTGCCAAGCAGCTAAAAGTCATACCCTACCACAAGGCTTGTACACCCCATTGCCTACACCAACACAACCATGGGTCGACATGAGTATGGACTTCATTTTGGGATTGCCTAACCCAAAGAGGTAAAGATTCAATATTTGTGGGGGTGGATAGGTTTTCGAAGATGGCACACTTCATTCCGTGCAATAAGACCAATGATGCTACTCATATTGCCGAACTCTATTTCAGGGAGGTAACAAGGTTACATTGTATTCCTAAGTCCATTGTTTCTAATAGGGATACAAAGTTTCTAATTCATTTCTGGATTACATTATGGAAGAAACTTGGTACTAAGTTGTTGTTTAGTACTACTTGTCACCCCCAGACAGATGGCCAAACTGAGGTTACTAATCGAACCTTAGGTACTCTTCAAGGGCATTGATTAAACCTCATGTTAGAGCCTGGGATTTACTCTTACCACATGCTGACTTTGCATATAACAGGGCACCTAGCAAGGCTACAGGTCTTTCACCATTGAAGGTGGTGTACGGGGTTTATCTATTGAGTCCTAATGATCTTACTCCACGACCCCAAGACCAAAAGCTCCATGTTGATGCGGCAACAAGAGTAAAGGAAATCCAAAAGGTCCATGATTTGGTGAAAGAAAGAATCGAAAAGACAAATACAGCCTATGAAGCACACGCCAACAAGCATAGGAGAAGGATTGTGTTTCAGCCTGGTGATTTGGTATGGATTCATCTTAGAAAGGAACAGTTTCCTTCTAAGAGGAAAAACAAGCTTATGCCAAGAGTAGATGGACCATTTGAAGTGGTTGAAAAGATCAATGACAATGCCTATAAGGTGGATCTCCCAGGTGACTATGAAGTTTCTGCCACTTTCAACGTGGCTGATTTGAGTCCATTCTATCCTGATTTTCCCCCACAAGATTTGAGGAGCAAATCTTTTCAACGAGGGGAGGATGATGGAATCCTACCTAGCCAAGATCATGTTCATGAAGAGTTTATTCCATCACGTCCAAGAACAAGATCACAAACCCAGAGATTGGCTCTTATTTTGGAAGAAGATGAAGTTGGCACAAATGGGTTCACTAGCTTTAAAGTGCCCGATTTTGTGTATATGATTTCCTAAGGTACAATGTGGCTTAGGCATAACATTTTTACACTTTTGGAATCCTTTTGATGTTGTTTTGCAGGTACCAATGTTCGTTCCAAGTCACATGTTCAAGAGGATTGAAGATCAAGGTCATTTTCCAAGTCATTCCATTTTGCCCCCATTTTACGCGGTTTGCAGTAATCACTTATTTAACCCTCAAAACCCTTTTGAAACCTTGATTTTATTTAGGGGGGGGGGATTCTACACATCCTAAAGTTACCCCCCCACCTTTAAAATCCAAGTCACAACCATTTTTGCTAGCCAAACGAATTGCACAAAAAAACCGGGCAGAAACGGTTCTTCTTGAACCCGGTTCACTTGAACCGATTCTTTCCCCCTCAAAATGGCCAGCCATCCCCCTTTGCAAGTTGAAGAGCACACCTCCCAAGCTTGGAACACTCTCTAAGGCATTCTAGTATTGGTTGCCTCTTCAAAAGAAACCAGTAGAAGCAAGACAAAGGCGTGAATGGTGTCGGTTTCCTATTGGCTAGCCGTTTTTTGCCATGCATATTTGGGCTGCCCCATGTGCTCTCTCCTTCATTTTTCTGCTTGTGTTAGTAGTAAACATAAGCTTAAGTATTGTATAATCAACCTAGGCAAGGGTTAGATGTATAATTTGATGTATTAGTGTTAGTTAAAGCTTGATGTAATCTAGTTTAGCATAACCGGTTGTATTACTAGCTAAGCATGTAATTAGATTAGCCCTGACACTTTTCCTCACTAGGAAGGAAAGTGATGTGGCCTTTTACTAGCCTAGCATTCCATTTCTCTCTAGCATGTAAGGCATTTTTAGCCATAGTAGAATCATAACTCAGAATTTTCAGCTTAAACCCTTGGAAAGCTTTGCTTTTCTCTCAAATAAAACTCTTGTTTGCATATCTTAGTTTAGGCCAAACTAAGTGGTGTCCAAGTGAGCCTTAACCTTGATTAAGTGGTGATTTTGTATCTTAATGAAGATTAAGGGCCCTAAACTTGAAGGTTGGTGGTGATTCTGTATCCATTCTCAGGTTTAGTTCTATCCTATTCTAGTTTCATCTCTATGATTTGCTTAGTGAAGTGATTAGCATGGATTAGTGCTTAATTACTTCTACTTGGCTAATATTCCACTTCTATTCACTTCCTTACCTCAAATACCATCCTATACAACTTTTTTATCATTTCACATTCACCAAAAAGAGTAAAAACCAAAGTAGCAATCAAGGGCATTCAACCGTGCCCATTTCATACCCCCAGGGTTTTTAGCCTAGCATTTTGGCACGGTCTGACCGTGCTCTATGGCACGACCGTGCCACTAGGTGAAGCGGATGCCATGACCATACAAGTCCAAGAGAGCTCTCAAGTCCTCCTTAATGCTCACGAGCTCCATCAACGGGGACTTGGCCCGTGTGCGGTTTTGGAACTCAAATTCCAACCTCATCCCGAACCATTGGGATGCATGCCACACCTATTTTTGGAAGGTCAAGAGGCATTATAAAGGGTTTGGTCCATCAAAAATGAAGTCAAACCCTCGAAAATAATAAAAGAAGCCAAAACAGCAAGTTGTATTTTCACGACAAAGTTACCCGGTTTTTAACCGGTTTTGTGAGCTTAATTAACCAAGCTTAGAATGGGTTTAACTTGCTGCAAACCCACTTTATAGGAACCTTCTTATGTCAGCTAAAGAGGCATTAAAAGATTTCTAGGTGAAGGCTTTAGGGTATAGGCCAAGAGGAGGCTTTTTCCACAAGCAGCAGATTCTGCCCCAGCCTGATATTGCTGTACGTTTTGCCCCATATCTCCCAAACGGATGATTCAAATGGACTTCAGGAGGAGGCCCCTGAAAGATGACGTCTAGAGCTTTCCAACAAGTACTTTTTCAGCTCCTTTGTCCAACAAACCTAGGAGATATAGCCTTTCAAAGTTGACCTATGTAAACTGAAAAGTGCTGACATAATGTAAAAAGCACTTTTCACTTTTGTTTGTTGCTTTTTGGTTCCCTACTTTGCTTTATGGTACACCAAGGCCTTTGTCTTGCTGCATTTCGAGCCTTATGAAGCTCTCCTATCTAAGGGGAAGCCTTAGTATGTAGAAGAGGAAGTTGAATGTTTATGAAAGAAGCTTATGCTTTGAATTCTCTCTAAAATCTGGAGTTCTCTTCATCCTTTCACAAAAGGTGGTGAGTCTTGAGTGGAATCCTTTATAGAATTATTGGTGGCACTGCCTTTATACAATTCTTGGTGGATCCTTAGGCTTGATTGGTGGCATTGCCTTTAGATCAAGTCATATCTTGTTCCAAAGTGGAAATTTGCAACTAAACTCAAGCAATCTACTTCCGGCCCATTAGCACACGCTCCAGTTGGTATCAGAGCTAATCAAGGTTGGTGTTCTTGACTTTATATCACATTTCCTAACTTTGGTTTCGTCCTTGTGATGCAAACCTAGCCACTCAAGATCTTGTCCCTAATGATTCAACTCCTATACGTCCAAGAAAAAGATCCCAAGTGAAGAAGATTGCTCAGTTATTGCAAGACAGTGAAGCAAGCGCAAACGGGTTCACTAGCTTCAAAGTGCCCGGTTTTGTGTATCTAATTTCCTAAGCTACGTTGTGGCTTAGCCCTAACATTTTTCCATTTTTGGAATCCTTTTGATGTTGTTTTGCAGGTCCAAGAAGGAGTTTCAAGTCATACCCTCAAAAGGATTGAAGATCAAGGTCATTTTCCAAGTGACTCCATTTTGCCCGGTTTTGCGCGGTCTGCAGTATTCAGTTAATTAACCCACAAAACCCTTTTGTAACCTTGATTTTATTGAGGGGGGGGGGGGATTCTACACATCCTAAAGTTCCCCCCCCACCTTTAAAATTCAAGTCTTGGCCATTTTTGTAACAAGAACAAATTGCACAAAAAACCGGTTAAAACCGGTTCTTCTAGAACCCGGTTTGCCAAAACCGGTTATCTACCTCTCTATGGCTGGCCACCCTATCTCAAATAAGCTGCAAATTTCTCTTCCCCAGCTTGGCACACCCCTCAAGGTCTCCTAGAAGTGATAAATGCCTAGAAAAGAACAACCAATGGGAGAGTTTGGTGTCCTTTGCATGGAGACTTCCTATTGGCTAGCAGTTTTCTTCCCATGCAGATTTCGGCTGCCCATGTGCTGAGTTTCTTCAATCACAGCTTGTATTAGTATTAAACATAAGCTTAAGTGTTGTGTAATCAAGCTAGACAAAGGTTAGATGCATAGTTTGATGTATTAAGCATTAGTTAAGCATGTCTTGATGTAACCGGTTGTATTAGTAGATAATTAATGTAATTAGGTTAGTTTTAACACCTTTCCTCCTTACGAAGGAAAGTGATGCACCTACTTATCCATTTTATAGGTAGTCTTGCTTATTAATAGTTACTTTCAGCCATGAATAAGAAGATAACTCAGCTTTTCACCTTGGTAAAAACTTTGAAGAGCATTCTAGCTTTTCTCTCTCAATCCTTGCTTGCTTATCCTTAATTAGGCCAATTAAGGTGGTGTCCAAGTGAGTCTTAACCTTGATTAAGTGGTGATTCTGTATCTTAATTAAGATTAAGGGCCCTAAACTTGAAGGTTGGTGGTGATTCTGTATCCAATATCAGGTTTAGTTCTATCCTATTCTAGTTTCATCTCTATGATTTGGTTAGTGAAGTGATTAGCATGGATTAGTGCTTGATTACTTCTACTTAGCTAATCTTCCACTTCCATTCAATTTCTTACTTCAAATACCAACTTACACATCCTTTTTCATCATTTCCCATTCGCCAAAATAACCCAAAACCGAATTAGACCACAAAGGCCTCCAACCGTGCAACTTTCTTCCTGACACGGTTTTTGTGGGCAGCAAAGTGGCACGATCTGACCGTGCCATAGGGCACGACCGTGCCACGCTTGCCATGGCCAAATCCTCCCTTTTCCTCTCCCTTTTGATGTGTATTGGCTTGGGTACCCTATTCCCTTGACATATACATCACATTTGGTATCAGAGCTTCGGTTTCTCCTTGGCCTTGATTGCCTTTCCACTTCCACAAATCATTCCAGTTACCCTTTCTCACAAATTCAGTTTTCTCTTTGGTTTTCCAATCTATTCTGCCATGGCTTCACCTAGCATGTCATTGGAAGAAAGGTTTGAAGCTTTGATGAAACAGAATGAGTTCTTGGCTAGCAAAATTCGAGAAGATTCTCAAAGAAACCAAGAAGCTTAGGCACAGAATGAGTATCTTCGAAACCAGTTGGGTTCTTTCATGATGCAAAAGCAGAAAATGAATGAAGATACCTTTCAATCAGAACCAAGGGCACGTGAAGAAATCTTCAGTCATAATCTTGATTCATCAAGTGAAGAAGAAGTGCCTAGAATGGTTAGAAGAGAGCCCCGGATGCAAGCTAACAACAATGACTTCAGAGTTGAAGTTCCTGAATTTGAAGGTAAGCTTGATCCTGAAGAGTTTATTGATTGGTTTCATACAGTTGAAAGAGTCTTTGAATATAAAGACATACCAGATGATAAGAAGGTTAAGTTGGTTGCTTTAAGGCTTAGAAAGTATGCATCCTTATGGTGGAGAAATCTGAATGCTAAAAGGCTTAGGGAAAGAAAGTCTAGAATTCGAACTTGGGAGAAAATGAAAACCAAGTTGAAAGCTAGATTCTTACCACCTACTTATGTCCAAGATTGTTATTCTCAATTTCATAATCTCAGGCAAGGAAGTATGAATGTTGAAGAATATACTTGTGAATTTGAGAAACTGATGATTAAATGTGATATCCAAGAACCTGAAGAACAAACCATAGTTAGATACTTGGGTGGTCTTGATCCTAGGTACTCTAATGTGGTAGAACTACAATCCTATGCATCTTTTGATGATGTTTGTGTACTAGCTCACAAAGTTGAACAACAAAAGAAAGCTAGACCAACATTCAAGCCATCAATTCCACGCCCTCCAAACCGGAACCAAACCTTTAACAAGGGGAGTTTTCAACCATCACCAAAACCACAAAATCCCTTTCCCTTGAATCCACAAAGAACCATAGCACCTCAAAAGGCCCCAGCAGCCCTATTCCGTCCAAACCCAAACCCTATGGCTAATAGAAGATGCTTTAAATGTCAAGGTATTGGTCATATTGCTTCTGAATGTCCAAACAGAAAGGTTATCACTTTAGCTGAATGGACAACTGTCAAAGAGGACTTTGAAGAAGAGGAGCACGAAAATGAAAGTGAGCCTGAATCTGAGAAAGCTCATGAAGGTGTCATTGAAGAAGCTGATGAAGGAGAACTCTTGGTCTTAAGGAGATTTCTTAGCAACCAAAAAGGAGTTAAAGATGAACAAAGAGAGAACATATTCCATACAAGGTGTACCTCTCAAGGTAAATACGCTCTTTGATCATTGATGGTGGTAGTTGTTCTAATGTTGTTTCTCTGAGTATGATTGAGAAACTAGGGTTGCAAACAATGACTCATCCACATCCTTACAACATCCAGTGGTTAAATCAAATCAAGGGCATTCAGGTGAATTCTCGTTGTTTGGTTTCATTTTCCATTGGGAAAAATTATAAAGATGAGTAGTGTGATGTTATTCCTATGGATGCATGTCATATTCTGTTGGGAAGACCATGGTTGTATGACCGTAGTGTTATGCATAATGGTTATCTAAACACATATTCATTTACCAAGGATGGCAAAAAAATCACATTAGCCACTTTAGCCCCATCCAAACTCCATGAAAACCCCCCACAAAATGAGCCCAACCACAGTGACTGTTTACTAGCCTCGAATGAGTCAGTTTTAAAGGGTTCACAACATGAGCTCAAAGCCTTTAAAGAGTGCATTTTGAGCATCCAAGAGGAACCTGACAATCTATTACCCACTCACCCTGTTGCAAAAGCACTCCTTGAAAAATTATGTCATTTAGTCCCTGAAGAGATTCCCACGGGTTTACCTCCAAAAAGAGACATTCAACACCACATTGATCTTATCCCAGGACCCATCCTACCTAACAAGCCTGCATATAGGATGAACACAAAGGATACTAATGAGATTCAAAGACAGGTTGCAGAATTGCAGGAAAAGGGCTTGATTCATGAGTCTTTGAGTCCATGTGCAGTTCCCGCTCTTTTGGTGACTAAAAAAGATGGAGGAATGCGAATGTGTGTTGATAGCAGAGCCAATAACAAGATTACTATCAAGTACTGGTACCCCATACCGAGACTTGAAGATATGCTCAATGAGTTACATGGCTCCAAGATATTCTCAAAGATTGATCTTCGAAGTTGTTACTACCAGATCAGAATCAGAGAAGGTGATGAATGGAAGACTACATTCAAAACCAAAGGTGGTCTTTATGAATGGTTGGTAATGCCTTTTGGTCTTTCTAATTCACCTAGTACTTTTATGAGGTTGATGAACCAAGTGTTTAGACCTTATATTGGCAATTTTGTGGTAGTCTACTTTGATGACATTTTGGAGTATTCTAAGAATGAGCATGAACATCAAGATTATCTAACTCAAGTAATGCTTGTCTTAGAACGTGAGAAGCTATTTGGTAACCTTAAGAAGTGTTCTTTCTTTACTCCAGAAGTTACATTTCTTGGTTATATTGTGTCTGAAGATGGTATCAAGGTGGATGAAGGTAAGGTAGAAGCCATTCGTTCTTGGCCTATACCTAAGAGTATTCATGATGTTAGAGCTTTCCATGGTTTAGCTTCTTTGTACAAGAGATTTATTCGGAATTTCAGCACTATTATGGCTCCTATGACTGAAGTTATCAAAGGTACATCCTTTATGTTGAATCCAAAACCTCAATCTGCCTTTGAAGAAGTCAAAGCTAAACTTACTCAAGCACCGATATTATCTTTGCCTTGCTTTAGTAAAGTTTTTGAAGTTGAATGTGATGCCTCAGGTGTGGACATTGGTGGAGTTCTTATACAAGAAGGTAAACCACTAGCCTTCTTCAGTGAGAAGTTATGTGATTCAAGAAGAAAATACTCAACTTATGATAAGGAGTTTTATGCTATTGTGAGATGTTTAGAGCATTAGAATCGTTATCCTATTGCAGGTGAGTTTATCTTACATTCTGACCATGAAGCATTGAAGTATATACAAGGCCAGCATAAGTTAAACTCCAGGCATGCCAAGTGGGTTGAGTTTATGCAGTCATATCACTTTACTATCAAGCACAAGTCAGGTAAACTCAATCAAGGTGCAGATGCTCTATCCAGGAGATATCTCTTATTATTCCAGTTAGATGCTTGGGTACTTGGTTTTGAGCATCCACAGGTATTACATGCTGAAGATGAAGACTTTGTGAAACGGATGTCATGCCTACACAAGTCCAAGAGGACTCACAACTCCTCCTTCATGCTCACAAGCTACATCAAAGAGGACTTGGCCCTTGTGCGGTTTTGGAACTCCAATTCCAAACTCATCCCGAACCATTGGGATGCGTGACACACCTATTTTGGGAAGGTAAAGAGGCCTTCTAAAGGGTTTGGGTCATCAAAATTAAGTCAAACCCTCGGAAATAATAAAAGAAGTCAAAACAGCAAGTGGCACTCTAACGGCATGGTTACCCGGTTTTTAACCCGGTTCTGTGGGCTTAATTAACCAAGCTTAGAATGGGTTTAATTTGCTGCAAACCCACTTTTTGGGAACCTTCTTATGTCAGCTCAAAGGGCATAAAAAGATTTCTAGGCCAAAGCAATAGGTCATGGGTCAAGTGAAGGCTTTTTCCACATGCTGCAGATTCTGCCCAGACTGTACCACCTTGCACGTTTTGCATGATATCTCCCACTCGAGTGATCCAAATTGCCTGAAAGAGGCGGCTCCGGACAGATTACTTCAAGAACTTTCCAACAAGTACTTTTTCAGCTCATTTGGCCAACAAACATAGGAGATGTAGCCTTTGAAAGTTGACCCATGTAAACTGAAAAGTGATAACATAAAGTAAAAAGCACTTTTCAGCTTTTATTTCTTGCTTTTTGGTCCCCTTCATTGCTTTATGGTCTACCAAGGCCTTGTTTTTGCTGATTTGAAGCCTTGTGAAGCTCTCCTATATAAGGAGGAGCCTTAGGATGTGGAAGAGGAAGTTGAATATTTATGCAAAGAAGCTTATGCTTTCATTCTCTCTCCAAAATCTTAAGTTCTCTTTATCCTTTTGCAAAGGTGGTGAGTCTTGAGTGGAATCCTTTATAGAGTTGTTGGTGGCATTGCCTTTATGCAATTCTTGGTGGATCCTTAGGCTTGATTGGTGGCTTAGCCTTTATATCATGTCATATCCTTCATCAAAGTGGAAATTTGCAACTAAACTCAAGCAATTCACTTCCGGCCCATTAGCGTACGCTCCAGTTGGTATCAGAGCTAATCCAGGTTGGTGTTCTCGAGTTTATATCACATTTCCTAGCTTTGGTTTCATCCTTTCCAAGTTTTCATTCACCCTTGTTATGAAAATCGGGGCCAATCTACGCATCTTCTAGTTTGAGCTCCACAAAAATACACTTAACCAAAACACTTTACCAAACCCACAAACCCCTTTAACCACACTTTCTTTTCCCCAAAATACCTCCTTTAACCCTCAAAGAACCCCCACAAAAAGGCCAAACACAAACCCCCACCAAAAACCCCCTCAAAATCCACTTTCTCCCAAACCATGCAAGGTGACCGAATAGTGGCACGGCCACCCCGTGCCACCAAGCACAACCGTGCCACCACCTCTCTCCCCCAGAGCACTAGCACGGCCTCCCCGTTCCACCCTACACGGCCGTGCCACCCCTTCCCCAGCCTGATTTTGCACCGTGCCCCCCCAGCACGCCTGTGCCACCTCCTTTCTGAGCCTTAACCTCTCCTCTTCTCCTTTCCAACTCTCTTCTCCCCAACCGAAAAGAGTACCAAGGGGTATGAGCCTAGAACAAGCTCATATTGATGAAGGGCCATCCTTGAACATCATTTGAAGTCCTCAAGGAAGTTCAAAGGGGTCAAGCTTCATGGCCCAAGTGCAAGAAATTAGCCAAGCATGCCAAGAGAATTCAATGTCTAGCCACGGTGTGAAGACAATGCATAAGGCCGGTTTTGTGCATGTTATTTCGTGATCCTCCTCAAGGCATGATTGAATGGAAGGAAGCCTAAGTTTAAGTTTAAGAAGCTAGCTTTCCAATAAACCAAATTGCAAGTCATTAGGACTTCATTTGCCCCTTCATTTCTGAAAATTAAGTCAGGCTATATAAACTGGCCAGGAGGCCCATTTCAGTACCCGGTTTTCTGGATCCATTAACCCCATCATTAGGTAAACTTAAGAACCACCAAACCCACTTTTCTAAACCCTTTTGGAGTGTACTGAAGGTTCAGCAAAAAGGTGGAAGTCAAATCAAGAGTTGATGGTTCATAGTCAAGCAAATCAGAAAAGTGTCCAGCATGTTGGCAGCAGCTATACCCTGGTGCTTTTCTGCCTGCAGTTTTCAAACGGCTGGGGATTTCGGAATGCAAGAGGTATGGATGCAAACTAGACTTCAAGGGATTTCGTTCAAGAGCTGAACCATCCATTTTGGGCAAGTATGTTGGGAGTTATGCATCTTGGAAGTTGGAACTGCAAATCAGAAAAGTAGCTGACAGCTTTTTGCTTTTCACTTTTTACCCTTACTTTTTGGTCCCCCTTCCCTTCTTTTACCCATGAACGGTTGTATGGCTTTGTTTTGAGTTTTATTTGCTGATTATGAGCTCTATAAGAGTAGAGGGAACTCCAACTTGTAAAGGACTTTTGATGAATCATTGAATGAAGTTGAGCCTTAGCTCCTTTGCACTCTAAAATTCTCTTCTAGCTTATCTCTTCCTTTGGCCGGGTTGGGTGGTGATCTAGCAAGAGTCTTGGCAACCCCTTGGTGGTGAAATCTGTATCCAAGAAGGTTGTTGAGGGCCCTAGCTTCAAGTCTTGGTGGTGATATCTATATCTAAGTCTTGGCTAGTTTCGGTTTTCTCTTCTATCCTTGCTTCTAGTTGGAGTTTGTGTTGTCAAGTTGATTTTCCTTTCATAATCTTTTCCATCTTGTTTTGGGGTCATTTGAAGTCTCCTTTAGTGGCAATCCATCTCCCTCCTCCCACAAAAGTGAGTAAAAACACGCCAACACAAAAGTCCCCCAAAACCGTGCCAAGTGACTTTCTCCTAGTATCAAGGGCAGCAAAATGGCACGGTCTGACCGTGCCCCTTGGCACGACTGTGCCACCTTTGGTCGTGGCTAGTGCTTACTTTTCTTGGTTCCTTTTGGTGTGTATTGACTTGGGCATCCTCTTCCCTTGACATATACATCATATTTGGTATCAGAGCAAGGTTTCTCCTTGGCTTGGTACGTGCCCTCCCACATTTCCCAAACACCTCCCACAAAATACATCCCTAAACACCAACCCCTCACTTCATCAATCATGAGTGTCGCAAGCATGACTCTAGAAGTGAAGTTCGAGGCCCTCATGAAGAACTATGAAGCCATGAGGCATCAAAATGAGGAAATCAAGGGTCAAAATGAGTACTTGAAGAGACAACTTGGAGAGTCCTTGAAGCAAAAACGAAAGGAGATTAGGAGCTCTCGATCTTCCAACCCCTCCGAATCCGACCAAGATGGGATTGACCGTGGTGAGCACGCACACTTGAACTCTTCTAGTATTGAGGAGCCTTTTAGGAGGTCAAGAAGGAATGTGAGGAACCCTCCTAGCTTTGGAGACATCAAGGTGGAGGTTCCGGAGTTTGAAGGGAAGCTAGACCCCGATGAGTTCTTGGAGTGGCTCCAAACCGTGGAGAGGATCTTTGACTACAAGGAGATTCCGGAGGAAAAGAAGGTAAAACTTGTTGCCCTTAGACTCCGTAAATATGCTTCATTATGGTGGTCTAATGTGTGCGCTAAGAGGGCTAGACAAGGGAAAGGAAAAATTCGAACATGGGAAAAAATGAAGACCAAACATAGAGGTCGGTTTCTACCCCCTTCCTACCTTCAAGATAACTACGCCCAACTCCATTCCTTAGCCCAAGGGAACATGAGTGTTGAGGAGTATACTAGAGAATTTGAGAAGTTGTTGATTAAGTGTGACCTTAGGGAGGCCGAAGAACAAACCATAGTGAGGTACTTACGAGGACTTGATCCTAGGTATGCTCATGTGGTGGAATTGCAACAATACACCACTTTTGATGAGGTGTGTATCCTAGCTCACAAAGTGGAACAAGAAAGGAAGGCTAAACTCTACAAAAGAGACCCTCCAAAACCCTTCCCCAAGAGCCAACCCTTTAACAAGGGGAGCCCTTATCCTCCTCCAAAACCCACGGTTTCCAACACCCCTCCTCCACAAAAAAACCAAGCTCCACAAAAGAGCCAAATCCCCCCAAACCGTCCCACACCCCCTCCTATGAGCAATAGGAGATGCTTCAACTATCAAGGCCTAGGTCACATTGCTTCGGAGTGCCCTAATAGGAGAATCATCTCCTTGGCCGAATGGGATACCTTTAGGGAGGAAGAAGAGGAGGAAGAGAAGGAGTTGTATCTTATGAAGGAACAAGAAGAGGTAGTAGAGGAGGCGGATGAAGGAGAGCTTCTAGTATTGAGGAGGGCTTTGAATAGTCAAAAGGGAGCCCTAGAGGAGCAAAGGGAGAACATCTTTCACACAAGGTGTACTATGCAAGGCAAGGTTTGTTCCCTCATCACCGACGGAGGGAGTTGTGCTAATGCGGCCTCCTCAAGCATGGTGGAGAAGCTAGGCCTCAAAGCTTCGGCCCACCCACCCTTACAACATTCAATGGCTTAATCAAGGTAAGGGTTTGCCAGTTAATTCAAGGTGCTTAATTTCCTTTACTATTGGCAAGCATTATCATGATGAATTGTGGTGTGACATTATCCCCATGGATGCATATAACCTTTTGTTGGGGAGACCATGGCTATTTGACTGCAAGGTGATGCATGATGGCCACTTGAACACTTATACCTTTCACAAGGATGGAAAGAAGATCACCCTTGCCCCCTTAAGCCCTTCCCAACTCCATAAAAACAAGCCACAAAAGAACCATGAACAATCGGACCTACTCCTCACTTTTGGTTAACCACTCCTTAAGGCTTCTCACCATGAATTCAAGGCCTTTAAGGAATGGATTCTCACTTCCTTGGAGGAGTCCGAAACCCCCCGTCCCTCTCATCCCATAGCCATCTCCCTTCTTGAGCGATTTGCTCATGTATTCCCCGAAGAGATACCATCCGGCCTACCTCCACAAAGAACCATACAACACCACATTGATCTCATTCCCGGTGCCATACTTCCCAACAAACCGGCTTACCGAATGAACCCCAAAGAAACCATGGAAATCCAAAGGCAAGTGGAAGAGTTGGTGACCAAAGGCTTGGTGAGAGAAAGTCTTAGTCCGTGTGCGGTGCCGGCCTTGCTAGTACCAAAGAAGGATGGGAGTATGTGAATGTGTGTTGATAGCCGGGCTATAAACAAGATCACCATCAAGTATAGGCATCCTATTCCTGGGCTTGAGGATATGCTTGATGAGTTGCATGGCTCAAGTGTGTTTTCTAAGGTGGATTTGAGGAGTGGTTACTACCAAATAAGGATTAGAGAAGGGGATGAATGGAAGACGGCCTTCAAGACCAAGGGAGGGTTGTATGAGTGGCTAGTCATGCCATTCGGTTTGTCTAATGCTCCAAGCACGTTTATGAGACTCATGAATCAAGTATTCCGACCATTCATTGGAAAAGTCGTGGTGGTGTACTTTGATGACATCTTGATATATAGCAAGAATGAAGAGGAGCACTAAGGGCATCTAACTCAAGTCATGAAGGTTCTTGAAAGAGAGAAGCTATTTGGAAACGTCAAGAAGTGCACATTTTTCAATAGTGAGGTCACCTTTCTTGGCTACATTATTACTAGCCACGGTATTATGGTGGATGAGAGCAAGATTGAGGCCATTCGAACTTGGCCAACTCCAAAGAGTATGCATGATGTGAGAAGTTTCCATGGGCTTGCCTCCTTCTATAGGCGGTTCATTAGAGACATTAGCACCATTATGGCCCCCATGACCGAAGTGATCAAAGGCACAACATTCAAGTGGAACCCCAAGGCTCAAGAGGTATTCGACCAAGTTAAGTCCAAGCTCACTCAAGCTCCGGTTTTGGCTCTACCATGTTTTGACAAGGTATTTGAGGTGGAGTGTGATGCATCCGGGGTAGGAATTGGTGGTGTGCTCACTCAAGAAGGGCGGCCCTTAGCCTTCTTTAGTGAGAAGCTTTGTGATTCAAGGAGGAAGTATTCTACCTATGACAAGGAATTTTATGCTATTGTGAGGAGTCTTGAACATTGGAGTCATTACTTGGTGGCTAGTGAGTTCATTTTGCATTCGGATCATGAGGCCTTAAAATACATCCAAGGCCAACACAAGCTAAACTCACGGCATGCTAAGTGGGTGGAGTACCTTCAATCCTTCCATTTCACCATCAAGCACAAGTCGGGAAAATTGAACAAGGGAGCCGATGCCTTGTCAAGAAGGCACTTACTATTGTTTCAACTCGATGCTTGCATCCTTGGGTTCGAACATTTGAAGTCACTTTATGAGAAAGATGAGGATTTTGGAGAGCTCTACAATGAGTGCTCACGGCATCCAAAGGGAGATTTCTTGCTACAAGAGGGGTTCTTATTCAAGGGCCCTCGGCTTTGCATCCCTAAGTGTGGCACTCGGGAACTACTCATTAGGGAGGTCCATGGAGGGTCCTTGGCGGGCCACATTGGTGAAAGCAAGACTCTTGCAATGTTGAAAGAACATTACTATTGGCCAAGGATGAGTAAGGATGTTCAAGACATGGTGAAGTGATGTGCTACTTGCCAAGTAGCTAAGAGCCACTTGCTACCTCAAGGTCTCTACATGTCACTACCGGTTCCTACTTTCCCATGGGAAGATGTTAGCATGGATTTTGTGCTAGGGCTACCAAGGACTCAACGAGGCAAAGACTCCATATTTTTGGTTGTAGACCGATTCTCTAAGATGGCACACTTCATACCATGTGCCAAAACTAATGATGCTACCCACATAGCCGAGTTGTACTTCAAGGAGGTAATGAGATTACATGGCATTCCAAGGTCCATAGTTTCGGACCGTGACACCAAGTTCCTTAGCCATTTTTGGGTGACACTTTGGAAGAAGATGGGAACCAAGCTCAAGTATAGCACTACTTGTCATCCCCAAACGGATGGCCAAACCGAGGTGACCAACCGTACCTTGGGAGCACTTCTAAGAGTCTTGGTGAAGTCCAATGGCAAGGCATGGGATTTGCTTCTACCACAAGTTGAATTTGCATTCAACAAGTCCCCAAGCAAGGCAACCGGTCTATCTCCCTTCAAGGTAGTATATGCAGTTGATGCACTAAGTCCCTTTGACCTTGTTCCAAGGGGAATGAATGAGAAGCCTCATGAGGAAGAAAGCAAGAGTGTGGAGGAGATCCAAAAACTCCATGAGATGGTCAAGCTTAAGATTGAGAGGAAGCCAACATGCACAAGAAGAAAGTGATCTTCCAACCCGGGGACCTAGTATAGGTTCACCTAAGGAAGGAAAGATTTCCTTCAAAGAGGAAGAGCAAGTTGATGCCAAGGGCGGATGGTCCCTTTGAGGTCATAGAGAGGGTCAATGATAATGCATACAAGGTAGACTTGCCCGGGGATTATGGTGTCTCGGCAACCTACAATGTGGCCGACCTAAGTCCATACTTGGAAGATTATCATCTAGCCAATTTGAGGGCAAATTCTTCTCAACAAGGGGAGGATGATGGAGGTCCATCCTTGAACATCATTTCAAGTCCTCAAGGAAGTTCAAAGGGCTCAAGCTTCATGGCCCAAGTGCAAGAAATCAACCAAGCATGCCAAGAGAATTCAATGTCTAGCCACGGTGTGAAGACAATGCATAAGCCCGGTTTTGTGCATGTTATTTCGTGATCCTCCTCAAGGAATGATTGGATGGAAAGAAGCCTAATTTTATGTTTAAGAAGCTAGCTTTCCAATAAACCAAATTTCAAGTCATTAGGACTTCATTTGCCCTTCATTTCTGCAAATTAAGTCAGGTTATATAAACTGGCCAGGAGGCCCATTTCAGTACCCGGTTTTGTGGATCCGTTTACCCCATCATTAGGTAAACTTAAGAACCACCAAACCCACTTTTCTAAACCCTTTTGGAGTGTACTGAAGGGTCAGCAAAAATGTGGAAGTCAAATCAAGAGTTGATGGTTCATAGTCAAGCAAATCAGAAAAGTGTCCAGCATGTTGGCAGCCGATATACCCTGGTGCTTTTCTGCCTGCAGTTTTCAAACGGCTGGGGCCTTGGGAATGCAAGAGGTATGGATGTAAACTAGACTTCAAGGGATTTCATTCAAGAGCTGAACCATCCATTTTGGGCAAGTATGTGGGGAGTTATGCATCTTTGAAGTTGGAACTGCAAATCAGAAAAGTAGCTGACAGCTTTTTGCTTTTCACTTTTTACCCTTACTTTTTGGTCCCCCTTCCCTTCTTTTACCCATGAACGGTTGTATAGCTTTGTGTTGAGTTGTATTTGCTGATTATGAGCCCTATAAGAGTAGAGGGAACTCTAACTTGTAAAGGACTTTTGATGAATCATTCAATGAAGTTGAGCCTTAGCTCCTTTGCACTCTAAAATTCTCTTCTAGCTTATCTCTTCCTTTGGCCGGGTTGGGTGGTGATCTAGCAAGAGTCTTGGAAACCCCTTGGTGGTGAAATCTGTATCCAAAAAGGTTGTTGAGGGCCCTAGCTTCAAGTCTTGGTGGTGATATCTATATCCAAGTCTGGCTAGTTTCGGTTTTCTCTTCTATCCTTGCTTCTAGTTGGAGTTTGTGTTGTCAAGTTGATTTTCCTTTCATAATCTTTTCCATGTTGTTTTGGGGTCATTTGAAGTCTCCTTTAGTGGTAATCCATCTCCCTCCTCCCACAAAAGTGAGTAAAAACAAGCTAACACAACAGTCCCCCAAAACCGTGCCAAGTGACTTTCTCCTAGTATCAAGGGCAACAAAATGGCACGGTCTGACCGTGCCCCTTGGCACGACCATGCCACCTTTGGCCGTGGCTAGTGCTTACTTTTCTTGGTTCCTTTTGGTGTGTATTGACTTGGGCATCCTCTTCCCTTGACATATACATGACATATGATGAGACGAGATAATGCCATCCAAAGCCTACAACAAAGTATGAGACAAATTAGTAGGCAAATTGAGCAATTGTCCAACCAATTTGTGGCCTTCCAAGGATTCCAAATAGCTCAAAGGCCAAGTGATCATGAGCAAGGCTTCTCTAGTGACTCAAGCATGAGAAGCAATCCAAGAAGGGGAGGTAGGACACCTCCTTTGGACTACTTTAGAGACATCATGGAAGGACCTCCGGACTTTAATGGCAACTTGAACCCCGATGAGTATCTTGAATGGGTTCAAGCCATGGACCAAAATTTTGAAGCCAAGGGCTATGATGATGAGAAGAGAAAGAAGGAAAAGAGGGTCTTCACCAAGCCATTTCCAAGGGAGCAAATAAGTTCATTACCTTCATTGAAGCCATTCTTTCCTCCTAAACCCGAAGGTACTTCACGGGTTGACAAGGGTGAGGCCATGGCTCTTCCTTCTCCTAAGGAATTGCCTAAGAAACTTGAAGGCAAGAAGTGCTTAAAATGTCAAGGGTATGGACACTTCCAATATGATTGCCCCAACCGAACGGTGGTCACCATACAAGAAGTTGAGGAAGTAGATGCCCTATTGATGGAAACTCAAGAGGAAGCTCATGAAGAAGAATCGGGCTCCATGGAAGAAGAGACTCAACTTGAAGCCGATGAAGGTGAGTTACTTGTCTTGAGGAGGGTTTTACACACCCAAGACACTCCTTATGACAAGACTCAAAGGGACATGATCTTTCACTCCCGGTGCACCATTCAGGAAAAGGTTTGCAACTTGATTATTGATGGAGGAAGTTGCACCAATGTGGCCTCTACCACACTTATTGAGAAGCTTAGCATTCCCACTAGTTCACATCCCAAGCCTTATTCTCTCAAATGGCTTAATGATGGAGGCGACATTAAGGTAACCAAGCAAGCACTCATCTCTTTTTCAATTGGCAAGAAGTATAGAGATAATGTGCTTTGTGATGTGGTACCCATGAGTGCATGTCATATACTCTTGGGTAGGCCTTGGCAATTTGATAGACATGTTGTGCACGATGGGTTCAAGAACACTTATTCATTGGTCATTGAAAAAGAGAAGATAGTCTTAAACCCATTACCCCTAAACCAAATCCACAAAACAAAACCCGGTGTGGGAAGTGAGAAAAAGAGAGACCTCCTCATGTTGAGTGACGCACGGGTTGAGAGAGCTTTGAGCAAGGGTAAGCAAGTCCTAGCTTTACTCATGCTTGAAAGCAACAAAAGTGAGGAAGTGACTCCTTTACATCAAAAAATCATCCCCCTCATCTCACAATACAAAGATGTCTTCCCACAAGAACTACCCCCCGGCCTCCCTCCAATTAGAGGCATTGAGCACCAAATTGACCTCCTTCCGGGTGCCCCACTTCCAAACAAAGCGGCCTATAGATGCAACAGTCAAGAGACCAAAGAACTTCAAAGGCAAGTTCATGAGCTCTTGGCTAGAGGTTATGTGAAAGAGAGCATGAGTCCTTGTTCAGTCCCGGCTTTGTTAGTGCCCAAGAAGGATGGATCTTACTGCATGTGTGTGGATAGTAGAGCCATCAACAACATTACTATCAAGTATAGGTACCCCATACCTAGACTTGATGACATGCTTGATGAGCTCCATGACTCTTCCATCTTCTCCAAGATTGATCTTAGGAGTGGATATCACCAAATCCGCATGAGGGAAGGTGATCAGTGGAAAACGGCCTTCAAGACCAAGGGTGGGCTTTATGAGTGGCTAGTGATGCCCTTTGGCCTCTCTAATGCCGCTAGCACTTTCATGAGATTGATGAATGAGGTCTTGAGACCTTTTATTGGGAAATTTGTGGTGGTCTACTTTGATGATATCCTTCTTTATTCAAAGAATCAAAAAGATCATGTATATCACTTGGAAGAAGTCTTCATGGTTCTAAGAGCTCAAAAGCTCTTTGGCAAGCTTGAAAAGTGTGAGTTCTTTAGACCCCAAGTCACCTTTTTGGGGTATGTTGTTTCTAGTGATGGCATCTCCATGGACCAAGGCAAAGTGGAAGCTATCAAGTCATGGCCAACTCCCACCACCATCACCGAGGTTAGGAGTTTCCGTGGCTTGGCATCTTTTTATAGGAGATTCATCAAGGGGTTTAACACCCTCACGACCCCCATCACCGAATGCATGAAGAAAGGTTCTTTTGAGTGGACTAAGGCCGCCGATTGTGCCTTTGAGAAACTCAAGTCCAAGCTATGTGAGGCCCCGGTGTTAGCCCTTCCCGTCTTCAACAAGCTCTTTGAAGTTGATTGTGATGCAAGTGGAGTTGGTATAGGGGCTGTCCTTATGCAAGATCTACGCCCCATTGCCTACTTTAGTGAGAAGCTCAACGGTTCAAGGAAGAACTACTCAACATATGACAAGGAGTTCTATGCATTGGTGAGAGCTCTTGATGATTGGTCTCATTACTTACGACCAAAGCAATTTGAACTCCATTCGAACCATGAGGCTTTGAAGTACTTGAATGGCCAACACAAGCTCAATCCAAGGCATGCTAAATGGGTTGAGTTCATGCAAAGTTTCTCATTTGTGGCCAAACATAAGAAGGGGAGTACCAATGTGGTTGCGGGTGCTCTTTCAAGGCGGCATTCTCTACTAGCCGTGATGGAAACAAGGGTCCTTTTCTTCCAATTTATCCGTGGTCACTACAAAGAAGATGAGGATTTCAAGCCCTACCTCAATGATCAAGAGGGCAACAAGCAAGGCCCATATATTCTTTAAGAGGGCTTCTTATTCAAAGGCAACAAGCTATGCATTCCAAAGGGTCCAATCTGGAAGCTTCTTGTCAAGGAAGTTCATCGTGGTGGTCTAGCCGGTCATTTTGGGATCAACAAAACCATTGACATGCTTAAGGAGCACTTTTATTGGCCAAGAATGGGAGGTGATGTTCATGAGGTAATCTCCAAGTGCCCTATTTATCAACAAGCCAAGAGTCAATTCCACCAAGGGTTGTACACTCCTTTGCCAATCCCTAATGGCCCATGGGAAGATGTGAGCATGGATTTTATTGTTGCTCTTCCAAGGACTCAAAGAGGTAAAGATTCTATTATGGCGGTGGTGGACCGTTTCTCAAAAATGGCTCACTTCATTCCATGTGAGAAAACGGATGATGCATCCTACATAGCCCACGTCTACCTCAAAGAAGTTGTTAAGCTTCATGGCATCCCTAAGAGCATTGTGTCGGACCGGGACACAAAGTTTCTTAGCCACTTTTGGAGATGTTTATGGAGGCTCCTTGGTACTAAGCTCTTGTATAGTACCTCCCACCATCCTTAAACCGATGGCCAAACTGAAGTCACCAACAAAACTCTTGCTACTTTGCTTAGAAGTTTGGTGAGTAAAAGCATCAAGCAGTGGGATCTCAAGCTTCCCCATGCTGAATTTGCATACAACCGGACTCCTAGTTTTGCTACGGCCCACTCTCCCTTTGAATCATGTTATGGGATCAACCCTCTGACTCCCCTAGAACTCACACCACTTCCACTTGAGTCTAGAGTGAGCTATGAGGCCGAGGAGAGGGCCAAAGAGATGAAGAAGCTTCATGAGGAAATCCGGGCCAAGATTGAGAAAACAAATGAGATGTACAAAGTTAGAGCCAACAAGCACCGCAAAGCTATTACCTTCAAACCCGGCGACTTGGTATGGATACACTTGAGAAAGGAAAGGTTCCCCTCTAGAAGGAAGAACAAGCTCATGCCAAGAAGTGATGGTCCATTTAAGGTCCTTGAACGGATCAATGACAATGCCTACAAAATAGAGCTTCCCGGGGACATGGGTATTTCCTCCACATTCAACGTGGGTGACCTCACACCCTACATTGAAGATGGGGAAGAAGGTGATGATTTGAGGGAAAATAACATTCAAGAAGGGGAGGATGAAACGGATGTCATGCCTACACAAGTCCAAGAGGACTCACAACTCCTCCTTCATGCTCACAAGCTACATCAAAGAGGACTTAGCCCTTGTGCGGTTTTGGAACTCCAAATCCAAACTCATCCCGAACCATTGGGATACATGACGCACCTATTTTGGGAAGGTCAAGAGGCCTTCTAAAGGCTTTGGGTCATCAAAATGAAGTCAAACCCTCGGAAATACTAAAAGAAGTCAAAACAGCAAGTGGCACTCTAACGGCAAGGTTACCCGGTTTTTAACCCGGTTTTGTGGGCTTAATTAACCAAGCTTAGAATGGGTTTAATTTGCTGCAAACCGACTTTTTGGGAACCTTCTTATGTCAGCTCAAAGGGCATAAAAAGATTTCTAGGCCAAAGCAATAGGTCATGGGTCAAGTGAAGGCTTTTTCCACATCCTACAGATTCTGCCCAGACTGTACCACCTTGCACGTTTTGCATGATATCTCCTACACGAGTGATCCAAATTGCCTAAGAGAGGAGGCTCTGGACAACATACTTCAAGAAATTTCCAACAAGTACTTTTTCAGCTCATTTGGCCAACAAACATAGGAGATATAGCCTTTTAAAGTTGACCCATGTAAACTGAAAAGTGCTGACATAAAGTAAAAAGCACTTTTCAGCTTTTGTTTCTTTCTTTTTGGTCCCCTTCATTGCTTTATGGTCGACCAAGGACATTTTTTTGCTGATTTGAAGCCTTGTGAAGCTCTCCTATATAAGGAGGAGCCTTAGGATATGGAAGAGGAAGTTGAATATTTATGCAAAGAAGCTTATGCTTTCATT